>JAGFNQ010001732.1:252741-444174 GCA_024364735.1 Boesenbergia rotunda
GAAGCTGGGCCACCACTCCTTGCAGATCTGTGGGTGGTACTGACTCAGTTGACTCCTGCTCTCTAGGAGTCCGCTCCTCATTTCGGACAGTTCTGGGACGTCCTCTCGCCATTCTCTTTCTCTATGGTGTATAGAGAATAAATAAGAAATAAACGCATATTTTCTTTTACTAACTTGCTTCACTATCTCTATGCATACATTAGCATATCATAGTAATACCATCCGGCTTTTCTACTATCATGCACTTACTAATGCTAGCAGTCAATAAAGAAAGCATATTAACGAAAACAAAACAACATTAAATTTCTTACTTGGTAGGCGGCAGGGTTGATGCTTGATGTCAGTGTGGCGGAAGGGTGGAGACCTGCTCTGATACCACTCTGTGACAACCCCGCTTCTTCTCTACCCTCTACTTAAGCCGGGTCGTCGCTTGAGCTTAACCTCAACTTTACCTTACCCTTAGCCTTAGGTTACACCTTCTCCTTGTCTTATTACGGACCGTTACTCCATTACTCCTCCGCTACTTTGAGGCATGGCGAAATGCGGGATTATTATTTTTTTTTCTACCTTAGACGAACCGTTACCTTGTCTACTACTTGGTAAATCATACTATCTCTGGACAGGGAAGGACACGCCCAAGGCGTGTTGACTGACACGCCCGTGGCCCCGACTGTGCTGGCTGACATGCCCGTGGGGCGGATGGGCACGCCCGCGTCTGTCACCGCAGAGGTCTGCCAGTGAACGACACGCCCGGGGCGTGCTGAAGAGCACGCCCGTGCCCGTGTCCTCCTCTGTTAATGAAGAAAAGAAAATGCAGCGGATAAAACTTAATTCAAAAACTCACAGAACCTATAGTTTCAAGCCATACACAGACATAGCACCATTTCTATACTCCATACTAGTTTTCTAACCATTTTAGCCAATCAAAACAACTTCTTCAACTTGCAGTTAGGACTTTTACGGAACTTAACCAAACTAACCAAACATATGGAAAATCATAAGTAAACATCTTCAAGTTGTATCAACTTCCTACTCCATGCGGAAATTGAACACATTGGTTCACTCTTTACCATTCAAAACATAAAACTAAATGTTTCTAAATACCGAAACTCTACTCATACTTAATCCAACGGATCTTTTTCCCCGGTTCCACCTCCACTGAACATCAATGCAAGTTCTGTCGCCTCCCAACTTACGCTTTCTCTTTTCCTTTATCTGCAATAGAAGGAAAATGCAACTAATAAGCACAATGCTTAGTAAGTAAATCCCTACTCACAAAATCATGATGTCAATACTAAACGTGCTCATTTCAAGGAATGATTTAAAACTTTACTTACTTCAAAACTTACAACTAAACATGCTTACAACTTGAATCACTTTATCATGCTTGTTAATGTATCAATGTACACAACTAACCATGCTTACTACTTGAACTACTTTATCATGCTTGCATTGTAACAAGGTACACATATAATAATTAAACCCTTATTTCCAAAAAGGAACTACTTGATCATACTTATATACTTGAAAATAATAATCAACTTTCTCTTTAGGCCTTGACATTGTACCATGGTATCAGTGTACCAACTGCGCGCTTTTCTAATAGGTTGCGAGGTAGCCAGCCACCGCACCCTATTAGAACTTTACTTTCTAACTTTCGATGGGCCTTACATTTGCCCGGTACATGTCTCTTTCTCAAAGTAAAATACTTTTCTTACTTACCATACTTAAACTTATCACTTTACTTGTTTTTTTTTTTTGCATATATTTGCATGCTAAAAACCTTTACTTTTCTCACTTTAACTTTCCATCG
Organism: Boesenbergia rotunda; assembly: GCA_024364735.1. Classification (NCBI taxonomy): domain Eukaryota; kingdom Viridiplantae; phylum Streptophyta; class Magnoliopsida; order Zingiberales; family Zingiberaceae; genus Boesenbergia; species Boesenbergia rotunda. The sequence continues at coordinate 254,555 of JAGFNQ010001732.1, forward strand.
AGCACCTTGTGTGCTCCTTAACTCAAATTCACTTTTAGGTCTTTTCATAACTATGAAAACTCATCATGCTTGGCCTACATACATTCAATACAAACAAATTGAACTCCTAACATGATAAAACATGCAACTTTAATAGCTAAAACATAGAATAGCAAAATTCTCTTCACCATGCTTCTACTTTTCAAAAACTAGAGTTCTACAATGAAAATTTCGAAACGAAACTACTCCTATTGCAGGTGAGCGATTTACTTACTTCGTTCTTGAAGAAAACTCACAAAAACGGGGAGAAAACTCCCTAACGAAATCCTTTCCCCTCCTCCTTGTGCAAAGCTTCCACCTTTAGCCCTAGGAAACAATCCTAGGTCTTCTCTACTCAAGGGAAACGAAGAAGAAATGAAGAGCTCCTTGAATTCGCCTCCTCTCGCACCCTCTTCGCCCTCCAAATCGCGCGGCCACAACTCCTCCTAGGGTTTCACGCGACTTAAGTGGGGGTTAAATACCTCTTCATGCAAAAGCCTAACTACTTCATAACATTATTTCTCTCCTTTCTTTTCTGTGCTTGATACCCTAGCCCAGCTGGTTCGTTGGCTTCCCTTCCTCCCTGTGGTCGCGGGTTCAATCCCCACCCAACCCCTTTTATTTTTTTCTTTTCCATTTTTATTCCGAAAAATACTAGAAAATTTCCTAAAAAAAATCCCTAATAATATAAGAAAATTATAGGGTATTACATTGAGTTTGGTGAATTTCAATTTATCCCCAGTCATGTGTCAGGAGCACCCGCTATCCAACATCCATTGGTCCAAATCTTTATGTTCCTACACATAAAGAGTTTTATTGATATGGATCCAATTAGAATCAGGAATAGCCTAAATTGATTTTCACAACCTAGTCTGTCTCACCCAATCTAGAGTTATCAATCACATTTGCCTTATGGGTTTTTGTGAGACAGGTTTTAGTAGACAGAATTATTTTGAAAAATCATGATTTATTTTGAAAAAGTTAAATTAATTTTGAAAACAATTGTTTTGAATTTATTTTGAAAAAGAGTGTTTGAATCTACAATTAACTGAATATTTGTGTTAGATTCGAATTTGACAAAGGATAATTTGAATTTAAATTTCAAAAATTGGCTTCCAGGTCTTGGCGAGGCGCTAGGCCTTCTTTGGCCGTAGCCTTATTGGATCATCAACCCTTTCCTTGACAAAGCCTTTTAATGAAATTTCATTTTCAAAATTACTTTTTGAAAAATTCTGGTCTAACTAGTTTGGGTTTTGGATCGGTAGCTTCGGCTAGTTCCACCAAAATGGCTTCCCTAACGTACTATCATCTCACCGCCACCCAATACTATGTTGCTCAAATTTCACTTAATTGGTTCAGTCCTTAAACTAACCAGTCCTAAGTCAAAGCATGGTAAATTGCATAAATTAAATAGACAAGCAATCAAGCAAATTAAAACAAGAAAAGATATTCATCTAACTATGAAAATTATTTTTAATTTGGCTCCCCCTGGACTAAAGCCACGATAATGGTTTTGCAAGATGTGAATCTTGTCCTTGGGGATCCAATACTGATTTGATCCAGTTTGTTTATTCAGGCACAGTTTGGGTACCCATGCCTGAATTTTAGGTCTAGACTGATTCAGTACAGCATAGTATGATCTTTGACTAGACTTGGTTCGATAGCCTAACCCGGATCGATTTAGAACCGACTTCTATTTTCCAAGGATCATGTCAAGACCCTTGGAACCAGAAGTGAACCATTCTAAGGCTGCTCTGAGGTCCTTGACTTGAGTTTTCAAGGAGGAGTTCTCTTTCTCAAGTTTTTCAACTTGAGTAGAGGTTCCTTCTTGAACCTTCTCAGTTAAGGCTCCAGAGTCAGCTCCCTCTTTCAGGAGTTTTACTTCCTGTCGGAGAGATTCGACTCGGATTTTGGCTTTCGCCAAGTCTCGAGAAAGATAGGCGATTAATTCGATTAATTGATTTCCAGAAAATCCACTTACAGTGATTTCGCCGTCCTTTGAAAATGTAAGCTTCCCGTCGTCCGGCTCCGATTCTGACTCTGTCTCGATTTCTTCTAAGGCATTCAGGGTGAGCAAGTTCGACTGTGGGGCTTCTTCTTCTTCTTCGGACAAGGATTCGTCCCACGTTGCCTGAAGAGGCTTCTTCTTTCTTATCTTCTTTGTTTCCTTCAGATTGGGACATTTCGTCTTATAGTGACCCTTCTTTTTTGCATTAGTAACAGGTCACATTTGGTTTGTTCTTCTCATTTGAAGGTTCAGCTGGTTCTTCCTTTCTTCGGCTAGCTTTCCTTCTGTTGGTCTGGTTTTTTAGTTCTTTGTAGTAGTCCCGAGCTAGCCGAACCAGCTTAGGTCGATTTCCTTCGCTTTCTTTTGAGTTTGAGTCTGAATCAGACTCGAGTGCAGGTTGAGGTTTCTTCTTGGTCATCAGATTCGCTCCTCTTTGGTTAGGTCGCATTGGAGCGTTTGGGTCGCTTTAGCATCAGCCTCAATTATCTTTTTGAGTGAAGCATCCCATTCAATGTAAGATTGTGACACTCCTTCAGCATTTCTGGGGATTTCCAGACCAGATTGGAAATTATCCACATGTCCACCTGAGTTTTCAGGTGGACTTCCTCCTACTCTTCCAGTAGGAGAAATCCTTCCCACTGAAGAGTGGTGGTCTGGCAGTACTGAAGCCCTCTTGCATGGCCATTTAGGAATTACTGAAAAGAAAGAGAGAGAAAAAAAAACGTCCCAAGACTTGGTCTTGGATTAGCAATGCGGGAAGAGAAAAGAAAATTTTATCGAGTGGTGTTGCACCAACCTCGATTAACGGAACAAATTCGATTAAAAAATTCAAAGAAAAAATCTGAAAAAAATCTCAAATTGGTGGTTGCACCAAATTTGAGCTTCACCGCTCTGATACCACTTGTTGGAAGAAAATACGATAGAGGGGGGGTGAATATCGTAAAACCATTTCGGATTAGATTGAGAGAAATTACGCAGCGGAAATAACAAAAACAAACGCGAACACAAGGTTTTTTACTTGGTTCGGAGTCGCGGTTGGCTCCTACTCCAAGGCCCACGGTCCTTGACCGTTTACTGCGGGCAATTCTATAATCGTGCAAGTTATTACAAAAATTTGTACAGTAATAATGTAGTAAAAAGTACAATTATGCTCTTATTTAACGACGCCCGATGTAGATCGTTCTTCGGTGCGGAGGGTCGTCGTCGGCGCTTGAATCTCGAGATTGGAGGATTCCGGAGCAGAGCGCTTGAGTCGAAGAGCGTAGAGGCGTTGGAAGAATTGATGTCGAAGCCTTGGGGGTCGAACCCCTTTTATAGCACTCCTGGGGCGCCCGGGATGCTGGGGGCACCTGACACATGCCTTTGGATCTGAGACCCCTCATCCGAAGCTCGGTCAAGGCTTATCCCTCTAGAATCGGGCTCGGAGCTGATGGGGGCGCCCGGGACACAGGGCTTGGGCCCAGGGCGCCCCGGACCATGGGGGCGCCCGGGAGCTTGAGGGCGCCTACCCCAGTAAGCTTCCGAAGCAACTCTTGCTCAACTTCTCATTTGGCCTTGGCCTTGGGCGCCCGGGATCTCCCGGGCGCCTAACCCAGCTGCTACCCTTCTCCTTTAGGGTGATCTGAGTTGCAGAAACTCGTTCCTTCGGTCCTGCATCAAGGATTAGTACCAAACATAATAAAGCAAGAATGTTAGTGATTTTTACAGCCGTAGCTGTCTTGGTTCTGACTTTGGGTCTCCAAAATGGATCCCTAGGTCGAACCGACGCCTACTGTTCCCTAGACGGGGAATGCATCCTCACCTACTCCTCCAACCGAATCCTCCGGTTGGACTTTTGCCCAGCAGTCCTTCGCCAGGTGCCTAGCCGTGCTTCGCCAGGTCTTCGTTACCAAGTAGTCCTTCGCCTGGTGCCTAGTAATCCTTCGCCAGGTCTTCGTTACCAAGCAGTCCTTTGCCTGGTGCCTAGCAATCCTTCGCTAGGTCTTCGACTCCTAGCAACCCTTCTCTAGGTGCCCAGCAGCCCTTCGCCAGATCTTAGGGTTTTGATGCCTAGCAATCCTTCGCTAGCTGCCTAGAAGTCCTTCGCTAGGACTTCAATCTGTACACTCAAGTAACATGTTAGATAAAAATAACATCTTAACTTTTAAACCCTTTGCCATTATCAAAACCCAGGATCGACTTGGGTGCTGTCTGCACCAACAGAGCCGACGCCTACTGTTCCCTCGACGGGGAACGCGTCCTCACCTACTCCTCTCAGGAGAGTTTACCTTTTACCAACCGGCTCCTCCGGTTGGACTTTTGCCCGATACACCTGACCAGGTCTTCGTGCCCACCTTACGAGTAGGTCTTCGGTGCCCAGCTCCTTGCCAGGGCTTCGTGCCCAGTCCTCAACTAGGACTTCGTGCCCACCTTCCGAGCAGGTCTTTGGTGCCCAACTCCTTGCCAGGGCTTCATGCTCAGTCCTCGACCAGGACTTTGTGCCTAGTTTGCCTAGGGCTTCTTTCATGCACACTCAGTGAATCACATTAGACCAACATAGCATCTTAACTTTTGAACCCTTTGCCATTATTAAAATCCAGGTTCGACTTAGGTGCTGCCTGCACCAACAATCTCCCCCTTTTTGATTTATAGCAACCCGGTTCAAAAAGTTCAGTTTAAACTAAAACAGGTAAAATTCCAATTCCATTTCCTCCCCTCTGGAAGGAATCTCCCCCTAGATTTTTCAATGGTTCGCGGGGTTTGAAAAAATTATTTTTCAACACTTAGAATCTTTTCCAAAAAGAATGTAAGTTAGAAAATATTTTCCAAAAAAAATTTTGGGTTGAAAAATTGAAAAAAAAATTACTTAGAAAATTTACACTTAGAAAATTCTCAAGTTAATACTTAGTTTTCACACTTTAGAAAATTTTCTAAACTTCTTCTGAAGTTTAATAAAAAAATTTCATATTTTTGCGTTATGAAAGTTTTTCCAGGCACTTTAGACATTTTCAAGAAAATTTTGAAATTAATACTTTAGAAACATTTCTATTTGTGAAGTTTAAATTAAGTACTTAGAGAATATTTTGAAAATAGCTTAAGTAAAATACATTGAGATAATTTTGAAACTAGCTTAAGTCAAATACTTGGAAATAATTTTGAAACTAGCTTAAGTCAAATACTTAGAAATAATTTTGAAACTAGCTTAAGTCAAATACTTAGAAATAATTTTGATGCTAGCTTAAGTCAAATACTTAGAAATAATTTTGAAATAATTGACTTAAGGGATTTTACTTTTTGAAAAAAAATAAATAAAGTTTTGAATTTTGAATTTTGAAAAAAATGTTAAACCTTCTCTCCTTTCCAATCTCTCCCCCTTTGCCATATATCAACAATAATATAGTAAAACAATATAGCAAAAGAAGTAAGGTGCTGTACTGAACCAATTCAAGGTATAAACTGGACCAAATCAATTTGAATTATCTCTTTCGGGTCATGTTTAACCCAATTAGCTACTTACTAACCGTTATAAACAGTAGTTTTCACTAGGGTTAGTCAAGTTAAGTGTTCTGTTCATGTTAGATTTTCTAATCTTGACACTTAACCTGATTACTGTTCAATTTGTATTTAGTACCCCAATTACTGTAGATGCACTGACTTAAAGTATCTTGAATTAAGGCAAAGACTTAAACATCTCAACCCATTCTAGGTTATCAATCATTACTGCAGATGCATTGACTTAAAGCATCTTGAATTTGAGATGCTGTCTTCTAGATCTATAGGTGCATGCAGTTCTAGGGCTAGGGCCTAGGCTATGTCCATTTGCGAAAAAGCCCTAATTTTGAAAGGGGTGATTTTTTTTTAAAAAAAAACTAAGTCGAAGAAAATTTTTTTTTCAAAACTGATTTTGAAATCAAATAATAAAGCAGTAAAAAAAACAGAAGTAGAGAAAACCTATTCTACCAAGCATAACCCTAACTGCCTTCTTAGTGAGCTGAACTCAGACTCAGGTAAGGGTTTGGTGAATATATCAGCTAAGTTAGATTTTGAGTCTACATGCTTAAGGACTATCTCACCCCTGGCTACGTGATCTCTTATGAAGTGGTGTTTAACTTCTATGTGTTTAGTTCTGGAGTGTTGGATTGGGTTTTTAGTTAGATTAATTGAACTTATATTATCAATGTAGACTTGGGTTTGGGTGTAGTTAAGCTGGAAGTCCTTAAGTGTGTGCATCATCCATAAGAGTTGTGCTAGACACTCCCCTAAAGCAACATACTCAGCTTCAGTTGTGGATAGAGCTACACAGTGTTGCTTTCTGCTGCACCAACATACTAGGTTGTTTCCTAAGAGTTGGCAGCTTCCACTAGTACTCTTTCTATCTAGTTTACAACCAGCATAGTCAGAATCCGAGTATCCTTACAAGTCAAATGTTGAGGTCCTAAGATACCAAATCCCTACATTTAGGGTGCCCTTTATGTATCTTAGTATTCTTTTTAGGGTTGCTAAGTGTGTTTCCTTAGCACAGGTTTGGTATCTGGCACACATTCCTACAGCAAAAAGGGTATCAGGTTTGCTGGCTGTAAGGTAAAGTAGACTACCAATCATACTTCTATAAAGTTTAAGGTCTACTGGTTTACCGTTAGAGTCACTATCTATTTTTACATTTGTGGCCATGGGAGTGCTTATACTTTTGGAGTTGTCCATTTTGAATTTTTTTATTAATTCCTTAGCATATTTGGATTGATAGACATAATTTCCATCCCTCATTTGTTTAATCTGTAATCCTAAGAAAAAGTTGAGCTCACCAACTAAGCTCATTTCAAATTCATTTTCCATTATTTTAACAAATTCTTTTAAGAATTTGAGTTGGTGGACCCAAAGATTATGTCATCGACGTAGATTTGGGCAATAAAGATTTCTTTTTCTAAGGTTATAATAAATAGGGTTGAGTCAATTTGTCCTTGTTTAAATTCTTTAGAAATTAGGTAGGTTGATAAGCGTTCATACCAGGCCCTAGGTGCTTGTTTTAGTCCATAAAGTGCTTTAGTGTGTAACGCCCCAAAATTTCCATTTTTAGTTCTTAAAGTCCTTAGAATTATTTAGAAATGGTTTAGAAATATTCTAGGTATTTTTAGGAATTTTTAGAGTATTTTTATGGAATTTTCCGAGTCCGTTTGGTATTTTTGGAAAAAGAAAAAGAAAAAGAAAATGGAAAAATAATAAAAACCGGTTAAGGGCAGCCGGCGGTTCGAACCCGCGACCACCACCAAACGGCCACAGCGCGCGACCAGCTCGGCTAGGGTATCAGCACAGCGAAATATGGAGAGACTAAGATTTAAGTAGTAGTTAAGTTAATCCGCCCTTAAGTATAAATAGGTAATTAAAGAGAGTTGTTTTATTTTCTCTCAAACCCTCTCCCTCCCCAACAGCTGCGCCGACCCTCTCCCTCCCTCTCCTCTCTTGGGCGACACCACACCAAGGTCAAGAGGGCCGGCCGAGACCCTTTTTCCAAGAGATAATCCTATATTCGGGATTCCCGCGACGAGAGGAACGCGTAGACGTGAAGAATTCTCCGAGATCTCAAGTTTCTCCCGAGCTCTAGACGTCAATCTTGGTTGTAAGTCCAAGATATCAAGGTAAGTACTGCTCACCTGCAGTAAGAGGCAGATTTTCCGCGAGAATTTCCTTTAAAAGTTTTTAAAAAGAGCTATTTCCTTTTTGTTTAAGTTTTTGCATGTGATATTAGTTCATTATATGCTTATATATGTTGATTAATACCCTATGTGAGTTTAGGGTCCAAGAAAAGCTATGAGAAAAGAAAAGGAAAGATAAAGATAAGAAAAGAAAAGGCCAAGGCCTTAAGAAATCCCCAAAAGTCAAGACTTAGGGATTTTAGCACGCAAGGTGCTCCAGAAAATGCCAAGGCATTTACAGATAAGAAAGAAAAGTAAGAAAAGCTATTTTATTTTATAAGGCCAGTACCCGGCGTCCAAGGGCGTCGTTAAAGAAATCCAGGTGTCCAATTCCAAGGTCTTGGCCCTGGTAGACCAAGGTCTGCTCTATTAGGATTGGTGGCTCGCTACCCCAACCTTTTAGGGAACGCGCATATCAGATGGTACTTACGTCTTCAGTGGATCCAAGTGATTAGTATTTTCAAGTATATGCTTTAGCAAAATTTTCAGAAAGTTTTCAAAAGTTAAAGAATAGCTAAAGTTTCAAGTTGAGCCAAGAAAAGTAAATTGAGATTTAATATTGCTTGAGTATGCATGTTTTGAGTTATACATGTTCTTAGTTTTCTTTCAAGCATATTAGTATCTCATATGATGTTCAGTTTGATCTAGAAGCATGTTTGCATATTTCGAGTTTTTGTGAGCTAGATAGTACTTACTAAGCTTTTGCTTATAGATGCATTTCCTCTTATTGCAGATAAAGGTAAAGGCAAGCAATTCTGAAGGGAGACGACGAGGCGGTGCTGAGTAGAGTGTGTGTGGTGGCTGATTATGGAGAGATCCTTGAGACGAGACATTTTAGTTATTTGAACTGCAATGTTTAAGTTTATTCAAATTTCAAGTTCTTGCTTTATGGAGATTATGGAGTATTTGAGTTTTGGATAGTTTTATATGCTAAATTTCTTAGAGTAAAGATTCCATGTCATTTCCTTTAGCATATATATCCCCATGATTGCATTGGATGAGTAAAAGTGTGAGTAGTTAGAAATATTGATACTTTGTTAGAGAAAAAGGTGTTTGTGCTAAGATAGTATCAATTTTCCTTTTGAATCGAGTTTTATTGCTTAAAAATGTTTAGAAAAGTTGCAATCACATTTCATAATGCTTTAGCAAGGTGGTAGAACTTATAGTTGATGTCATGGATGCATAGGAGTCAAGATTGGTACAAACTCTATTGTTAAAGTTTAAACAAATTTGTTTAGTTTATTTTCTTCCATAAAAGTCCTAGATTCAAGTTTATGGATTTGTTTGATTGGCTAAACTGTTTAGGAAACTGATATATAGTATAGAAATGGTGTCGTAGTTTGATATGGCTCGAAATTGAATGAATGGTGGACTTGGAGAGCAAGGGCCGAAACCTGTAAAAACAGGTTACAGGCGTACCAGTCGACTGCCACGTCACCAGTCGACTGGTACGGGCTGTTTTGGTTGGTAAGGCTGTTTTCAATAAGTTTCAACTACGAGATTGAGAAGGAAGTATGACATGGTATTATTATACATGATTGCTTAAGTTAGAATATAATTGTTAGCAGAATTTAAAAGAAAAAAAAAGATTTCCGCAATTTTCTTTAGTCATGTATAAGAATTGAGAAGTAGAGAAAAGTAACGATCCGTCTAAAGACAGTAAGAAGGCGGGTCGCTACATAGTGAGTTTGTAAACATGGTCAGATCTTTCTAAGTCCTCAAAACCGCGGGTTGTCCTACATAGACCTCTTCCTTAATAAATCCATTTAGAAAAGCTGACTTTACATCCATTTGATAAAGTTTAAATCCTTTATGGGATCCAAAGGCCAACAACATCCGAATGTGTTGGATCGAGAGAAACGATAGAGGGGGGGTGAATATCGTAAAACGTTCGGATTAATAAGTTAGAGAAATTACGCAGTGGAAATTTAAATCAAACATGCAAACACCAAGTTTTTTACTTTGTTCGGACTCGCGGTCGGCTCCTACTCCAAGGCCCACGATCGTTGACCGTTTACTACGGGCAATTCTATATATTCGCAAAACAGTTTACTGAGAGATATTACAAAAGTAGTATAGTAAACATAAAAATAGCTCTTCGTTACCGACGTCCGGTGTAGATTGTCTTTTCGGAGCTAAGGGAAGTCGTCGGCGCTTGTATCTCGAGTTGGACGGTTTCCGGAGAAGAGCGCAGGAGCAGAAGAGCGTAGGAGCATTGAAAGAATTGTTGTTCGAAGCCTTGGGGTAAAGGGCCTATTTATAGGCCCTGGGGGCGCCCGGAACGTCGGGGGCACCCCCCACGTGTCGGCCGATCCGAGTTTCACTCGGTCAGCTCTGATCCCTTCAAACTCGGGATCAGATCTTGACTGGGGCGCCCGGGACGCTGGGGGCGCCCGGGTTGACCGGGTCAGGCTCTTATCCTGTTGGCTTCGCTGGAGCCTGCTTCGACTGCTTAACCTGGGGGCGCTCGGACCATCCGGGGCGCCCGGGAGTATGGGGGGCGCCCGGGAGCACGGGGGCGCCCCGCCCATAAGCTGCCGAAGCCCACTTTGCTTTACTTTGTTTTGTGTTCACCTTGGGGGCGCCCGGGACACTCCGGGCGCCCTACTCAGCCTCTGCCTCACTCCTTTGAGGCTCTTTGAGCTGCAGACACTCGTTCCTTTGCTCCTGCATCCAAGGTTAGTCCAAAACAATAAAAAACAATAATGTGTTAGTTTTATACAGCCTTAGCTGTCTTGGTTCTGACATTGGGCCTCCAAAATGGAGCCCTAGGTCGAACCGACGCCTACTGTTCCCTCGACGGGGAACGCGTTCTCAGCTACTCCTCTCGGGAGAATGTACCTGATACCAAGCTGTCCTTCGCCCGGTGCCTAGTAGTCCTTCACCAGGTCTTCAGTACCAAGCTGTCCTTCGCCTGGTGCCTAGCAGTCCTTCGCTAGGTCTTCGTATCCTGGCATTCCTTCGCCAGGTACCTAGCAGTCCTTCACTGGGGCTTTGTATCCTGGCATTCCTTCGCCAGGTGCCTAGCAGTCCTTCGCTAGGGCTTTGCCTGCACACTTGAGTAACATGTTAGATAAACATTATACCTTAACTTTTGAACCCTGTTGCCATTATCAAAACACAGGTTTGACTTGGGTGCTTTCTGCACCAACAATCTCCCCCTTTTTGATTTATGACAACCCTGGTTCAAAAAGTTAAGTTTAATCAGAATAAGTAAACTGAAATTTTGTTCCCTCCCCCTGGAAGGAATCTTCCCCTAGATTTTTCAAAAGTTTGTGGGGTTTTTGAGACTAAGTCTCAAGATGGATTTAATTTTACTTAGAAAATTTTCAACTTAAGCTTTAAAGATATATTTTCCAAAAAATGATTTTCGTTGTGTACTTTGGAAAATTTTATACTTGTGAAGGATTTAAGTTTTAAGTACTTAGACAAATTTGAAAACTTAAGAAGAATTTTGAAAACTTAAGTTTTGAGTACTAAGGAAATATCTTGAAGCCTTAAGTTTAACGTACTCAAAAGAAGTTTTGAAACCTTTAAGTTTAAAGTCCTTAGTAAAATTTGAAAAACTTTAGTTTGAAGTACTTTAGAAAAAAAAAATTAGTTTTAAGTACTTAGGAAAAATTTAAAACAAATTTTTATTTTAAGTACTTAAGAAAATTTAAAACAAATTTTTATTTTAAGTACTTAGGAAAATTTTGAGGAACTTAGTACTTTTAAAAATGAATATTTTAAGTACTTAGGAAAATTTAAAACAAATTGTTATTTTAAGTAGTTAGGAAAATTTTGAAGAACTTTAAAATACTTAGTACTTTTGAAAATGAATTAAGTACTTTTTGAATAAAGGATAGAGTAATAATTTAAAAACTCTTTCTTTTCCTATAAAAACTCTTTCTTTTCCTATCTCTCCCCCTTTGCCATATATCAAAAACAAATAAATATAGCAAAAATAGGATAAATAAATTGCATAAAAGATAAAAATAACTGTAAAATTTACTGTACTGAACCAATTCATGATAAGAATTAAATCAAATCAGTTTCAATTTTCTCTTTTAGGGACCTGTCTAACCCAATTAGCTACTTGCTAACTGTTATAAACAGTAGTTTTCGCTAGGGTTAGTCAAGTTAAGTGTTCTGTTCATGTTAGATTTTCTAAACTTGACACTTAACTTGATTACTGTGTAAGTTGTATTTAGTGCTCCAATTACTGCAGATGCACTGACTTAAAGCATCTTGAATTAAGGCAAAGACCTAAGCATCTCAACCCATTCTAGGTTATCAATCAAAGTACCCTAAGGTGCTTGTGAGATGCTGGCTTCTAAATCTATAGGTGCATGCATTTCTAGGGTTAGGGCCTAGGCTAAGCCCATTTGCGAAAAAGCCCTAGTTTTGAAGGGGGATATTTTAAAATAAAACTAAGTCGAAAATTTTTATTTTTCAAACTTTTCAGAACTGAATAAAAGCTGATTTTGAAGGCAAAAAACTACTTTAAAACTGCTTTGAGTAAGAAAACCAATAGTAGACTAAACCTATTCTACCAAGCATAATCCTAACTGCTGATCAAATAAAAAAGAAACAAGTACTCATTTCCATAAGTCAGCTAGTCAACAGAGAAAAACCAACACAGTCATACAAGTCAGGCATGAGTCAACCCTACTGAGTAGGGGCAGTCAAATAGTTACTAATACAATGCTAATCAAATCTAGGATGAGGGACCGGGATGATCAAAAGAGCCTAGCTGCCAGGATCGAAATAGTGGCATCATCTCGTGATACTGTGCGTCTCTGGCCTCCCTCTCAGCTCTAAGGGCACTCATATACCCAGTGTAGTAGCCCAGATTTGTCTCCATATCTTCGGCATGATTTGCGTCAACTTCCTCTCGGAGGCTCTGGACCTGTGTCTCTAGCCGTGTCACTCTCTCGTAGAGTGTCGGTGGAGGGGGCTCGTCTATGTGTGCTCGAGCCTCTGAAGCCATATCTGCAATGTCAACGTCTACCTCCTCGTCTGAGTCGATCTGAGCTCCGGCTCGCTGTCGTCTCCAAGTCAAAACTCCGGTGACCGATACCTCTATACCAGCTAAAGAGAAGTTCCTAAACCCTATCTCGTCAAAATCGGTCAGCTCGGTTATTTCACCTATGGTAATGTCACGACCGTGGTGATGAAGGATGGAGGTGATGATGTGGTAGAAGGGGGTGCGTACCCGACCCTGAGTCATGACACTGGAGGCATGTAAAATAGCGTGGAACATGTGAAGGCCAATGTCAATGTCAAGATGATGGATTAGGGCATACAGAAGGAAAGTATGAAAAGGTCGCATGGTCGCGACATCCCTAGTGGATAGTGGTAAGATGCATCAGACCATAACTCTGTACAAGGCGTAGTCCTGGACCTGAAGGTCAACGGACTGGAATCGTCTAGCAGTGGGTAGTCTAGCTTCCCTATAGAAATAGGAGTGGAGAGTGTCTAGAGTAATGTGGGAGTAGGGAGCATCAAATGGAGGATCCCTAGATGGATAGCAACAAAAGGTGGACTGGGAAGGTCTTAGTCCAAGAAATCGATTTAGTAAGGTAGGAGTGATTGACAAGGGTATCCCTTGAACAGTAGTGACAAACATGAGATCGTTCTGTCTAACTATATTATTATAGAATTCTGCACATAAAGATGTATTAATCGAATGAGTGCAGAATACTAGATTATCTAGTTGATAAAAGTTTATTACATTCATGGCTAAAGGACAAGATTGGGTGAAGAAGTGTCTATTGAGATAGCTAGTTTTGATAGGCTTGTAGGTTGTTCGAGCAAACTTATTACAGAGTTCTAGAGTCCGGAACCTAGGGTCGGGACTCGGTTCGGTACCGGGGTTCGTTTGGTTTGCTCAGCGTTTTCTAAGTTAAGAAACATGCATTTATAAGAAAGGAATTAAGAAAATAATTCTAAATGCATAAAAGAAATCATATCGGGGAGGCATGGTTGAGATCGAGGAAGCACAAGTGTCACTTGATCTCCTTGGAAGGAAGGAAGTGAGGAAGGAGGATGGTTTTTGGTGTGGGAAGAAGAAGGGGTTCGGATGCCTTTTTATAGGCAGGTCATTGGGGGCGCTCGGGAGCTCCCTGGCGCCCGGGACAGTGCCTACTGCCTTTGGCAGTGGCTTAGGGCTGGTTAGGGGCGCCCGCAACGACCCGGGCGCCCCGGTCAGGTTGATTTTGCAGCTTTTGCTGCTTTGACTGATATGGGGGCGCCCGCGTGGTTCCGGGCGCCCTGGTCAAGGGTTAGAGGCAGCTTTTTGCCTTGAGAGAAGATAAAGTCATGGGGGCGCCCGAGGAGTCATGGGCGCTGGATGATGTAGTAAGTGACAAATTTGAAGTCTTGTCATCGTTTGACCATGGTTTGAGATGATTTGACTGCTTTGACTATGGTTTGACTGCTTTGACCATGATTTGACTACGTTGACCATGGTTTGACTACTTTAACTATGGTTTGACTACGTTGACCATGGTTTGACTACGTTCTGAACTATAGGATTAAGTCACAATATAGGTATTAAAGGAATTTCAATTGAACATAATTTTACTGTCTCACCCAATCTAGAGTTTTCAATCACGTTAGCCTTATAGGTTTTGTGAGACAGGTTTTGATAAAAGAATTTTTGAAAAACATGATTTATTTTGAAAAACTTAATTACTTTTGAAAACAATTGAATTTATTTTGAAAAGAATGTTTAAATCTACAACTAACTGAAAATTCGTGTTAGATTCGAATTTGACAAAGAATAATTTAAATTTGAATTTCAAAAATTGGCTTCCAGGTCTTGGCGAGGCACTAGGCCTTCTTTGGCCATAGCCTTATTGGATCATCAACCCTTTCCTTGACAAAGCCTTTTAATAAAATTTCATTTTCAAAATTAATCTTTGAAAAATTCTGGTCTAACTAGTTTGGATCTTGGATTGGTAGCTTCGGCTAGTTTCACCAGTCTAAAGAGACCAAGTAAAGAATACTTGACCTTATTAGAATTGGTTTCCCTAACGTACTATCATCTCACCTCCACCCAATACTATGTTGTCAAGTTTCAGTTAAGTTTGTTCAGTCCTTAAACTAACCATTCCTAAGTCTAAGCATGGTAAATTACAGAAATTAAATAAACAATCAAACAGGCAAATTGCAATCAAGAATTGAATTTTATCTAATAATAAATATAGTTTTTAATTTGGCTCCCCCTGGACTAAAGCCACGATAATGGTTAGACAAGATGTGAATCTTATCCTTGGGGATCCAATATTGATTTGATCCAGTTTGTTTGTTCAGGTACAGTTTAGGTACCCATGCCTGAATTTTATTTCTGGACTAATTCAGTACAGCAAAGTAGGATCTTTGTCTAGATTTGGTTCTATAGCCAAGCCCGGATCGATTTAGAACTGATTTCTGCTTTCCAAGAATCATGTCAAGACCCTTGGAACCAGAAGTGAATCGTTCTAAAGCTGATCTAAGATCCTTAACCTGAGTTTTCAGGGAGGAGTTCTCTTTCTCAAGTTTTTCAACTTGAGTAGAGGTTCCTTCTTGAACCTTCTCAGTTAAAGGTTTAGAGTCAGCTCCCTCATTCAGAAGTTTTACTTCCTGTCGGAGGGATTCGACTCGGAGTTTAGCTTTCGCCAAATCTCGAGAAAGATAAGATATTAACTCGTTTAATTGACTTCTAGTAAAACCACATACCTTGATTTCGCCGTCCTCTGAGAATGTCAGCCTGTCGTCGTCCTGTTCTGATTCTGACTCGGTCTCGACTTCTTCTGAGGTGGTTAGTGTGAGTAGATTCGATTGTGGGACCTCTTCTTCTTCGGAGGAGGAGGACTCGTCCCACATTGCTTGAAGTGCTTTCTTTTTCCTTGTCTTCTTTGCTTCGTTCAAGTTAGGGCATTCGATCTTGTAGTGGCCCTTCTTCTTGCACTCGTAACAGGTTACGTTGGGCTTGTTCTTTTCGTTTGCAGGTTCAGCTGGTTCATCTTTTCTTCGGCTGGCTATCCTTCTGTTGGTTTGGTTTTTCAATTCTTTGTAGTAGTTTCTTGCCAGTCGGACCAGCTTTGGTCGATCTCCTTCGTCTTCTGAGTCTGAGTCTGATTCAGACTTAGGTGTTGGTTGAGGTTTCTTCTTGGATTTCTTTTCAGATTTACCTGCAATAAAGGCAATGCCTTTCTCAGCCTGGGAGCAGTTAGTCTGCTCATGTAATTCTAATTCAGAGAACAATTCATCTAATTTAATTTTTGAAAGGTCCCTTGAAACCTTGTATGCATCTACCATAGATGCCCACAAGGTGTTTCTAGGGAAAGCATTTAAAGTGTACCTTATTAGGTCACGGTTTTCTACCTTATGACCGATGGTGTGCAGTCCGTTCATCAGTTCCTGGATTCGGGCGTGAAGCTGAGCTGCTGTTTCGTTGTCGGTCATTTTAATTGTATACAACTTGTTCAGGAGCAAATCTCTCTTGCTGATCCGAGTGTCTGATGTTCCTTCGTGCAGCTCGATCAGTTTCCCCCACAGCTCCTTGGCACTGTTGAAAGGACCCACCCAGTTCAGATCCTCTTTTGTTAAGCCGCATTGGAGGGTCTGGGTCACCTTTGCATCCGCTTCGATTTTCCGTTTCAGAGCGGTGTCCCACTCTGTGTAGGTTTGAGGTACTCCTTCAGTATTTTTCGGAATCTCCAGTCCGGACTAGATGATTATCCACATGTGCACCTGAGTTTTCAGGTGGACCTCCATTCTGCTCTTCCAGTAGGAGAAGTCATCCCCACTGAAGAGAGGTGGTCTTGCGGTGCTAAAGCCTTCTTGCATGGCCATTTTATCTGAAAAAATAAACTAAAAAAAATATCCCAAGACTTGGTCTTGGATTAGTAGTGCGGGATAACGAGAAATAATTATCGAGGGGTGTTGCACCAACCTCGATTAACGAGAAAAATTTCGAAAGAAAAGAATATTAAAAAAAATTAAAAAAATCCAAAAAATTCTCAAACTGGTGGTTGCACCAAATTTGAGCTTCCCCGCTCTGATACCACTTGTTGGATCGAGAGAAACGATAGAGGGGGGGGGGTAATATCGTAAAACGTTCGGATTAATAAGTAAGAGAAATTACGCAGCGGAAATTTAAATCAAACACGCAAACACCAAGTTTTTTACTTGGTTCGGAGTCGCGGTCAGCTCCTACTCCAAGGCCCACTGTCGTTGACCGTTTACTACGAGCAATTCTATATGTTCGCAAAACAGTTTACAGAGAGATATTACAAAAGTAGTATAGTACACTTAAAAACAACTCTTCGTTATCGACGTCCGATGTAGATTGTCTTTTCGGAGCGAAGGGACGTCGTCGGCGCTTGTATCTCGAGTTGGGAGGTTTCCGGAGCAGAGCGCAAGAGCAGAAGAGCGTAGGAGCGTTGAAAGAATTGTTGTTCGAAGCCTTGGGGTCGAGGGCCTATTTATAGCCCCTGGGGGCGCCCGGAACGTCGGGGGCGCCCCCCCCCCCCCACGTGTCGGCCGATCCGAGTTTCACTCGGTCAGCTCTGATCCCTTCAAACTCGGGATCAGATCTTGACTGGGGCGCCCGGGACGCTGGGGGCGCCCGGGTTGACCGGGTCAGGCTCTTATCCTGTTGGCTTTGCTGGAGCCTACTTCGACTGCTTGACCTGGGGGCGCCCAGACCATCCGGGGCGCCCGAGAGTATGGGGGGCGCCCGGGAGCACGGCGGCACCCCGCTCATAAGCTGCCGAAGCCCACTTTGCTTTACTTTGTTTTGTGTTCACCTTAGGGGCGCCTGGGACACTCCGGGCACCCTACTCAGCCTCTGCCTCACTCCTTTGAGGCTCTTTGAGCTGCAGACACTCGTTCCTTCGGTCCTGCATCCAGGGTTAGTCCAAAACAACATAAAACAATAATGTGTTAGTTTTATACAGCCTTAGCTGTCTTGGTTCTGACTTTGGGCCTCCAAAATGGAGCCCTAGGTCGAACCGACGCCTACTGTTCCCTCGACGGGGAATGCGTCCTCACCTACTCCTCTCGGGAGAATGTACCTGATGCCAATCGGCTCCTCCAGTTGGACTTTTGCCTAGCGGTCCTTCGCTAGGTCTCGGATACTAAGCTGTCCTTCGCCCGGTGCCTAGCAGTCCTTCGCCAGGTCTTCAGTACCAAGCTGTGCTTCACCTGGTGCCTAGTAGTCCTTCGCTAGGTCTTCGTATCCTGGCATTCCTTCGCCAGGTACCTAGCAGTCCGTCGCTGGGGCTTTGTATCCTGGCATTCCTTCGCCAGGTGCCTAGCAGTCCTTCGCTAGGGCTTTGCCTGCACACTTGAGTAACATGTTAGATAAACATTATACCTTAACTTTTGAACCCTGTTGCCATTATCAAAACACAGGTTTGACTTGGGTGCTTTCTGCACCAACAGAATGGACTCAAGTCTAGCTACTGGGGCATAGGTTTCGTCATAATCTAACCCTTCTACTTAACTGAACCCTTTGGCTACTAAGAGGGCTTTATTTCTTACTATTTCTCCTTGATCATTTAGCTTATTCCTAAAGTCCCACTTAGTATCAATAATGTATTTGCCATCAGGTTTAGGTACTGGATCCCAGACTTGGTTCCTCTTAAACTGGGCTAATTCTTCTTGCATTGCTATGATCCAATCAGGATCAGGTAAGGCTTCCTCTATAGTCTTAGGTTTAATTTTTGAAATCATTGCAATCTGATTAAGGTTCCTATAGGCGGACCTAGTTCTGAATCCTAAGGTTGGGTCACCCACAATTTGATCAGTTGGGTGACTGAGTCTGGGTTTCTTAGTTTTCTAGAACTTGGTTCAGCCTCAGGTCTGGCCGATCGGTTTGGTTCAGTATTTGGTTCATCTACTTGGGTTGGTTCATTTGTTGGTTCAATTAACTCAATAATTGGTTCAATAGTTAGTTCATTTAGGGGTTCAATTAAAGGTTCAATAGTTTGTTCATTATCCTCTTGATCAGTATTTGATGAACTTCGATCTGGATTATCAGATTTTGAGTTAATTTCTTCATCAAATATTAGATTTGTTGTTTCTTCAATTTTCTAAGTTTGCTTGTTGTAAACCCTATAGGCTCTACTTGTTGTTGAATATCCTAAGAAGATACCTGGGGTTGATTTAGACTAGAATTTTCCTAGATAGTCCTTGGTGTTTAGGATATAGACTTTGCATCCAAAGACCCTTAGGTAATGTAGGTTTGGAAGTCTATGATAGTATAATTCATAGGGTGTTTTATTGTGTCGTTTGTTAATTAGGACCATATTTTGGATGTAGCAAGCCGTACTGATTTCTTCTGCCCAAAATTGGTTAGCTAGATTGAACTCGTTGAGCATAGCCCTAGCGGCTTCTTGTAGAGTTCTATTTCTCCATTCAACTATCCCATTTTGCTGGGGGGTTCTAGGACACGAAAATTCGTGTATATACCCGTTTATCTTACAAAACTCCTCGAACCGTTGATTTTCAAACTCTCCCCCGTGATCACTCCTATGCCTTTTGATTTTGGCATCGTTTTGTTTTTCAATTACCTTACAAAAATCACTAAATAGGTTCAGGGTTTCATCTTTGGTCTTTAGGAACCTAACCCAGGTAAACCTAGAGTAATCATCAACAATTACTAAGCAGTACCAGTTTTCGCTTAGTGACTTGGCTCCATGTGAATCAAATAGGTCAAGGTGCAGGAGCTCAAGTGTGGTTTGAGTTAGATCTGATTGAATTAGTTTATGATTAGACCTAGTTTGTTTACCTTGATTGCATGACTCACATATTAAGTTTTCATGGTTTTTAATTTTGGGTATACCTTTAATTAGGCCAAGTTGGGTAATTTTTGAAATTAATCTTAGATTAGTGTGACCTAATCTCCTATGCCAGAGGTTTGATTCTTCTAACTAAGTTAGCATGCATTTAGGTACTAAGGGTAGGCTTATAGTGTAAACATTATTTTCCCTAGAGTCCTTAGGCATAATTTCTGAGTCTTGCAAGTTTCTAATCAGGAAGTTAGAGTTGGTAAAGGTAACTACATAGCCAGTATCACATAATTGACTTATGCTAAGCAAGTTAAATTTAAAATCTTCAACCAAAAGCACCTTTTTAATAACAAAGTCAGATTTGAGTTCAATGTTACCTGACCCAATCACTTTGAGTGTAGCATTGTTGCCAAATGCTACTGAGCCTAGGTTCTTGAACTTGAGTTTGGTGAATTTCAATTTATCCCCAGTCATGTGTCTTGAGCACCCGCTATCCAACATCCATTGGTCCAAATCTTTATGTTCCTACACATAAAGAGTTTTGTTGATTTTGATCCAATTGAATTAAGGAAAGCCTAAATTGATTTTCAAAACCTAGTCTGTCTCACCCAATCTAGAGTTATCAATCACGTTTGCCTTATGGGTTTTTGTGAGACAGGATTTAGTAGGTTTTATTTTGAAAAGTCATGATTAATTTTGAAAAAGTTAAATTAATCTTGAAAACAATTGAATTTATTTTGAAAAAAAAGTGTTTGAATCTACAATTAACTGAAAATTTGTGTTAGATTCGAATTTGACAAAGAATAAATTGAATTTGAATTTTAAAAATTGGCTTCCAGGTCTTGGCGAGGCACTAGGCCTACTTTAGTCGTAGCCTTATTGGATCATCAACCCTTTCCTTGACAAAGCCTTTTAATGAAATTTCATTTTCAAAATTATTTTTTGAAAAATTCTGGTTTAACTAGTTTGGGTCTTGGATCGGTAGCTTCGGCTAGTTCCACCAGTCTAAAGAGACCAAGTAGTGTATACTTGACCTTATTAGAAGAGGTTTCCCTAATGTACTATCATCTCACCGCCACCCAATACTATGTTGTTCAAATTTTAGTTAATTGGTTTGGTCCTTAATCTAACCACTCTTAAGTCTAAACATGGTAAATTGTAGAAAATAAATAGACAAGCAATCATGCAATTTAAACAAGAAAAGAAATTTATTTAACTATGAAAATTGTTTTTAATTTGGCTTCCCCTGGACTAAAGCCACGATGATTGTTCGGCAAGATGTGAATCTTGTCCTTGGGGATCAAATAATGATTTGATCCAGTTTGATTGTTCAAGCAAAGTTTGGGTACCCATGCCTGAACTTTAGGTCTAGACTGATTCAGTACAGCATAGTATGACCTTTGTCTAGCCTTGGTTTGATAGCCTAACCCGGATCGATTTAGAACCGACTTCTGTTTTCCAAGGATCATTTCAAGACCCTTGGAACCAGAAGTGAATCGTTCTAATGCTGCTCTAAGGTCCTTGACTTGAGTTTTCAAGGAGGAGTTCTCTTTCTCAAGTTTATCAACTTGAGTAGAGGTACCTTCTTGAACCTTCTCAGTTAAGGATCTAGAGTCAGCTCCCTCTTTCAGGAGTTTTACTTCTTGTCGGAGGGACTCGACTAGGATTTTGGCTTTCGCCAAATCGCGAGAAAGGTAGGTAATTAATTCAGTTAATTGAATTCTAGAAAATCCACTTACAGTTATTTCGCCATCCTCGGAAAATGTGAGTTTTCCGTCGTCCCGCTCCGATTCTGACTTGGTCTCGATTTCTTCCGAAGCTGTCAGGGCGAGCAGGTTGGACTGTGGGGCATCTTCTTCTTCTTCGGAGGAAGACTCGTCTCACGTTGCCTGAAGGGCCTTCTTCCTTCTTGTCTTCTTTCAAGTTAGGGCACTCCGATTTGAAATGTCCCTTCTTGTTGCATTCGAAGCACGTCACACTTGATTTGTTCTTGATTGGTTCAGCCGGATCCTCCTTCTTTCGGCTTGCTTTTCTTCTGTTGGACTGATTCTTCAATTCCTTGTAATAGTTTCGGGCAAGTCGAACCAGCTTGGGTCAATCCCCTTCACTGTCTTCTGAGTCTGAGTCTGAGTCAGACTCTAGTGCGGGTTGAGGCTTCTTCTTACCCATTTTTCCTGTCTGCCTGCAATAAAAGCAATGCCTTTCTCAGCCAAGGTGCAGTTAGTCTGCTCATGTAATTCAAGTTCGAAAAATAGTTCATCTAATTTTATTTTAGAAAGATCCCTTGAGACTTTATACGCATCTACCATAGATGCCCACAAAGTATTTCTCGGGAAAGCGTTAAGAGTATACCTGATCAGGTCACGGTTCTCTATCTTGTGACCGATTGTGTGTAGACCGTTCATCATCTCCTGAATTCTGGTGTGGAGCTGAGCTGCAGATTCACTGTCATTCATCTTGATTGTGTATAGCTTATTTAGTAGTAGGTCCCTCTTGCTGATTCGGGTGTCGGAGGTTCCTTCGTGCAGCTCAATTAACTTACCCTAGAGTTCCTTTGCACTGTTGAATGGTCCCACCCGGTTCAACTCTTCTTTGGTTAGGCCGCATTGGAGTGTTTGAGTCGCTTTAGCATCAGTCTCGATCTTTCTTTTGAGAGTGGTATCTCATTCGGTGTATGATTGTGCCACTCCTTTAGCGTTCTTAGGGATTTTCAGTCCAGATTGGATAATTATCCACATGTCCACCTGAGTTTTCAGGTGGACTTCCATCCGACTCTTCTAGTAGGAGAAGTCCTCCCCACTGAAGAGTGGTGGTCTGGCTGTACTGAACCCTTCTTGCATGGTCATTTAGGAATTCTAAAAATAAAATAGGAACAAGAAAAAAAATGTCCCAAGACTTAGTTTTGGATTAGCAGTGCAGGAAGAAGATAGATATAAGACGAATTATCGAGTGGTGTTACACCAACCTCGATTAATGATAAAAATTCGATTGAAAAAAAATTAAAATTTTAACAAAAAAAATTCGAAAAACTTCCAAATTGGTGGTTGCAACAAATTTGAGCTTCCCCGCTCTGATACCACTTGTTGGATCGAGTAAACACGATAGAGGGGGGTGATTATCGTGAAAAACTTTCGGATTAATAAAAGAGAATACGCAGCGGATTTGAGACACACAAGCACGGAACACAAGTGATTTTACTTGGTTCGGAGTCACGGTTGGCTCATACTCCAAGGCCCACGGTCCTTGACCGTTTACTGCGGGCAATTTTATATTCGCACAAAAACGGTTAGAGAAATTATTACAATATGAGTGCAGTAACTAAACAAATGTAGTCTTCGTTACCGACGCCCGGTGTAAATCGTACTTTGGAGCGGAGGGTCGTCGTCGGCGCAGGAATGTTGAGAACGGAGTTTGCCGGAGCAAAGCGCTTGAATGAAGAGAGTAGAGGCGTTGAAAGAACTGTTGTTGAAGCCTTAGGGGTCGAGCCCCTTTTATACTGCTCCTGGGGGTGCCCTGGACGCTGGTGTTAGTGATATGAGAGAAGTGTCCTAAGGCAATCGCCTTATGATTGTAAACATTTATTTTAATAAATGAAAATTCACTATTTGAGTATACATGTTTGTGTATTTGATTGGGATCTTAAACTCATCTACTGAATGTCCGCAATACAATTCACAGCATAAGAGAATTTGTGAAGGGATCACAACTAGTGATTATCTCTACATGTGCAATTGTGAAGTATTGAAAATATCCCTAGTCGATGAATTGATAAAAACGGACACTATCAATTCTGTTGAGACTAGCATGGGTTATTCTCTAATCAGCTGATTCTCACTAGCTGGTGACATTGGGATGTCCGAAGATAAACATGGATGCTAGTTAAGGGAACTAGTTCATTGGAGTGACTAGCTGTAAAACTTCATATGGTAATCTACATAGATATGTCAATGAAGTTCTTACTGCAGCTTAAGTGCGATGTTCCTTTGACTTGCGGTGTTCAAGTCATCTTGGTCATGGAGACTTATACTTTAACATCTTAAGCAAGCATCTCCAAGGAGGTGTGGACCCAGGATGGTTGGGTATAAGCCGAAGTGCCCGAAGATGTATGAACAGCCTACAAAGGATTCACCACTCCTTGCGAAGAGATGCATACCCAGGCCTATCGTCGGATTGTTACTCAAAGCCTCTGGCCAGAGCATATCATGTTTAGAGTATGAGTCTCTTAAATACATGAGAGTAATTAGAAATCCAAAGGACGAGAAAGACACTACTTGGGCTAGGTGTGACGTAGTCAGCCTAGTGGGGACTGACACAAATAGACCGTGTCCTGAACCAAGTGGGTATAAGATGGTGAAGGGAATGAGGCACGATTCATTAGAGCTACTGAAGGGTTTCAGAATTACTTCTGAGGTCAAACCGTTGATCTTTCGATTAATTGGGGGTCATGATGTACTACTAGGTGTCACTCATGATCGTTCTATAATTAGTTAATTATAGACGGCCAACATAAATCGAAAGCCTATTTAGTCACACGCACTACGAGTAATCCGAGGGATTTAAAACGAGTTGAAAATTGGATTTTCCAATCAAGAGAAATAAGTCAAATCTGAGTTAATCAGAGGTGCAACGGAAACTTAAAATGGCTAAGTCTTTTGAAGGCTTATTAGGCGAATTAAATGAGTTTAATTCGCGATCGGTTCGGCTCGATTTGGCCAGCCAAAGGGGGTGCCAAACCCCTTTGGTTTTGCCGGCCACATCAAGGGGATAAAACCAATTTATTTGGTTTAATTAATAAAATAAATCTAGCGCGATTTGTTTTATAAATTATGGATAAATAAATTTGTATAAAGAAATTTATATAAATAAATTTATAGAAATTTATTCATTTTATGGAAATTAAAATGATCCATGGAATGGTTTATTTTAATTTTATAAAATCAATTATGAATTGATTTTTCCATAATAAGAAAGTTTATAAATTTCTTATAAAATTTATTCCATAATAAAAGGAGAGATGAATTAGTTTTATTATAAAGTTAGTTATAATAAAACTCGGCATAACGGAATAAGTCATAAGAAACTTTATAAGATAAATTTCTTATGATAACTAATTTCGTTAATTCCGTTAAAAGAGAGACTTGGCAAGGGAGAGGCTACTATATAAAGGAACCAAAGGCAAGCCTTGAATTCCTAATCAATAGTGCGATCAAGAGATTTATTTCTCTCCCTCTCTCTCTTATTCTCTTCTCCCTCTCTTCCCCTTAGGGTCGGCGCCCTCCTTGAGGATTAGGGCCGGCGCCCCTTGTCCAAGCTAGGGCCGGCGCACCCTCACCCTTCCTAGGGTTGGCGTGAGCAAGGATCACCAAGAAGGAGCCAAACAAGAAGAAGAAGAAGCGGATCGCAACTCCTCTCTTCCCGGAATTTAGATTCCGTTTCTTGTTGGTTAGTTTCCATTCATTTCTCTTGTTGTTCTAGTTGTGCCTTTAGAGAATCTAGTAGTTCTCGTCGGCACAAAACTCGTGGCTTTGCGAAGTCATCCCGAAGAGAACTCGGCGTGGACGCGAATAGAGGCGGAGCTTCCAAGGGACGCTACGGTTGGATCTCGTCCCTTACTTCGAGATACGCGAGGTATAAAGTAAATTAGTTTACTTTTCCGCAAAAGTTTTAATTTATGATCATGTCCACACATCATAAGGCCGCATGCTAGATACGTGGTTAAAATAATTTGAGAAATTATTATGCTAATTCTTCCACTGCACGTAAAAATTTAAAATTTTACGAACCCGTATCCTTGTCGACATGCACCCGGTCCCAATAGCTGGGGGCGCTTGACACGTGCCTTCGGATCTGAGAAATCTCATCCGCAGCTCGGTCAGCGCTTATCCCTCCATAATCGGCCTCGGAGCTAACGGGGGCGCCCGGGACACTGGGGGCGCCCCGGTTGACTTGGTCTACTTGGCTTCGCGGTTGTGTTTTCTTCGCTCGCTGGTTGGCTTGGACCCAGGGCGTCGGGGACACTGGGGGCGCCCGAGAATATTAGGGCGCCAGAGACCATCAGGGCGCCTGGCCCAGTAAGTGTTCGAAGCGATTCTTTCTCAATTGCTCGTTTGGCTTTCACCTTGGGCACCCGGGACCTCCCGGGCGCCTAGCCCAGCTGCTGCCCCTCTCCTTTAGACCGTTCTGAGCTGCAAAAACATGTTCCTTTGATCCCTGCATCCAAGGTTAGTTCCAACAACAGACAAGGCAAGAATGTTAGTTAGTTTTTACAGTCGTAGCTGTCTTGGTTCTGACTTCGGGTCTCCCAAAATGAACCCTAAGTCGAGCCGACGCCTACTATTCCCTCGACGGGGAACGCGCCCTCACCTACTCCTCTCAGGAGAGTTTACCTTTTGCCAACCGGCTCCTCCGGTTGGACTTTTGCCCGATACACCTGACCAGGTCTTCGTGCCCACCTTTCGAGCAGGTCTTCGGTGCCTAGCTCCTTGCCAAGGCTTCGTGCCCAGTCCTCGACCAGGACTTCATGCTCACCTTCCGAACAAGTCTTCGGTGCCTAACTCCTTGCCAGGGTTTCGTGCCCAATCCTCGACCAGGACTTCGTGCCTAGTGTGCCTAGGGCTTCTTTCCTGCACACTCAGTGAATCACATTAGACCAACATAACATCTTAACTTTTGAACCCTTTGCCATTATCAAAATCCAGGTTCGACTTAGGTGCTGCCTGCACCAACATGATCCACCGACGAATTCTTGGATTAGTCACCCTTAGGGGTGGATATCAAGTAAATCGTTCTTGTTAGCATTGTTTGTTTTCATTATTATTGTTTCCGCTTGCGCAACTAACAACGTAGGTACAAGAAGAATCAAAGAAACGCTATTCACCCCCTCTAGCGTACGAAATCGATCTAACACGGACTTTGAGGCATACACGAAGGATGGAATGGGAGACAAGTCGTAGGCTTGCATGCATCCGAGGGACGAGAGCCAAAGTCGAAGAGGGCTTAAAGGCAACAAATCGTGGCTGCTGGATGAAGAGTCGGCTAAGTCGTGAGGATTCGAGTGCTGAGACAACTGTACTCGGGAAGAAAAATCCTAGGGTTCGAGTACTTAGAGAATTGTACTCGGGAAGGGAAACCTTAAGTAGCAGTCGACTGATGATGGGTCAGTCAACTGATATAGAGCACAGAAAGATCAGTCGACTGATCCTGGGATCAGTCGACTGGTGTCGACTAGAATGTGAATCGTCGGGCTGTGACATTCGAATTCGCGAGGACCAGTCGACTGACGTTAGCACCAGTCGACTGGTAACAATCAGAACAGTATCGAGCACTATTTAAGAGGGCTCATTTTTTACTGTTCTTCCTTAGCGAAACAAGCTTGGGTAAAGCCTGTTAGTAGCCTAAACATGCTCAGAGATTATCATGGTGTTGTGGCGAGGTTTCTCCACCCACAAGGAGCGACAAGATCTAGCTGGAGGTGTTCCGAGGAATCATCCACCAAAGGATCGGGATCGTCCAACTTACGGGCAGCCGTGAAGTAGGAGTTTCATCTCCGAACCACGTAAAGATTATGTGTTAGCATTGTTTTAGATTGTTATTTTGTTTTCCGCTTGCGCTTGCTAACACTTGTAGGAAGAAAAATCGAAAGGTAGTTATTCACCCCCCCTCTAGCTAAATGACAAGGTCCCAACAACTTGTTCATTGGAGTGACCTTCCATAAGACTTCATGTGATTGTATACATATATGGATACATCATTGAAAATCTCATTGTATCTTAAGTGTGAGTTTCATTTGACTTGAGGTATTCAAGTCATCTTGGTAATGGAGACTAATACTTTGACATCTTAAGCAATCATTTTCTTCGAGATGTTGACCCGAGATATTTGGGTATAAGTCAGAGTGCTTGAAAGTGTTTGGATAGCCCACAAAGGATTAGATCCATGCACAAGGAGACATATACCCTATGGTCACTTGTTAAGATTGTTACTTGAAGTCTTTGGCCAAAGCATCACATGTCATGAGTATAGTATTCTTGGACACATGTCTAAGTAATTTGAATTCATAGGATGAGAAAGTATTATTTGGGTTACGTGTGATGTAGTCAGCCTAGTGGGAATTGACACATAGACTATGTGTGGGATCGGTGAGATCGATAGAGTGGGGGGGGTGAATATCGATTCGAAAATTTTTCAGATTTAGGAAAGAGTATATGTAGCGAAAATAATAAACACAAGTCAAAAACCAACACTAATAGATATATTTTTACTTGGTTCAGAGTCTGTAACAGTTCCTCGAAAGCCCACGGTCCTTGACCATTTACGTTGGGCAATTTTATAAGTTCGCAAAAATGTTACATATATGAAATTTGAAGTACAAAAGAAATAACAAGATTATATCGACAACATCTAATTTAAAAGACGGAAACAACGCGTCATTGTCGGAGTAGCGTTTTGGAGTTCTTGGATCGCTTCAGAGCTGCACACTTAAGCATAGATGATGTGAACAACTGATGTCTTAAGCTGTGGTCGAAACCCCTTTTTATATAAGCACACGGGCGCCCGAGTGCCTATAGAGGTGCCCCCAACTCAGCGAACCACCTATATCCCAATCCACTGACTGGGCCAAATCTTATCCTTCTCGGGCGCCTGAGAGGCTTTTGGGTGCCTGTGTTGCTAACATGGCGAGTCCAACTAGCGCGCACCAATTTAGCTTCGCCCAAGCTAAGTCACATGCATAGGGGCGCCCGAGACCTCTCGGACAGTTGTGTTCCCAGGTGCCTGAGACCTCTCAGGCACTTATCTTCTCGAGCACCTGAGTCCTCTCGGGCACCCCAGATGCTGCTGGTCTCAAAGTATCCAAGCTACAACACAGGGTAAGTCCAAAACAATAATGTATACATGGAATATGCATGTATGATAGCCAGAGCTGTCCGATCCTAACTTTGGATTTCAACTGAAATCCTAGGTCGGACTAACATCTACTGTTCCCTCTTCCTGGGAACACATCATTACCTACTCCACTCTAGAGAAGTTACCTGTTGCCAACTGACACTTTTAGTTGGACTTTTGCTAGGCCTCCGAAGCTTTCGGATATTGAGACATTCATACTTCAACCCGTCCCTACTTTTATCCGTTGTCCTCGCTCTGTAAGACTCCTGCCCAATCTTTCGTATTAGGTCTTCGTGCCCAACTTCACAACATCATGTCTTCGGTGCCCAACTCTCGGTCAGGTCTTCGTGCCCAATTCCTTTGAACTAGGTCTTCTTGCCCGGCTTCACTCACTAAGTCTTTGGTACCCAACCCTCGATCAGGTCTTCACGCCCAATCCTTGACCAGGACTTCATGCTCAACCCTGTAGGTCAAGACTTCGTGCCTAGGTAAATTAGGACTTTCTTGAACACTTAGTGAAACACACTAGATCCAAAAGAATACTTAACTTTGAACCCTTTCCCATTATCAAAATCAAGTTCGATGGTATTTTCGGCACCAACAATCTCTCTCTTTTTTATTTATGGTAACCTAGTTCAAAAGTTAAATTAAAAACAGACATTTAAGCAAGTAGCAAAAAGCATTAAAGAAACACAGTAAAATAATTTTCAAGGTAAGATCAATTTTTTAAAGTATCGTTTTCAAAGTTAGAAATATTTGCAAGTTAAAATTCAATTTTAAGAAAGCTCCCCTATGATATGAAACTCTCTCCCTGAAGTTTTTGAAAAATATGTATTTTTCAATTTGAAAGGCTTTTTTGAAAAGGTTTTTGAAAACTCTGAAAAATTTTAAGTATAAACTTTGAAAAATTTTAAGTAAAATTGAAAGAAAAAAAGTAAAGTACTAGGAAAAGCATTTATTTTTGAAAAAAATTCTTTGAAAAAATTTCTTTTTAATTCTTCGACTTTTCCTCTCTCACTCTTCCTTTGCTATATATAAAAAAATATATTTTGGTTAAGGAAAAAAGAAAAAAAAATAGGTACTAGAGTCCACGATAATTTTTTAAAATACAAGTAAGTAATTTGAAATAAGTTTTTGAAAAACAGTTTTAGGTGAGACAAATTTAAAAATGCTGAGT
Source organism: Boesenbergia rotunda (assembly GCA_024364735.1). NCBI lineage: Eukaryota > Viridiplantae > Streptophyta > Magnoliopsida > Zingiberales > Zingiberaceae > Boesenbergia > Boesenbergia rotunda. The sequence goes on from JAGFNQ010001732.1 coordinate 284,075, forward strand.
AGAAAAAAAAATACTTTAAGGAAGGCAAGTTTAAAAATGCTAAGTAAAAAAAATATTTTAAGGTAAGTAAAAACACAGATAATAAATGTTAATTAGATAATAGGAATAATCAAACACACATTTCAAAATTAATCTGATTCATCCATTTGAGTCCAAGCATGAGTTGAGTCTAAGAATGAATAGCAATACAAACAAAAATAATCTTCGGGCCCCTATCTCACTTAATTTGTTACTTACTAAATGTTATAAAACAATAGCTTTCACTTGGGTTAGTCAAGTTAAATAGTCTAATCAAGTTAGATTTGCTAAACTTAATAACTTAATTTGATTGATGTTCAATGTATTTATTGCCTCAATTACTGTTGATACACTGACTTAAAGTATCTTAAGTTAAGGCATAGTCTTAAACATCTCAACCCAGTCTAAGTTATCAAGAAAGGAATCCCTAATATGCATATGAGATGTTGACTTCTAAATCTATAAGAGCATGTAAACTAGGGGTTATGCCTAAGCTAAGTCAATAGCGAAGAAATCCCTAATTTTGAGGGGGGGATGAAAAGTAGTTTAAAAAAACATGAATTTTTTAAAACAGACAAAGAAAATGATTTTAGCAAAGAATAATAAAAAAGTAAAAACTATTCTACCAAGCACATTTAAATAATAACAACATGTTAAATATAGGAGTCAACTAAAGTTAATCATATCAACAAAAGTCAACAGTCAGACAACCCCAAATCCAAATACAGATCAAGTCTATGAAGACGAGGATCCTGGGTGCCACAAGTGAAGTAGAGCCATAAGTTATGCGTGTCGGACCTAGTCTGCCTCCAACCTCTCCTCATGTCAGGCATCTGCCTCCTCTGGCAAACTGTGAATCTCCTACTCAATTCAGATAAGTCGCTCGTCTATAGTCGGAGGAGGTGGAGGAAGGAGGTCAAGTAGCATCATCATCTCGATCTCGGAGGGGAAATGAAATAGCGCATGAGGATCCCCACATTAAAATTCAATCCACCGATGATGAGATCTAGTCTCAGCCCCAACACCATCCGACTCCCGAAACACAAGGGATACAATTACTTCTAAGGTTCAAAAAAATCCTCCTCTAAAATCTTCTATTTTCACTAAACATTTTGAGAAGGTCACACTTTCGTGGGGAGAATTACATGCAAAATGTAAGCATTGCAATGCTTTTTACAAATTTCAAGTCGACGGTGGCTATAGGTCGTTGAAACGACATGTAGAAACGAAGCACCTGATGGAATATAGACTCGACCACTCTCAAGCACAATTATCAAGATTTTCTAGTGGTAGTAGTACTGATTCTGGTTTATTTTTATATTTTGATAATAAATTAAGAGAACCATTAGCTAAATTTGTTTCTGTAGAATATTTTTCTTTTAGATTTGAATCTAAATGCATATTTGAAGATTTTTTAAAGAATCTCTTAATCCATGTGCTAAACATATTCCTAGGACTACACTTACTTGTACAATTAAAAAATTAGTCAAACAAGAAAAAAAAGAAATTAATTGATGAATTTAGTAAATTAAATATTAAAGTTTCTTTCTGTTTCGATATTTGGAGTGATCATTGGCAAATTCATTCTTATATGGGTGTGACTTGCCATTGGATCGATAACTCTTTGATCCTCCAAAAAATATTGATAGATTACAGAGTTTTTGTTGAATCACATACTGCCTATAACATTGCACAAGTATTATGTTTAATTTTAGGAGAATATGGATTGACTCATAAAATATTTTCAATATCATTATATAATGCGTTCTAATACCGTTTCTATAGATGAACTAAAATTTATTTTTCAACATGTTATTGGTGGTTTATTTTTTTCATATTCATTGTGTATGCCATGCTTTAAATTTATGTGTTCAAGATGTATTAAAACTTTTAGAAAATTATATTAAACTAATTAGAATTGTAATTTCATATTTATGGTCGCATCCATCTATGATGAAATAATGGGATAGATTTTATAAAGCTAATGAAGTGAGACCTAAAAAATTTCCACGTGATGTTCCAACATGTTGGAATTCAACATATCAATTATTACAAGATTCATTTCAATATAAAAATTTATTATGTTTATTTTTTATACAAAATAGTAATACTAATATATATTTATTTTCACAATAATGGAATATTTATAGTAATATTTGTGAAATTTTAAAAGTATTTAATGATGCAACTGAATAACTTTTCGGTGTTTATTATCCCACTGCTCATTTAGTTTTAGAGAATTTTTCTAGTATAATATTAGTATTAAATGAACATATCAATAATGAAGTTTTAACTTCTTGCATATTAGCTATGAAAATTGTCACGCCCCGAGACCAATGGAGTCGTTGATCCAATATAAAATCGGACAGTATCTCCCCTGTCCGGCGGATAATTTACACATACATACAACACACACAGATATAAAATGGCCTCAGGCCACAAAACAGATATATATATATAAAGCATAAGATAATGAAACACCACAATACTGAGGCATATAACTCACCTGAGCAGCCCCTAGGGCAGGCGCGCAGCAAAACAACCAACACATAGTCTAATAGAGGACTCAAAAATACAATATCGTACGAATAGATCTCGAATATAAGTCCACATATATAAAAACGAATACAACGCATAAAGAATGCTATCAAAAAGAAAACGAATGCGGAAGCACCCAACAACGGAGTCGTAGGGACCAGGACCGGCAACTGGGCTCCTTCGGCGAGCTATCAACCTGAAAATAAAAATATTACGATGGGTGGTGAGTCCAAGTGGACTATGCGGGTATATAGAAAGATATGCATGGCAGAAAAGTAGCTAAATCAACTATACAGAAACAACAGGATACAGTCTCCATAATAATATCAGAAGTATGCATAACTGAAATAATAAAGGACTGTACATACCAGAAATCAGTCTATCATGATCATAATAGGACTCGTACCATACGAGCAAGTGCAGAGTCAACAAACCATACGAAAAGTACCTCTTGTATGTGCATGTCAAACAAGTGCAGCAAGTAAATGCAGCAAACACAATCAATGCACAAATGCATCATATGCACATGATGCAATGTCATGGTCACCCCCTAACACTAGTCAAGCCACCGAGACAGGCGATACTGTGTCGGCCGAGTGGGTAGAGCTGTGACACTGTCCACACTCTGCCATCACTGTTCCTGAGTGACCGAGTGGACAGGATGCTGGTGGAGCTATCGCTCCACCCCATGTATATATGGGAGAGATATCTCTCTCATCTTCTTTGGTCTATGGGAAGAGAAGAGATCCCTGCCTGCTACCACGCTCCGAAACCACTACCCCTGAGCGGACGACCGGAGCAGTACAGAGCAAAATGCACACACCCAGCGGTATCCACTAACCCATGAGTGGTCGTGTGTGCATATCATGTGCCGGAAGACGATAGGCTCAACCACAAGGGAGTCGCTGATCGTCGGCATGCAACAGTGCAGGTATGGTGCATGACTAACACATGCAACCCCTACCAGGTCATCGACACATAACTCAACCTATCATGCACAGGTCATATGTATGCATCATAACCCAATCAATCCTATATCTAGACACACGTGCAAGTATGAATAGAATCAATCAATGCAACCACACAATGGTATGCTAATCTCTATTCACATACTCATGCTCATACCAATGCTATACAGAATTAGATAACAAATAAACGAGACTGTATAGAAGGAAATTTAGATCATATCCAAGGTCAAGCATAAGTATCAAGCAGGATAACAAAACTGTAGAAGATAAAGGTCAATATCAGCCTACTGCATAAATAACAACTAGTCATGCATAAAGATAAAGTAGATCTACAAATACAAGCAAGAAGTACCGCCTCCAAGGTGTAGAAGTCCGTATCAAAGTATAAAGAACCACCCGCCAATAATCCAATCAAGCCCCTATATCAAGGATGTATTTAATTAGCTATTTACAGAAAGATAATTAGCTAATTACTCCCCAAACTGAACCAGGGTTAACCTAATCATTTCCTTTTCAATTAATCTTATCCAATTAATTGATCAGTTCTTAATTAGCCCACGTAATTAAGATTTAGGTTTATGTTAGGTTGGTTTTCAATTCCAACCAGATAATGTTCCCACGCGTAGCTAATACCAAAATCTCAATGTATGTAAAGGATTTAACCCAAGTCTGGTATTCACAACACCATCCTATAGTAGCCAAACCCTCTTGTACATGACTCATCCAATTACACATATATTTGATTCCTAAAGGTATCATCCACAAAAGCTTCAAGATCAACTCCAACCAACCGTAAACACATATGCAATTGCTATCAGTTCCTCCCACAGATCAATACCCAAGCTAGATCTATACTAAAGGAATAGAACTATAATACAATCCCATGGCATGGAAGATAAACCGAACAACACTGAGCAATTCAATTAGAATCCAAAACATCTCCTTACCTGACTCCGAAGCAGCTCTCCGCGGCAGGAACCCAATCTGCAAAACTCCAATTCCAGGGGCTGCAACACACCACTGTTCTCTCCTCCAATTCCTACTCAAGCTAAACAAAACAAAACAACCAAATCAGATACAATCCTCAAGCTAGTCCCTATTCCTTGTTCTTTCCAAAAATCTAAATCACAGGCTCGAATTGGAACCAAACTGAGAACAAAAGGAAACATCTCGGTAGAATGGAAATAAGGCTTACGGCAACCCCAATCCGAAATCAACCTACCTCACCGTGATGCAAGACAAGTAAGCGCCGGAAATCGAAGAGGAAACCATCGGAAGGAGAGGATTGGGGCTTCGACGTCGAGTGTGACCGACTAAGAGAGAAGGGAAATCGCATGCCTTGAGCTTGCCGGCTTCACATAGAGGAGAAAGGTCGTCAGCGAGCGAGAGAGTGAAGAAACTCAAGGCGTCGGTTGTGGATCGAGAGAGAGCGACAGCTAGGGTTCGCGGAGAATGAAGTGGAACGCTCTAGCTGCTGCGATCGGGGAGAAGAAATCTGACTTCTCCTTAAGCCAAACCGTGGCTTTATGCAAACAAGCCCTTGTAGTTTTATTTCTTACACCTGCACCCCTATAATTTGAGTTTTAAGCCATTACACCCCCCTAATTTAGATTTCCTTGTAGCCATCCCTCAAAGTTTTTAGATTTAAATCATTTAAATCCCTTAAACTTCGTCTAAGAGCCCGGAAATCCTAGGACCTTTTTCTGAAAAATTTTCCCGAGCGACACAAAAGTCTCGGATTTAACAAAAACTAAATGGAAAAATATTTTTATTTTATTCCTAAAATTTATTTAATTACATTTGCTTTAGATCCTAGATTTAAATTAGAAGTTTTACAATAAATGTTAACTTTATATTATGACACTTTAATTTCTATTAAAGATTCTTTTTCTCCTGATCCAGTTAATATTATATATAATATTAGAAATTATTTATATGATCTTTATAATCAATATTATATTAAATATGGAATACAAATAAATATTTTTGAAATACAACAGCCTACTAGTATTAATTTAAAACTCACAAAAGTTTATATTAAAAGAACGAACGAAACATCCATGAGGATCCTCAAGTTCCACATAGGAACTTGAGAATTATTTTACAATTTCTTTTGATTTTAATGAAGCAGATAGCGAATATTTCGATATCTTAAAGTGATGGTCACAGAAGGCTCAAAGTTTTCTTGTTCTCTCCGTGATTGCCAAAGAAATTTTAGCTTGTCCAGTGTCAACTGTTGCTATGGAGCAGACGTTCAGTGTCGACAGCAACATATTAGATGAGCGGTGATCAATTATATCTCCCGACTCATTGGAAGCTCAAGCATTACTAGACGATTGGACCAGAGTTGAGAAAAGAATCCAAGGAATGCAACATTCAGAAGACGAAGTCTAAGAATTTGACATCGAAGGAACGAATACAACGGGAACGGGAGAAAATGGAAGTGGTGATAAAAATTATAAAAGGGTAAAAATATAAAAAAAACTACGTGGGTTTTGATTCCCCTACACCCTAAGGGGATATGTAGACAACTTAAATAAGTGCAAGCCTTTTTTTAAATAAATTTTATATTTTAAATTTAAATTTTTAATTTTTTAATATAATAATCTCATACCGTTGTGAACCGTGGCGAACCGTGAACGGAACCATGAATCGGCGGTTTTGAATCGTCAACCTAACCATCTTGGGCGGTTAAGGTTAAGGGTCGACCTCCCACGCACCGTCAAACCAGCGGTTTTGAACCATCGATTTTGAAATGTGGTCGGGTCTAGGTGGAGGTGGCAGTGTATGCTCCAACTACGCCTCGAGCTTGGCAATAAAGTCGTTGTCGTCGGCCTCCAGATCGTCCTGACGCTGAGCTCTCTGTCGTTTCCTTGAGATGACCTTAGTGGCCGAGATGTCTATCGCGACTAACGAGAAGTTCCTAATCCCTACCTCGTCAAACTTGGTCATATGGATAAGCTTACCAGTGTAGACATTGCGTCCGTAAGCTAAGAAGAGGGTGGTTAAAATGTGGTAATAGGGTGTCCGAACGCTCGAGCGGGCGGAGATACTAGACGCATAGATAATACTATGGAAAATATGTAGTCCAATGTCTATATCGAGATGGTGAATAAGGGCATAAAGTAAGAAGGTATGGAACGACCTCATAATCACTACATCTCTAGAAGTAAGTGAAAGAATACAACTGACTAAAATTCGATATAGTGTGTATTCCTGAATACACAAGTCAAGGGATCGGAAGTTGGACACAGTAGGATCCCTCTCACCCCTGAAAAAGTAAGTGTAGAGAGTATCGAGGGTGATGTGAGAGTAAGGATCAGAAAAAGGAATGTCCCTAGGGGGTAGCATAGGAATGTGGACTCAGAAGGTCGCAGTCATAGAATGTGAGTGATCAAACCAAGAGAAATGGTAAAATTATGGGACTGGACCCTGGTGGAGTAGGAAAGATCATTAATTTTGACCAGGTTATTATAGAATTCTACACATAAAGTTGGTAATGATTAGTGCAGTGTCAAGTTGGTAATGGTTAATGACCTCTATAGCTAAGGAGCAAGATCAAGTAAAGACCTCTATTAAGATAGTGAGTCTTAAGGGGTTTATAGGTGGTGGATCTAAACTTATTGAATAGAGCAAGTGAGGGAAACCTAAGGTCAGGATTGGGCTCAGCAGAGGGGTCAACCTCAATGAATCGACATTTGCTAAATTGAAAAAATAGCATAATAAGTATCTAAATGAGAATTGAATTATAATATAGGAGAAAAGTTTAGATTAGGGTCTTACTGAGGAGGCATAGTCGAATATTAAATAGAGTTGACAACCCTCATTTGATCGTGACCGCTCGGACAAGGCTTGGAGGAAAAACGAGAAGAGAAAGAGGGGTTTTAGAGAGGTTGAAGGTGCCTATTTTGGCACTGGGAGGATTTTGTTCAATGGCTTATATAGCCACCGGTTGGGCACCCGGGAGCCATAGAGGGTGCCCGAGTTCAGGTCTATTTGGGGCACCCGAGTGCCTTCTTGAGCGCACGGGTTCAGATGGGTGCCCCTAGTTTTCTAAAACTAGGGGCGCCTTCGTTTGGTACACTAAGGCACTTGGGAACTTTCCAAGTGCTTGGTTCAAAGGCAGTTGGGTGTCTGTGGTCTTTCGGGCGCCCGGTTGATTGACTTTGACCAAGATAAAAATAGAATCAAGCATAAATGTTAAAAACAAGCACAGAAATTAAATTAAGTTTAAGTATTAAGTTTGAAAATTTTTACTAAGTTCAAAAAAATTATGTTTAGTTTAAAAAATTTTGTTAAGTTAAGTTTGAAATTTTTGTTTAAGTTTAAAAAAAATTAAGTTTGAAACATTTTATTATATTTTTTTTATAAAAATTATTTAAGTTATGTTTGAAAATTTTGTTAAGTTTAAAAGATTTATTAAGTTAAGTTGTTTGAAAATTTTGTTAAGTTAAAAAAATTAATTAAGTTAAGTTTGAAAATTTTGTTAAGTTAAAAAAAAATAATTGAGTTAAGTTTGAAAAATGAAATTAAGTTTAAATTTTGAAAAATGAATATTAAGCTTAAATTTTGAAAAATGTAATTAAGTTTAAGTTGAGGATTTTAAGTTAGAGTTTTAATAAGCTAAAATTTTAAAATAGAGTAACTAAATTAAAAGTGAAATTAATTAGGTTCGTTAAGTTAGTTGGGTTGGACTAATCCTATTAGGTCCTAAATATCTTACCCATTTTTAAGTAACAAAACAGGAAAACCTTATCTGTTTTGTGAGATGTATAAGAAATTTTTCTTTTATTTTAAATGAAATCAAGATTTGATTGAACCTTGAGTTAGATTCAAGTTTAATAAGTAGTAAATTGAAAATGAATTTCATTAATTGGCTTCCAGGTCTTGGCGAGGCACAGGGGTCTTCTTGAGTATCGGAGTAACGACCATTTTCTAAACAAAGTCTTTTAAATAAATTATACTTTTAATTTACTCTTTGAGAAGCTTTGATCTAACTAGTCTAGGATGTGACGAGCTAGCTTCGGCTAGTTCCACTTAGCTAAGTTGACCAAGTCAGGTACTTCTTACCCTTCCTGACTTCTTAGATCATGCTTCCCTAACGTACTATCATCTCGCCTCACCTTGGTACTATGTTAGCCAAGTATCAAATAATCTTTTTCCTATCTAGCCATTCTAGATTAAGCATTAAATAAACTAGCATGAATGACAGAAGATATAAAGAAAAAGTATGTTGATGCATGAGCATGATAGTTATGCATGTGTTAATCAAGCCAAAGCATTTTAATTTGATTTCTAATAAAGTATCAAATTCTCGATTTGATACAGATCGTGTGAACCCGTGAATGTGTCAACCTACTTTGACACATTTCTTATTATTAAGTTGATTGTTTCAGTTAGGTAAAATTTTATTTAGTTTCATAATTGAAGGTAATTAATTAGAATTTAGTTCGTGAATTTTATATTAACAAATTTTATATTTTGAATTAAAGTTTTAGCATTGAGTTTCCAATTAAAGTTGAATTATAATTAAAATTTAAAATTTATTTAATCAGATTTGAATTTTTTTTAAGAGTTAATTAAGAGTTGTATCTTTAGAGTAAGATTTTAAATTTCAAATTAAAGTTAATTAGAATTTGAGATCAAATAATTAATTAAGAATTGAATTTTAAGAATTTTATTAATTATGCATTGAATTTTGAGTTGCATTATTAATTAAAATTTAGGATTTATTCAAATAGATTTTAATATTTAAGAATTAATTAAGAATTATATATTTGAAGTAAGATTTTAAATTTCAAGTTAAGTTAGTTAGAATTTGAGATTTAGATTATTAATTAAGTTTTGAGTTTTAAGAATTAATTAAATTCAATATTTTGAGTTTAATTGAATCTTTTCAATTAATTCACAAAATTCTGATCCATCTATTGATTCTTTTAATTTTAAGTTTTCAATTATATTTAATATTTCTATTTTATTTGCTTCTTTATAAGATTTTTTAATTAAAGTTTTAATGTGGATTAATTCAGATATATCAATTACACTTTCAGAATCATCTTAATCTTCAAAATTATTAGTTAAAGGTTGAGAGTTATGTAAATTATTAATTTGAGAATTATTTTTAAGCTTATTATTAAAAGTTGAGAATTATCTAAATTATTATTTATAGGATTAGAATTATCTAAATTATTAATTAGAGTTTCAAAATTATTTTCAAAATTATTAGGATTACCTTCAAGATTATTAACTAAAGTTCCAGAATTATCTTGTAAATTATTAATTTTATTATTGGAATTAATTTTATCTTGAGGATTATCTGTAAAAAATTTTAAAATAAATTTTTATCTTGAGAATTTTTGAAAAAATTATTAGTTAAAGGTTAAATATTATCTTTATGATTAATTAAAAGTTGAAAATTATCTTCAAAATTATTAATTAAAATTTCATCTTCAGGATTATCTGTAAAGATATTAATTGAAGTTTTATTTTGAGAATTAGATTTAAGATTATTTATAATGTTGGAATTAATTTTTAAAATTATAGAATTAATATTAAAAATTAAAGAATTGATATTCAAGATATTAATATTTTCAATATGTGATTTAAATTCATTATTAGCTAATTTATCATGCAACACATTTAACTTACTGTGTAAATAATCTAATTTAACAGAAAAATCTACGTTGGCAGGGATATTTTCAAAAATATTATTATACATATTAAATTTTACACTAGCAGGAATATTTTTGTGAGTCAATTTTTTATACCTTCTTCGCATTTTCCGACATTGTGGACCCATTTATTCTCCAGTCTGGACACTAGTTCTTGTAAGGCCTATGCTTTTATCACATGAAGCACTTGATGTGGTTCTTGTCACTCTAGACTCCTGGCGTCGATACCTTCATTGTCGCCGGTGCGACATACGAATCTTATGAGTAGGACACTTATTTTTATAGTGTCCTCTCTCTTTGCACTTGAAATAAATTATATAAAATTTGAAATTAGACATTTAAAAAAATATACCTTTTCCACCAATCTCCCCCTCAATTCCTGGCCTTCTTGCTCCTTCAGCGGTGAGATCAATAGAGGGGGGTGAATATCGATTTGAAAATTTTTTGGATTTAGGAAAGAGTATACGCAGCAGAAATAATAAACACAAGTCAAAAACCAATGCTAATAGGTTTATTTTTACTTGGTTTGGAGTTTGTAATGACTCCTGCTCGAAGGCCCACAGTCCTTGACCTTTTACGTTGGGCAATTCTATAAGTTCGCAAAAATATTACAGATATGCAATTCTCCGTTGCGCGTCATTATCGGAGTAACGTTTTGGAGTTCCTGCATTGCTTCAGAGCAGCACACTTGAGCACAAATGATGTGAAAAACTAATGTCTGAAGTTGTGGTCGAACCCCCTTTTATATAAGCACACGGGCGCTTGAGTGCCTATAGGGGCGCCCCCAACTTAGCGAACCACCCGCGTCCCAATCCGCTGACTGAGCTAAATCATATCCTTCTCGAGCACCTGAGAGGCTCTGGGGCACCTGTGTTGCTAACGCGGCGAGTCAAACCAACGTGTGCCAACTCATCATCGCCCAAGCTGAGCCACCTGCATAGGGGCGCTTGAGACCTCTTGGGTGCCTGTGTTCCTAGGTGCACGAGATCTCTCGGACGCCCAAATACTGTTGGTCTCCAAGTGTCCAAGCTGTAATATAGGGTTAGTCCAAAACAATAAATATATGCAATTTGCATGTACGATAGCCAAAGCTGTCCGATCCTGACTTTGGATTTCAACTGAAATTATAGGTCAGACCGACGCCTACTGTTCCTTCTTCCGAGAAACGCATCCTCACCTACTCCACTCTAGAGAAGTTATCTGTTGCCAACCGACACCTTTGGTTGGACTTTTCTCGGCATCCAAAGCTTCTAGATCTCGAGATGTCCGTACCTCGACCCGTCCCTACTTTTGTTCGTTGTCCTCGCTCGGCTAAGACTCTTGCTTAATCTTCCAGATCAGGTCTTCGTGCTCGGATTCACTCACCATGTCTTCGGTGCGCAACACCCGGTCAGACCTTCGTTCTCAATTCCTTCGAACCAGATCTTCTTGCCTGACTTCACTCACTAGATCTTTGGTGCCCAACTCTCGATTAGGTCTTCGTGCCCAGTTCTCGACCAGAACTTCATGCTCAACCCTTCAGGTCAAGACCTCGTGCCTAGGTAAACAGGGACTTTCCTGCACACTTAATGAAACACATTAGATCTAAAAGAAAACATAACTTTGAACCCTTTGTCATTATCAAAATCAGGTTCGATCTGGTGCTTCCGATACCAACATTATGTCCTAAACCAAGTAGGTATAAGATGAGTGAAAGAAATGATACATGACTCGTTGTAGCTGCTGAAGTATTCAGAAAAATATCTGAACCAACTATTGATTTTCATATCAATTGGGGGTCATGATATACTACTAGGTATCACTCATGGTTTATTCATAATTAATGATTAATTATGAATGACAAACATAACCGGGAACCTATTGGGTTACATGCACTACGAGTTTATTTGAAAGAGAAAAAATGAGTTTGAGAATTGAATTCTCAGATCGAGAGAGACTATGTCTGGTTGGACCAAACTAAGGGTAAACATGAAAAGATATGTTTGGACATGTATAAAGCTAGCGGAGGTGGGGGGGGGGGGGTTGAATTACTTCAATTGCTTCTTCGATAATGATTTACAGAGGATACTCGAAGCGAAGATCTTCACAATGCTAACACCTCTGATTTACTTGGTATCCACCTTTTTGAGGTGACTAATCCAAGGATTCACACAATGCACACAACTCCACTATGAACACACTCCTTTTCAAAAACAATCGAAAGGTGGAGAAGCCTCGCACAAGCTCAAATACAAGAATACAACAAGAAATGGCAAACTAGGATACACAAGAAATTAAAAACAATTACAACTATAAACCTTGCTTTGTTTGCTATTTTTTTGCTTGCTTAGACTCTCGTTGACTTGGAAATGCAACAACATTTTGCTCTATAATCACTAAGAACTGATGGCGAAAATCCTAGATAAACTTCCCTTTATATGGACATTGTTCAAGCTATTTTTCGCCTCCTAATCAATTGTCACATAGGATCTACCCATTCAAACTTGCAGAATGGCTCTTTTTCGAATGTTTAATCGATTGGTGAGCCATACTAATTGATTAGGAAGCTTCTAATCGATTGTCCTAATCCATTCAAAAACTTTCTATTCGCGAGAGAAAGCAGCCTAGTCGATCTCCCCAATTGATTCCCTAAGCTGTTGTTTCTTCACAAATGTTGGCCAATCAATTGTCCTAATTGATTGGCTTAGGCCGAATTGATTACCCATTCTATTACAAACTCTACTGTGCTTCATGAAACATAACTCCTAATTAATTAAGTGACCAACCTAACCGATTCGAACCGATCCTAATCGATTAGGCATTTTGACTAATTTGTTTGAACCTCTTTTGTTCGATCAAGAAATCAACCCTAATTGATTGGGCCAATAATTAGGCTATGCCAAATCGATTGATCAATTGATTCGGACTCTTACTGTAGGGTCATTGCACGTGAAAGGGGGGAGTTGAATCATGTATCTTTTAAAACCAAACGTTGCTTTTTCAAAAATCAGTGCGCAACGGAAATTAAAGTGATAGAAAAGACAAGCACACGAACACTAAGAGTTTTACTTGGTTCGGAGTCTTCGATGACTCCTACTCTAGGGCCCAAGTCCCTTGGACCTTTTCGATGGGTGATAGACCCAAAATTGACTGTCACGAATGTGGGTCTCAAATTTAAATATGAATAATGCTGGAAACCCTTTTTGCAATCAAAGTATGAAAACATAGTAAAGGGGCCACAGGTTGTATTTTTCCTAGGGCTAGTTGATATCGTTTGATTCTAACTTGGTTTATGTGTCGTTTGTGAATTTTGGGTTTCAAATAAAACTTGGGTTTGGATTGCAATTGGAATTGAAAACGCAATGAAAAGCAAGGACTTAGCTGGACAAATGAAAACTAGGTAATGGCAATTGATAAACTCAGCCAAAAAGCAACTAAATCTAACCAATGCCAAGTTGCAAAATTCGGAAATCAAACTAATACCAAATGAAATATTGCACTACAACTTGTGTCCAACTTAGGAAATTACTACTCAAGCAAATTTATTGCGAAACAAATGCCAAAACAGCTTCTTGGCACGAAATCTGAAATTCCTTGTGCCAAAGCTGTTTACGTATGTGCCAAGGGTACTGTCAACGATTTAGAAGTAAAACTGAGCAATGCAGTTTGGAAAATAAAGATTTCAGGGAAGAAGTTGCAAAAGTGAATGAAGAATTTGAAACAAAAGCTACTCAAACAATCCTGCCCTATTGCAGAAATGACATGATGTAGAAATGCAAGGAATTAATGCAGAATTTCAGCAACTATGATCGGAATTGAAATGGAACAACTAATTGGATACAAACTCAAACTAAGCAACTGAAAAGAACTACTCGAAACTAGCTTAAGGAGTAGTGAACCTAGAATTTCAGAAATAGGCTAACAATTCAGACACAAACTAAAGTAAGGGAAAGAAAGATAGAATCAAAACTGAAAATTCAGAACAAGCATGTGCAGAAATTCATCCACAAAGCAAATGCAAGATTAATTCAATCCGGAGGAAATCTGAGGCAATGATTCACCAAACAAGGTCTTTTTGATGTGCTGAAATCTAGAATGCAGAAACAAAAATCTAGAAGGCAGAAACAAATTGGATAATGCAGAAACAAACTTGGCACGCAACCTGAAATTGGCACGCAAGCAATTACATTGAAAACTAATTGAAATTTAATCTGAATGTTTGCTACACAAGCTCCTAAACTACTTAGCTTGAAGATTTAAAACCTAATGAAGCTAAACAATTCAGAAAACTAACTCAAACAGCTGATATAACTAAAAATTCAGAAACAGAGTTGTGGCAGAAATTGAAACTACAGCTAAAACTGAAAGTTAACTAAAGAAACTACTCCTCGATCCCTTCCCGAGCTCAGGTACTCCTTGTTCGTCATGCAAGGGAGAGCCTCGGACCCGTAAGCTCAGCAAACCATAGGGAAAACTCCATCTGCGATTGAATACAGCTCATATTGCTTCATTCTGAATTTTTCCATTCGAAATCTTCAATTCAGCTGCGTCTGCGTGCGAAGGTGAGTTGATGATGATCCAAGCAATCTAGGGAACCCCTCTAGATAGCTCGGGTGGAAGGAATTGGAGCACAGCCGATCCGAAAGTAGCAAATGGACAGGGCTACGGAAACCTCTCAACAGATCTGTCTCTTGAGCAATTCTGATCTGGAAACTTCACTGATGGCCTTCCCAATGACCTAGCACATGATCTAAGCAAGGAAATCGAGTGGTCGCGCCAACGGATTGAAGAAAACTTGAAACGAGATGAAGAACAGGCGAAGAAGGTGGCTTGCGGCGAAGACGCGACGAGGAAGGAAGCTGCGCAGGTTTTTGATTAAGTAATTAGCATTGGACGGTTCAGATTGATTTGAGGAAATCCAACGGCTGATCTTGCTCTGATTTAATCCAAACTTTGATGATGATGATCAGGGGTCAGGATCTGCCTCGTGGTAGTTCGGATCTTCCAAATTTGCAACAGATGGTCCAGATCACCCTAATCTTTGAATGGACGATCTAGAGCCCTCCGATCTTGATCCAACGGTTGATTGAGCTCTTATTGGGATGAAACCTTTAGATCTTGATCAGAGTGCTTGATCAACCCTAACCCTAGCTCGGATTGCTTCAGATGGTCCCGGATGGCTCAGATCTAGCCTCTATTGAATCGGACGACCCAGATTAATCCGAAACTTGATAACTCGATCTGGGTCCTCTTCCGACTCAAGTTTGACCCAGTATGCCCTAGGTCCATGAACCTTTCATGCCTACAAAAATAGATCAAAAATTTAGTGGCCAAATAATCTAAATATGTATAGATTTGTAATTAAGTCCAAAATAAAAGCAAGTTCTAAAACCTAAGGTAATTTCACAATTAAGCAAGAAAAACATGGGTCAAACATGGATTTTAGCAACTAAAATAATCAATAAAAATGGTACTTATCAACTCCCCCACACTTGAGCTTGAGCGTCTCGTGAAACCACTAAGTATGTATCCCTTAGGTTTTCTAAAGCATAATTAGAAGCAAATGAAAAGAAATTACCTAAGGTTGTCAATTCTAAAAAAATCTAAGCTCTATGGATTAGTATCTCATCCTTAAATCAACAACTTAGCCTTTTCATCCATCATGATTCATTGAGATGAATTCAACTCACTAGCCTTTCAAGGAAAATTTTGGTAGCTCTCTCCTTAAGTTCTAAGTTGATGATGGAAGTGGAGCTCACTCAAACACACATGCTTCTTGCACTACCATAGGCTTGCTTATTGTCTACTCTCCACCATTATTCATGATTAGGAGCAACATCTACAAAAACAAGTGGAAACATGGAAAGTGGTAAGGAGTGGAATAAAAACCAAGGGAATAGAAAATTGATGGAGTGGAAGACTTGAGTGCTCAAGAATGTTTCCAATGTGCTTTGCCCCTCTTGTCAGTCCTCTAGTGAAATCAAAAGTGTGGTGGAGTAAAACTTGGATAATGCTTTTCATTTGGGTGAAGAAAATCCTATTGATCTCAATGTGCCAATTTGTGCTATTGCGTGCCATTTTTCTTTCTCCATTCTTCTTTCCTGATTTTTCCTCTTTTCCTTTCTCTCTAGTAAGGTCAGAATGTATTGGAGCAAGGCTTAAATCCGGGTGAGAAAAACTTCACTTGTTTTCATGGTACTAACATTCCATTTTGTGTGCCAATTTTGTTTCTCTCTTTTCTTTTCCAAACTGTTTTCTGTTTTTTTTTCTCTCTCAAGTCTTCTAATGGAGCATTTCAGATCTTGCAAAACTCTAATTTCTTCATATCAGTTGGCATCTAGAAGTAGTTGAGCACTTAAAGTATTCCACTCAAAAATTCTGCTCAACAAGTTCAATTTCAGCCTCTTCACTGCAGTTTTTTTTCTTTCTTCTTTATGTTCTGATTTCATCCACTTGCCTTCTCTTAAAATCTGCTCCCCCTGAGGGTGAATCCAGCTGAAAGCCATTTGCCAGTTCTGTTGAAACCCAGCAATGTATTGCTGATTTGAGGAAACCAAATTCAGTTTTGGATTGATACAAAATCTGTCCTTGCTTCCCACTCTTGCAACTCAAGTTGGCACATGAATTTTGTTTCTCTCTTCTTCTTTTTTCATCAGATTCCGGCTCCACAACAACACTTTCATACCTTGCAATTCTCTGGTTGCCTTACATTAGTTAGCATCAACTATAAGTGGAAGATTTGATCCCAGCTGTTTCGAATTTCAGCCCACTGCATTCTTCTTTTTTTTCTGTTCTTGATCTGAAAAATCTAAACAACCAGATTTTCTTTCTCCTTTGATCAGCAGTGGATATTCTTGATACAAATCTGATACATTCAGGAACTTAGTTCCCTAATTCATAGCCTAGAAAAACAACTTCAGCTTCATCTTGATACAAAATGCATTCTCAGCTTGCTTTCTCCTTAAGTTCTCAGCTTGCATTCTCAACCTTACTGCATTCTGATTTCTCCAACAATTAACTTCAAGAGTACTTGCATCTAATGATAGTGGAGAATTTAGGTGTTCCACTCGAAAATGGTTGCTAAATTGATTTATCTTTGATTTATCTCCTCCATTGACCTTAATAGCAGGGGTTTTTTCTCACTTGTGGTACTCTTCTCAAATCTGTTCTTGGAGCACATTCGGGTCAGATTTTTCATTAGAGAACTTGAAATGTCAAACAACAATTGGGGAATTAGATGCTCCACATGTGTCTTTCACTAATCAACTATTGCAACTCCTTCTTGATACATGTCCTTCCCTTTTGGCACATTTCGATTGCATCATTTTTTTCTGTTTCAGTTTTCAGCTCACGGCTACAACTTTGCAAAACTCTGATTTCAAAACAAATACATTGCATAGTAATGGAGAGTTAAATGCTTCACTAAGTGAGTGGATACACTGCCAATTTCCCTGCTGAAAACTCATCCATTTGCCTTTACTTGAAATCTGCAGTAATGCATTGCTAAACCGAATTCAGTTTTGACTTGATACAAAACTTGTGACTAAACTGCTTGTAGGAAAATTTCTGCACAGATTCTGCACTTGAACTCAGATTTGTTCCAGCTGCAATTCAACTTCTGCTCAGCTTCCTTTTCTTTTGTTTCCCTTCTCTTCTTCACATTCAATAAATTGCAGGAGACCTTCTGCCGAGAATCAGCAATGAAAAGCTTGAGAATGCAGAAATGCTTGCATCTCAACTCAGCTTTTGATCTCAAATCAAGTTCAGCTGCCCTTCCATTGCTAAATTGCACACTTAAACTCCTTTCTTCCCTCTGTCTTGCATAGAATCTCAGCAATTAGTAAGCTGGCCGAAACATGCTTCAAGTGGCAGATTTTTTTCTTTGGCAAAGAAATTTTTTTCTTTGTAATGGCACAGAATTTTCGTTTGTTGGTGTGCCATTTTTCTCCTCATTGCAGATTTTGTCCTTTTTTTTTCCGTGCAGGTCTTCAAAGAATGATGAGAAATCTAATTCCTCAATTGCTTCCATACTCAACCACTCCTTCTTGGAATTCAAACTCTCTCAAAAAATTTTTCTTTTGGATCGAAATGCCTTCTTGATACAAAACTTTTCCAAAACACTAATCACTCCCCCACACTTAAATCTTTGTCCGTCTCGGGCAATGTAGCATCAAGAAAACATCCCAAGCAAACAAATCCATAGAAAAATTGGGGTTAAGAGTAGGAAAATAGAAGGGAAAATTGAAAAAAGTATGTATCAAGTATGATCATTGCTAAGAATAATATGGAAAAGGGAAACAAATTTATTAGCCTCCATAGATGTGATCCAATCATTGAAATATGATTTTGAAAGAACCTAAGCAAGTTCTAGAGTATAATAACATATGTGTGTCATAAATATAAGGCTAATTCTCACTAGGCAAAAATAATTCATCTCAAGTCCTCAATTAAGAATCTAAAGCAAAGTAGTACTCAAGCATCCAAGATTTCATCCATTAGCTCAAACCCTAAGTTTTAACAACCAAATTTAATTTATTTTCAAAAGACTCTAAAATACTATGGAGATAACCTAAGGGATACATTTATTCCTAGTCATGCAAGAAAAAGTGCTAAAAGAAAAGACATGGTATTTACAATGACTTTTATTCATGTTATGTTGCCTAAGGATTTATTTTCAACTATTCATTTCAAAAAGAGAAAATTTTATTCCTAAGACCACGGAAATGATATATACAATGAAATGTAAGTGTAGAAAAAGTGAACTCCCCTTAAGTTGGGTAGATAGCGTCCTTAATGTACACATCATCCACCTCTAGCTCCTTTAGTTCTTCGAAATACTTTTTGAGCCGGTGGCCATTGACTTTCCACACAAATCCATTAGCTTCGTCCCTAATTTCAACAACTCCATAGGGAAAAATGTCAGTTACAATAAATGGGCCTTCCCACCTTGACCTCAACTTACCTCTTATCAATTTGAGCCTTGATTTATACAATAAGACCTTATCGCCAATTTGGAAGTCTTTTTTCACAATGTGTTTGTCATGGAAATTCTTGGTAGTTTCTTTGTAAATCCTTGAATTTTCGAATGCCTCTAGCCGAATTTCTTCAAGTTCTTGAAGTTGCAATTTTCTTTCTTCTCCCGCCTTAGTAGCATCGAAATTACAAGCTTTCACCGCCCAATATGCTTTGTGCTCTATTTCCACGGGGAGGTGACAAGCCTTACTATAAACCAAGCGGTAGGGTGACATGCCAATCGGTGTCTTATATGTCGTTCTGTAGGCCCAGAGTGCATCATCTAACCTTTTGCTCCAGTCTTTTCTAGTGGGCCCAACTGTTTTCTCTAGAATAGATTTTATCTCTCTGTTGGAAATCTCAGCCTGTCCATTTGTTTGAGGATGATAGGATGTAGAAACTTTATGTGCCACCCCATATTTACTCAGCAGTGCCTTCATGTATTTGTTACAGAAATGAGATCCTTGGTCACTAATTATTGCTCTTGGAATTCCAAACCTGCAAAAAATGTGTGACCTAACAAAACTACAAACAACAGAAGAATCATCAGTCTTGGAGGGAATGACTTCCACCCATTTTGAAACATAATCCACAGCAAGTAAAATATACAGATAACCATAAGATGCAGGAAAAGGTATCATAAAATCTATCCCCCAAACATCAAAAATCTCACAATAAAGTATAGCATGTTGGGGCATCTCATGTCTCGCTCCTATGTTCCCAGTTCACTGACATCTATCACAATTCTTACAAAAAATATATGAATCATGAAAAAGGGTGGGTCAGTATAATCCACACTCTAGTACTTTCCTGGCAGTCCTCTGGGGTCCAAAATGCCCCCCACAAGATGATGAATGGCAAAAGGTAAGGACAGAAGAAAACTCATGATCTGGTACGCATCTCCTAATTATTTGGTCATTACAAAATTTCCACAAATAAGGATCATCCCACACATAAAACTTTGCATCACTTTTTAATTTATCTTTTTAAGCCTTAGAAAATTGAGTGGGAAATACATGTGCAACAAGAAAGTTAACTAGGTCTGCATACCATGGGGTCTCACCATGCACTGTGATCAAGTGCTCATCTCTGAAATCATCATCAATGGTGGTAGGAGATCCATCTCCTTCAAGTCTGCTCAAATGATCTGCAACTAGGTTCTCTTTCCCACTTCTGTCTCTGATCTCCAGGTCGAATTCTTGGAGTAGGAGCATCCATCTGATCAATCTAGGTTTTGCATCAGGCTTCTTCAACAAATACTTGAGAGCTGCATGATCAGAAAAAATAATCACATGTGAGCATAATAAGTAAGATCTAAATCTATCCAAAGCAAAAACAATGGCAAGAAGCTCCTTTCCAGTCGTGGTGTAGTTGGCTTGGGCGGCATCTAGGGTTTTGGAGGCATAGCAAATGACATGTGGTGCTCCATCAACCCTCTGTGCTAGAACAACTCCCACTGTAAAATTAGAAGCATCACACATTAATTCAAATGGTAGAGTCCAATCAGGTGATGTAATAATAGGAGCTAAGGTAAGAGCCTCCCTGAGTCTATGAAAAGCTTCCTTGCATTTTTCATCAAAATGAAACTCAACATCTTTCTGCAAAAGTCGTGTCAAGGGTCGAGCAATCAAGCTGAAGTCTCTAATAAATCTACGGTAAAATCCTGCATGTCCAAGAAAAGCACGAACATCCCGTACGCATACGGGGTAAGATAAAGAAGAAATAACACTGATTTTCGCAGGATCTACCTCAATACCTTTCCGAGAGACTATGTGTCCAAGTACAATCCCATGCTCTACCATGAAGTGGCATTTCTCAAAATTAAGAACAAGGTTAGTTTCAATGCAACGATGTAAAACCCTAGACAAATTATCTAAGCATGAATCAAAAGACGTGCCATAAACTGAAAAATCATCCATGAATATCTCCATACAGTCCTCTAGCAACTCACCAAATATACTTACCATGCATCTCTGAAATGTACCGAGTACGTTGCAGAGTCCGAAGGGCATACGTCTGTAGGCAAAAGTGCCAAAGGGGCAAGTGAAGGTAGTCTTCTCCTGGTCCTCTGGATCTATGCAAATCTGAAAATAGCCTGAAAATCCATCCAAGAAACAATAATGTGACTTCCCTGCCAGTCTCTCAAGCATCTGATCAATGAAGGGTAAAGGGAAGTGATCTTTCCTTGCGACCTTGTTGAGCTTCCTGTAATCAATGCAGACTCTCCAGGAATTCTTAACTCTGGTGGGCACTAGTTCATTGCTTTCATCCGCCACCACGGTCACTCCAGATTTCTTGGGCACCACATGAATTGGACTAACCCACTGACTGTCAGAAATAGGGTAAATGATACATGCCTGTAGAAGTCGAGTCACCTCTTTCTTTACAACATCTAAAATAAGTGGATTGAGTCTCCTTTGTGGTTGCCTCACAGGTTTGACATTGTCCTCTAAAAATATCCTGTGCATGCAGATAGCTGGGCTGATACCTGGTATATCTGATAGAGTCCACCCAATTGCCTTCTTGTAGTGCCTCAAGACTTGCAATAATTTTTCTTCTTGTTCTGACTCCAAATGCTATGCAATAATCACAGGAAAAGTCTGCTCCTCTCCTAGGTACGCATACTTCAAATGGCCTGGTAATGGCTTCAGTTTACTCTGGTCTTCCTCAGTAGAAATAGGTGATCCTCGGGGCTCTGTGCAATCCCCTACACTTTGAATCTCAACAGAAATAGGTGATCCTTGGGGCTCTGTGCAATCCCCTACACCTAGAAAAATCTCTCCAGCTGGAAATGTGTCTGAAAAATCTTCTGAAAAATCCTCAGTCTCAGCAGTAAGTATTCTCTCAGCCTCCTCTGAATCAATAGCTCCTCAAGAAAAATCAGGTAAAAATCCCTCAGCCTCTAACTCTGTCTGCTCCAGCTCATCAAGAATATCCATGCTCATGATGGAATGATCCTCTCTCAGATGCTTCATAGCATCGAAAAGGCTAAACTGAACCACCGTGTCTCCGATCTCCATGGAAAGTGTACCGGCATATACATCAATTTTGGTTCTAGCAGTCTTCAGAAATGGTCTTCCTAAAATAAGCGGAGAACGGTGTGCCAGATAATCTCCCTCCATATCCAAAATATAAAAATCTACAGGAAATATTAGCTCCTTTACCTTCACCAAAACATCTTCAATCATACCTGCTGGGTGGGTCTGACTCCTGTTTGCTAGCTGTATCACCACACCAGTGGGTTGTAAAGGGCCTATGCCAAGTATCTGGAAGACTGACCTGGGCATCACATTAATGGAAGCTCCTAAATCAAGCATAGCATCATGGAATGTAGTGCTCCCTATCTCACAAGAAACAGTAAATACCCCTGGGTCTTCACACTTCTGAGGTATGGAGTGGATAAGTGCTGAAATATTCTTCCCAAAGCTGACCAACTCATTCTCCTAAAGTTTCTTTTTGTGAACACAAAGATCTTTCAAAAACTTAGCATACTTTGGAATTTGTTTGATCATGGTCAACAAAGGTACATTGATCTCTACTTTACTGAAAAGTTCCACTAGCTCATTGAATTCCTTAGCCTTCTCCTCCTCCACTTGTCTTTTAGCTTGTGTATTCCGCTGTGGAAAGGGTAAAGGAACCCTCACTTCATCTTCGTTGGCCGTAAGTAGAGGGGCTGAAATTTTAGTGGCTGTCCCTTGCGGTGTGGTGGCTGTAAAATCTGCCTCGGTACTGATTTCTTCTCCGTTTTCCACCAAAATTGGAGGATTGCTTGAGGAAGGAGTTGGGAACGGGCTAGGGGTGGAACCAACTGAATTTGAAGTCGTTTCATGGCTGTTCTGGGCTGAAATTGAAGGTGCTGTCTGGTTTTCTGAAATTTCAGCACTTGGACCATTTTGAGATGATGTAACCTTCCCACTCCTAAATGTAATAGCACTCACGTTTCCTTTAGGATTAGGAACAGTTTAGGAAGGGAGTTGACTTGATCCTTGAGCTTGACTTTGATTAATCCCACTAGCCAATTGCCCCATTTGCCTCTCAAGGTTTTGATGTTGTTGTTGTAGTTGCTGTAAAATCTCCATCATTTGTTGTTGCTGCGCATTTCCTCCACTTGAGCTCCCATAGCCTCCTTGGTTAGCATAGTTCCTTGACCGACCTTGAAATGATGAGGTAGTAGGCTGAAATTGTTGAACTTGCTGAGATCCTTGAAACTGTTGCTGTTGGGGCTGATAGGAGGGTGGAATTTGCTGTTGACAAGG
This sequence comes from Boesenbergia rotunda, assembly GCA_024364735.1. NCBI lineage: Eukaryota > Viridiplantae > Streptophyta > Magnoliopsida > Zingiberales > Zingiberaceae > Boesenbergia > Boesenbergia rotunda. The sequence goes on from JAGFNQ010001732.1 coordinate 307,517, forward strand.
ATGATTAGAGGGCTGACATGCTTGGAAAACTTGCTGGGAGTTGTAGCCTTGAAAGTTATGATTTTGAAGTGGAAAATTCGGTGATGAGGACTGAAAATTCTGATTTTGAAACCCTTGATTGTAGGGATGGAAATTCTTATTATAGGGCTGTGAGGGCTGGAAAAATGGTTGGTTTTGAGGCGGAAATGTTTGAAATGATTGACAACCTTGCTGCCCTTGCTGATATAGCTGGAATTGAGGCTGGAATTGTTGAAATTGGGGCTGCGGTTGCTGAAATATGGGCTGAAAATTAGGATTCGAAGGCTGAAATTGCTGTTGATGCTGGAATTGTTGCTGTGATTGCTGGAAATTCTATGGAGGCTGCTGCAAGTGCTGTGTTTGAGGGTTTTGTTGGCAGAAAGAGTTCCCGTACCTCAAATTTGGATGATCCCTCCAACCGGGGTTATAAGTAGAAGAATAGGGGTTATTCCGAGATGCAAATTGCCCCCTAACCAATGCCGCTAGTGACTCATCTTGTTGGAGGGTGGGACATGAATCTGAATTATGTTCTTGGCTAGCACAAATGTCACACACACTCATCACTTGGCTTGACTGTGGAGGTACTGAAGGAGTTGAATTTTGCCTTGCAATGTTTAGTTCAATTTGCTTAACTGCCGATGTGAGCTCTATCAATGCATTCTTAACCTCCTTTTGATCAGTAGGAACTACCTGAACTTCACCCACTCCTCTGGTGGTCAATGCTCTGCTTCCAAATTGTTGTGAGTTCTCAGCCATATTAGAAATGAGCTCCCTAGCTTGATCTGGCGTTTTATTCACTAGGGCTCCTCCAGCTACAGCATCTATCATAATTCTGTCCATCTGCAGCAATCCCTCAAAAAAGTACTGAATCAGAAGCTGCTCGCTGATCTGGTGCTGTGGTCAACTTGAACATAATTTATTGAATCTCTCCCAGTAATCATAGAGCGTCTCACCCACCACTTGCTGAATTCCACAGATGCTTTTCCTAATTATTGCTGTTCTGGAGGCTGGGAAATATTTTTCTAAAAATGCTTTCTTCATAGAGATCCAACTAGGCACATGCCCAGTGGGTAGATAGTAAAACCAATCTTTTGCTGCTCCTGTCAGTGTGAAGGGAAAAGCTCTCAGCTTGATATCTTCTTCAGAAATGCCCTGAGGCTTCATAGTAGAGCATATAACATGGAATTCGTGCAGGTGTCTATTTTGGATCCTCTCCAGATAATCCTTGAAACTTGGGCAGCAAATAGATGAGTCCAGATGTGAGCTCAAAATCTCCAGCCAGCTCTGGATAAGCAATGCTGGAGTACTGAAATGAAGCATCTGGTGCTGCGAGCTCCTTCATAGTCTTCTGGTGGTCTGCCATGATACTGCCTGAATGAGTGGGAATGGTTTGAATAGGAGGAATATCTGTAGTCTCTGAAAGAATGCCCTGACTCCTCTTGGCTCTAAAAGTCCTCTCAATCTCAGGGTCAAATTCTTCAAGATCACCACCTGTAGACTTGGTTATAAAACCAAAACAAATCGCAGTAAAAGTAGATAAAGAAATATGAAACAAATAATATCAGATCACCAGATATAGCAGTAAGCACAAAAATGAATCAAGAAAGATATGAAATAAGTGCACAAGCAAAAATTAAACAAATCAACAAGAAGATCCCCGGCAACGGCGCCAAAAATTAGATAGACCCAAAATAGACTGTCACGAATGTGGGTCTCAAATTTAAATATGAATAATGCTGGAAACTCTTTTTGCAATCAAAGTATGAAAACGTAGTAAAGGGGCCACAGGTTGTATTTTTCCTATGGCTAGTTGATATCGTTTGATTCTAACTTGGTTTATGTGTCGTTTGTGAATTTTGGGTTTCAAATAAAACTTGGGTTTGGATTGCAATTGGAATTGAAAACGCAATGAAAAGCAAGGACTTAGCTGGACAAATGAATACAAGGTAATGGCAATTGATAAACTCAACCAAAAAGCAACTAAATCTAACCAATGCCAAGTTGCAAAATTTGGAAATCAAACTAATACCAAATGAAATATTGCACTACAACTTGTGTCCAACTTAGGAAATTACTACTCAAGCAAATTTATTGCGAAACAAATGCCAAAACAGCTTGGCACGAAATCTGAAATTCCTTGTGCCAAAGTTGTTTACTTATGTGCCAAGGGTACTGTCAACGATTTAGAAATAAAACTGAGCAATGCAGTTTGGAAAATAAAGATTTCAGGGAAGAAGTTGCAAAAGTGAATGAAGAATTTGAAACAAAAGCTACTCAAACAATCCTGCCCTATTGCAGAAATGACATGATGTAGAAATGTAGGGAATTAATGCAGAATTTCAGCAACTATGATCGGAATTGAAATGGAACAACTAATTGGATACAAACTCAAACTAAGCAACTGAAAACAACTGCTTGAAACTAGCTTAAGGAGTAGTGAACCTAGAATTTCAGAAATAGGCTAACAATTCAGACACAAACTGAAGTAAGGGAAAGAAAGACAGAATCGAAACTGAAAATTCAGAACAAGCATGTGCAGAAATTCATCCACAAAGCAAATGCAAGATTAATTCAATCTGGAGGAAATCTGAGGCAATGATTCACCAAACAAGGTCTTTTTGATGTGATGAAATCTAGAATGCATAAACAAAAATCTAGAAGGCAGAAACAAATTGGATAATGCAGAAACAAACTTGGCACGCAACCTGAAATTGGCACGCAAGAAATTATAGTGAAAACTAACTGAAATTTAATCTGAAAATTCGCTACACAAGCTCCTAAACTACTTATCTTGTGTTAGTAATATGAGAGAAGTGTCCTAAGGCAATCGCCTTATGATTGTAATCATTACCTTTAATAAATGAATATTCACTATTTGAGTATACATGTTTGTGTATTTGATTGAGATCTTAAACTTATTTACTGAATGTCCGCAATACAATTCACAGTATGAGAGAATTTGTGATGAATTCACAACTAGTGATTATCTCTACAGTGCAATTGTGAAGTATTGAAATTGTCCCTAGTCGATGAATTGTTAAATACGGACACTATCAATTCTGTTGAGACTAGCATGGGTTATTCTCTAATCAGCTGATTATCACTAGCTGGTGACATTGGGATGTCTGGAGATAAACATGAATGCTAGTTAAGGGAACTAGTTCATTGGAGTGACTAGCTGTAAAACTTCATATGGTAGTCTACATATAGACATGTCAATGAAGTTCTTACTGCAGCTTAAGTGCATTGTTCCTTTGACTTGCGGTGTTCAAGTCATCTTGGTCATGAAGACTTATACTTTGACATCTTAAGCAAGCATCTCCAAGGAGGTGTGGACCCAGGATGATTGGGTATAAGCCGAAGTGTCCAAAGATATTTGAACAACCTACAAAGGATTCACCACTCCTTGCGAGGAGATGTATACCCAAGGCCTATCGTCGGATTGTTACTCGAAGCCTCTGGCCAGAGCATCACATGTTCCGAGTATGAATCTCTCAGAAACATGAGAGTAATTAGAATCCGTTGGACGAGAAAGACATTACTTGGGCTAGGTGTGACGTAGTCAGCCTAGTGGGGGCTGACACACATAGACCGTGTCCTGAACCAAGTGGGTATAAGATGGTGAAGGGAATGAGGCACGATTCATTAAAGCTGCTGAAGGGTTTCAGAATCATTTCTGAGGTCAACCGTTGATCTTTCGATTAATTGGGGATCATGATGTACTACTAGGTGCCACTTATGATCGTTCTATAATTGGTTGATTATAGACGACCAACATAAATCGAAAGCCTATTTAGTCACACGCACTACAAGTGATTCGAGGGATTTAAAATGAGTTGAAAATTGGATTTTCCGATCAAGAGAGATAAGTCGAATCTGAATTTTTCAGAGACGCATCGGAAGCATAAAATGGCTAAGTCTTTTGAAGACTTATTGGACGAATTATATGAGTTTAATTCGTATGGCTATAGCTTGGGTTTGGCTGGCCAAAGAGGTTCCCCACCCTCTTTGTTTGGCCGGCCACAATAAAAGGGGAAAACCGAATTTTTTGTTCAAATTATAAAATAAACCGAGCGTGGTTTGTTTTATAAAATTATGGATAAAGAAATTTATATAAAGAAATTTATATAAAGAGATTTATTTTCTTGGAAATTAAAATGAACCATGGATTGGTTTATTTTATTTTATCAATAATGGATTGATTTACCATGATAAAGAAATTTATATAAAGAAATTTATATAAAGAAATTTCTTTCCATAAGAAAAGGGAGACATGGTTGTTTTATCATAAATTAAATTATGATAAAAACTTGGCATGATGGAATAATTCATAGAAAAATTTATATGATAAATTTCTTATGAAAATTTATTCCATAAAAAGGAGACTTGGCGATTGAGAGACTACTATATAAAGGAACCAAGGCAAGGCTTGGAGATTAATCTAAGAGATCTAGAAATAAGCCCTCTCTCTCTCCTTCTCTCCCTCTCCCTCCTCTAGTGTCGCCGGCCCTAAAAGGAGGACCCCTTTGTTGCCGTGAGCTTCATCCACCAAGCAGCTGCCGAAGAAGAAGAAGAAGCGGGCGCAACTCCTTCCTTCCTCCCGGAATCTTGATTCCGTTCTTCGTTTGGTGGTTAGTCTTCCCATCTCTCTCTTGGTATTCTTGTCGTGCCTTTGGAGAATCTAGTAGTTCTTGTCGGCACGAAACTCGTGGCTTTGTGAAGTCATCCCGAAGAAAACTCGTCGTGGACGCGAATAGAGGCGGAGCTTCCAAGGGACGCTTACGGTTGGATCTCGTCCCTTCCTTCGAGTTACGCGAGGTATTAAGTAAATTAGTTTACTTTCTGCAAAAATTTTAATGTATAATCATGTCTACACAATATAAGGTTGCATGCTTAGATGTATGGTTAAATAATTTGTGAAATTATTTATGCTAAACCTTCCGCTGCACGTAATTAAAATTTAAAATTACGAACCCGCATCCATGTCAACATGCACCCGGTCCCAACAGTGGTATCAGAGCCGGTTAGTGTTCGACATAATCATATAATTGTTTTGCGGAAAACTTTGTCATGATCTCAATTTTGGAAAATTTTCTAATTATGGAAACTTTTCAATTATGATAAATTTTAGATTTAGGAATTTCAAAGTTTGGAAATCCTCATGAAATTTCGCAAACTTTTGAAATATCCCAGTTTCTAAAATTTTATGATAATTGTGAAAACTTCCCATTTTTGGAAATTTTCTATTTTGGAAATATGTAAGTTTTCTTTGTACCAAAAACTTACAAATATTCTGAAAGCTTTTTTTTGGAAACTTTCCATTTATGGAAAGCTCGCAATTTTGGACACTCTCTTTCAAGAAAGTCTAGACAAATTTATGGATCATTAATTGACAATTAAATTCGAATTAGTTTTTAAATTATTAACAAAATTCTTTACTTTGGGGAGTGTCTCGGGGAGCCACCCAAATTAAAGTTAGTTGTTGTAATTTAATTTCCTATTTTGAATAAGATTTGTCAAGTTTAATTTGGCTACGCCTCGAGGAGCGGGCCAAATTAGATTTACGACAAATTTCTTTTCTTTGGGTATCTGAGCCTCGGGGAGCCACCCAAAGAAAATAATTTGTTGTAATTAATTAGTCCATAAATAAAATATGTGATCAAATCTTGGAAATTTTTGAGGTGATTCTCAAATGATAATTTCCTTAATTGATTTCTTACATATTATTGTCTCCAAAATTAATTAGGAAAATTGTTTCCTATAGAGTTTATTTCCTTAAATAAGATTTTCATGAAAATAATATATGGTTGAATTAAGAGAAGCTGTCTCTTAATTTAATAAGATTTGATTTAGAGAAATCAAAGTCTTAAACATATTATTTCCGAAATTGATTATAACAATTTAGGAAATTATTTCCCAAAACAATTCCTTAAATAAAGTATGAAATTAAAATTAGGAAATCTGGTTCCTAATTCAATTAATGAGATTTGATAAATTAAGTCACATACAAACTTTATTAAGAAAATCGTTAGTACATGACATAATTATATGTTATGAATGTGCTTAGAAAGAAAAGGATGAGACCCAAAACCCCTTACAAAAATATTAAGGCCAACACCTTCCATTAATATGGTTAGAACCGGAGTTTTGTTTCTCGTTTGGGTTGATGGACACATCCATGCCCGGCTTGAACCTCAACATGTTCAAACCATGAAATTAGATTATGAATAATATAGTTGGAGTCAGAGGTCAATCCTTAGTTTTGGTTGTTGGACACATCCAAGCCTGACTAAACGGTTGAATGAGCTCCAACCATATTAAAACTATTTCTTGATTAATGGGTCAGCCTTAAGCTTGGAGCATCGATTTGTTGTGCCACAACCAAGGTCGATGTAAAGAGAGGTGCAGTTGGGTGCTATGTATATTGTTGCATACTTGTTAATGAGTTAACAACCCAATGATTTATGCAAACATTCAATTAGTTGATAGCATAAAGTGATAGTTACATATATGTGATATGTAATCGGTATAATTACCTACCTTCATAGCTAAGAATAACTTGATGGCTACAGTCATGGTTGTTCTTATCTATGGTTGGATATCAACCTATTTGGAGATGTTCCTATGGTCTCCCGAATTGATAAAAAGGGTTATTCAATTCGAAAAATAAATAGGATTTAATTAATGTATGTTGATGCATTCTTTATCATTCTTCTCACATAAGCTCAATTTGTATTTCTAAGATAATCACTTGATCATGTCTTCTCTGAATTTGCGTTCCATTTTGGACACCAATAAGCTGACTGGGCCAAACTTCATGGACTGGCTTCGAAACCTGAGGATAGTCCTCAAGGCAGAAAAGCTTGCTTATGTCCTTGAAGATCAACTTCTCAACCGTCCTCCAGAAGATGCAACTCCAGACCAGTTAGTGGCCTATCAGAAACATGTGACCGATTCTGAACTTGCGAGTTGCATCATGCTAGCCGCTATGGTACCTGAGCTGCAAAAGCAGCATGAGCATATTGATGCTTATACCATCATCTTCCATCTTCATGAGTTATTTGACGAGCAGGCGAGATCCGAAAGGTTCGAGGTCTCCAGACTCCTCTTCACCTCTAAGATGCAGGAAGGCACTTCTGTCTCACAGTTTGTGTTGAAGATGTTGGGGTACATTGAGCGACTGGGCACACTCGATTTTGCAATGGATCATGAACTAAGTATTGACTTAATTCTGCATTGTTTGCCCAAAAGTTATTCACAATTTGTGATGAACTATCGGATGAACAAGCTGGAGACTACCATTCCTGAGTTGCTCAACCTGCTGAAGACTATAGAGCCTTTTGTGAAGCAGGATCAAAAGTTGGTACTGTTAGTTGGTTCCTCGAAGAAAGGCTCTAAGAGGAAGGCCAAAGAATAGAATAAGGGAAAGAAGAAAAAGGCCAAAAAGACTGAAAAGACCCCAAAAGGCACTTGCCATCACTTTGGCAAGGAGGGTCACTGGCGAAGAAACTGCAAGGTTTATCTTGAGTCCTTGAAGAAGAAGGCATCTGATACCCCATCCTCTTCAGGTATCTTCGTTATTGAATGTCACTCTATTTCCTCAACCGCCTGGGTACTTGATACTGGGTGTAGCTCACATATATGTAATGACATACAGGGGCTAAGGAATAGAAGAAGACTCGTCAAGGGAGAAGCGAATTTGCGAATTAGAAATGGAGCAAAGATTGCTACTGTTGCCATCGGAACATATTTGCTAAAGCTCCCTACTGGACTTGTCTTAGAATTGTATAATTGTTATTTTGTTGCTTCGTTAATTAAGAACATTGTATCTATTTCATGCTTGAATGAAAAGGGTTATCATTTAACTTTTAGTAACAATTATTGTTACATAACTTTAAATGGTGTTCTTTATGGGACCGGAACTTTGTGCAATGGTATCTACACGTTAGATTTATCCGGTGACATTTTCAATATCGAAGTTAGCAACAAACGTGCTCGAATAGATAATCAAATAGACTCCTATACGTGGCATTGTCGTCTTGGCCATATAAGTAAGAAACGCATGACCAAATTACACCGATGTGGAATTCTGGAATCATTTGAACCTGGTTCATTTGATACATACGAATCATGCTTAAAAGGCAAGATGGCCAAATTACCCTTTTCCGGAAAAGGTAATCCAGTGGGAGAATTGCTTGGTCTAATACATACTGATGTATGTGGACCAATGTCAACTCTTGCACAAGGAGGCTATAGCTACTTCATTATCTTTATCGATGATCACTCACGATTCGGGTATGTGTTCTTAATGAAACACAAATCTGAAGCTTTTGAGAAATTCAAAGAGTTCAGAAATGAAGTAGAGAAACAGCTTGGCAAAAGTATTAAGATACTTCGATCCGATCGGGGTGGTGAATACTTAAGTCAAGAGTTTCAAGATTATCTTAGGGACAATGGGATATTGTCTCAATGGACTCCGCCGTATACACCACAGCATAATGGTGTATCTGAGAGGCGTAACCGAACCTTGATAGACATGGTTAGATCTATGATGAATCATGCAACTCTTCCGAAATCCTTTTGGGGCTATGCGCTTAAGACAGTCGTTTACCTGCTAAACAGAGTCCCGACCAAGGTAGTCTCTACTACTCCATATGAGACGTGGAATAGTAAGAAACATCACTTAACTCACCTTAAGATATGGGGTTATCCTGCTTATGTGAAGTGGACTGTATCAGACAAATTGGATGCTAAGTCTGATAAATGTCTATTTATTGGATACCCTAAGGAAATAAAGGGTTACCAATTCTATCATCCCTTGGAACAAAAGGTGTTTGTTTCTGTAACGCCCGTTTTTTTTTCCTTTCTATTAAGCGGCGTTACGTTAACATACTTAGGGCATGTAGACATCATAAGGCAGTGGAATAAGACTTTAAGACTTACACATACATGCCCTACTACCATTCCTAACATAATGACATGGAAACTCGGTATATTGACTTCATACTTAAACATCATGTCATGTCATATCATGTCATACTTAACATCACATCATAGAGTTCCATGAGTCATTATTCAAGCATTCAAGCATATAAGTGACCAAAGTCAAGTTCTAGCATAAACGATAAACATAGGGTTTCCTGGGCCAAGTCACTACCACACACATGCGTTCTTGCCCTCCTGCTACTTCCATCATTGTCCCCTTGAATGATCTGCGGTATAAGGAAATAAGACTATAAGCACACAGGCTTAGTAAGACTCTTTCCTACTCACAAAAACCATTTATCATCTCATAATGAGCACATGAAACATTAACATACTTGGTGCTCTACTTAGAACATAACATCTTGAATCACTTATCATATACATAGCATGGCATGAACATAAACATAAATGAACATTCCTAGCATGGCATAAGACATGGCATAATCATAAACATAGTAAACATTCTAAGCATGGCATACTACGTGGCTTGAACATAAGCATGATAACATTCTAAGCATAGCATACTACGTGGCATGAACATAAGCATGATAACATTCTAAGCATGGCATACTATATGGCATAAGCATAAACATAATAAACATCCCTAGCATGGCATAATACATGGTATATTCATAACATAATAAACATTCCTATCATAGCATAATACATGGTATAAGCATCACATAATAAACATTCCTAGCATTGCATAATACATGGTATATTCATAACATAATAAACATTCCTATCATAGCATATGAGCGTCTTCTTAGCATAATCATGACATAGATTAATTACTTTCATGCATCTTTTCTTAACATAAAGCATAAGCATAAACATTATTAGCATAGCATAATGCATAAGATGAATGAATGCATGAGTGGAATGCATATACATAAGGATGCTTAACTTTTAAAACATACTTTTAAAATGCTTAAACATAATCATCATATCATCATTGGGGTCCCCGGCTTGTAGCACATACATACATCATAGCGCGCATCCCTAGCAAGTCCGAGGTAGCGAGCCCCGACCTACTAGGGTAAGGACAGCATAGTCGGTAGTCCCCGAACCGAGGCGTTCTTAAGGAGCTTATCCCTGTTGCACAGCTCCGGTAGTGCCAAAACCGTGGACAGCATAGTCGGTAGTCCAGAACCGGGGCGTTCTTAAGGTGCCCATCCCTTGGACCCATACTTCGGTCCGGTACAAGCTCATTCATAAAGTAAAATACTTTACATGTTTCATCTTTCATAAGACATTCATAGCATAACCATGTTACATAAAGCATGACTTAACACATGCTTGTCCTTTCATTGTTCATTCTTATTGCATAACATCATGATGCCTAGAAGGCATGAGCATTATCTTCATTCATAAACATGGTATGCATCTTCTTTCATAAACATGGCATGAGTCTTTATTCATTTAACATGGCATGCATCATTATCCATACAACATGGCATACATCATTATTCATACAACATGGCATACTTCTTCCTACATAAACATGGCATGCATACCTAAACATCATTCCTATTTTTAGTACTTGCATGATCATAACATAGAAGGTAAGCATTGCATCAAACATGATATGTTTTTCATAGATATTTATCCTACCATATAGAGCTTGTATGATCATGATACATAAGGTACACATTGCATTTCTTGCCTAAGCATGGTATCTATCTTAAGCATGCATAGGTAGAATTTCCATAACATTCTACTTATCATTCAATTACATGACATAAAACATAAGACATTCATAATAAACCCTATTAAGCATGGCATCCAATCATAAACATAAAACATAAAACATGGTGCTTAAACTTAGGGTTATTGGTAACATGATTTCTACCACATGCTTGAACCTATACATATATATACTTCATGGTAAGCATAAACCATCATTCTTTGAACCCTAACTCCTTCCAAACCCTAAATTCCTTTGCTTGGCCGAAACATATAGGGCTAGATTCCATCATTCAATTAATCATGTAAAATAGCATAAGGTAAGGAACCAACCATACTTTACTTATAAGACCATGGGAGGCCATTAGGGCTCATAATTAGGGTTATCCCTAACCTTTATCCCCCTCTCCATGTGCTGGCCAAAACCCTACAAGGCCATGGGTTCATGGAAAAATTCCATAAAATCCCCAAGCAAACATTAACACCAAACATACTCTACCATGAAGCCATTGGGACCCTTGCTTGGGGGAAATCCCTAACTTTTTTCCCTAGGTCCCACTTGGCCGAAACTTGTGGGGATCACAAAGCCTTGTAAAAGTTCACATAAGCCCCCCTCAATCTCCCTTATATCATGATAATACACAAACCACATGCTTGAGGGTTTAAATTCAACCCTACCCATGGATACATGGGATGGCCGAAACCCTAGGGGATCCTAGGGTACCCCAAAAATTCTCAAAAATTATATTTAATCTCTAAACATCATGAGAACATATTAGACAACATTATGAAGATTTTTATCATCATTATAGACCAAGAACCCATGGTGGCCGAAACCTATAAGGTTAGGTCCATGGGTCTCCTTTGGTTTTCCAACATAACCATCACATACAAGACTTTCATATTATGTAAATCTTCAAGAAAAACCATTATACCATAGGTGAGGGAGTCTTACATTGGTTGATCTTGAGTATAGACCTTAGATTTGGAAGAAGGATGAAGATCTTGTTGCCTCTTGACCACCCCTAGCCCTTGTACCCTTGTAAAAGCCTTAGATCTTGGAGATGGAGCCTTAGAAGAACTTTTTCCAAGGGAGAACCCTCTCCTTGGGTTTTGGCTAGAATGAGGAAGGAGGAAGAAAGAAACTTCCATTCCCCCTATTTATAACACATTAAGGAGGGTAAGTGAAGAGTCATGGTGTCTCTTCATCTTCCCTTAAGCCTTAACTAAAGTCCATTTCATTCCCTCATAACATTCCCTTGCTAAGTGAGTTGGTTAGAGCATGCATGGTTGTAGAAGAGGTCTAAGATTCAATCCTTGGTGCATGCTTTAATTTTTTTCTATTTATTTTTATTTTATTTTTCTATTATTCCGAAAATCCCTTAAAAATTACCCCATAATTATGTTAATATTTCCCATTAAAATACCTTTATATTTTTATAAATTTTTACCTAAAATTCTCCAATAATCATGGTACTAAAAAGCCTATCTAAGGCCCATTAGTGCCTATTTCCTCAATTTAAATGGAAAAATATGGATTTCTAGATTAAAATTCATGTTAATATTCCTCATTAAACCCTTTATATTTATATTAATTTTTTACCTAAAATCCACCAATAATTATGGTACTAAAAAGCCCATATAAGGCCCATTAGTGCCTAGTTTTCTCAATTTAAATAAGAAAACATGGATTTCTAGGCCAAAGTTCGTATTAATATTTCTAGGTCCTTCGGAAAATTATCTAGACATGCTCAATATTTTAAAGAAAATATTAAGAGAATTTTCCGGGTCGTTACAGTTTCAAGGCATGCTGTATTTCTGGAAAAAGAATTTCTTTTACAAGAAAACAGTGGGAGTAGTATTGAACTTGAAGAAGTTCAAGAAACTCCAATAGACATTATAGAGATACCTAGTCTAGACCCACAACCAATAACTCACAATGATGAGCTATCAGTTGAACCTAAAACAACACCACTACTTCGTAGATCTGATAGGACACGCAATATTCCAGAGAGATACGGATTTCTCGTAAGTGAATCGAATGACGTGTTACTCATTAGCGATGACAAACCTATCAGTTATGATGATGTTCTGAAAAGTTCAGAAAGGGACAAATGGCTTGAAGCCATGAAGTCGGAAATGGATTCCATGTATGAAAATCAGGTATGGGACTTGGTTAACCCACCTGAAGGGATTAAGCCCATAAGGTGCAAGTGGGTTTTCAAGAAGAAAACCGACATGGAAGGTAATGTTGTTACCTTTAAGGCTAGACTAGTGGCAAAAGGGTATCGTCAGAAACAAGGAATTGATTATGACAAAACCTATTTGCCAGTAGCTATGCTTAAATCCATTCGGATGCTCCTGGCCATAGCAGCTCATTATGATTATGAGATATGACAAATGGATGTGAAAACAGCTTTCCTTAATGGAAACCTGCTTGAGGATGTATACATGATACAACCTGAAGGTTTCACATCGGTTGATAAAACCAAAATATGCAAGCTTCGACGATCCATATATGGACTAAAGCAAGCATCCAGGAGCTGGAACATCCGTTTTGATGAGACAATCAAAGAGTTTGATTTTTTACAAAATCCTGACGAACCTTGTGTGTACAAGAAGGTTAGTGGGAGTGCAGTTGTATTCCTAGTATTATATGTCGATGACATATTGCTTATAGGAAACGATATATCAGTCTTACAGTCGGTTAAAATTTGGTTGTCCAAAACTTTCTCCATGAAAGTCCTAGGAGAAGCAACCTATATCCTTGGGATTAGAATCTATAGAGATAGATCAAAACGGTTGCTTGGTCTTTCGCAGTCTACATATATAGACCGAGTGCTGAAAAGGTTTAGCATGTCGGAATCCAAGAAAGGTTACCTTCCCATCAGGCATGGGATCAACCTTTCGAAGTCTATGTGTCTACGCACAGAAGACGAGAGGATTTGCATGAATAAGATTCCTTATGCATCCGCGATAGGATCTATCATGTATGCTATGTTATGTACTAAGCCCGATGTATCGTATGCTCTGAGCGTCACAAGAAGATACCAGTCTGATCCAGGAATGGATCATTGGGTGGCTGTCAAGGAAATCCTTAAAGTACTTAAGAAGAACTAAGGATGTGTCCCTAATATATGGAGAAGGAGATATGATAATACGTGGGTATACAGATGCCAGTTTCCAGACAGATAAGGATTACTCCAAATCTCAGTCCGGATACGTATTTATTTTGAATGGAGGCGTAATAAGTTGGAAGAGTTCCAAGCAAGACACCGTAGCGGATTCTACCACGGAAGCGGAATATATTGCAGCTTCGGAAGCAGCAAAGGAAGCAGTCTGGAACAAGAAGTTTGTCTCAGAACATGGAGTGGTTCCAACCATTGATGAAGCAGTGTCCGTTTACTGCGACAACAATGGAGCTATTGCACAAGCAAAGGAACCAAGGTCTCATCAGCGATCCAAACATGTGCTTCGCCGCTATCATCTGATCAGAGAGATTATAAGTAGGAATGACATACAAATTGAGAAAATTCCCACTGAAAGGAATTTAGCGGATCCTTTAACTAAGGTCTTGCCTTAAAGCAAGTTTGAAGGTCATGTTAGAGCCTGTGGTATTGGATACCGTAGCGATTGGCATTAGGCCAAGTGGGAGTTTGTTAGTAATATGAGAGAAGTGTCCTAAGGCAATCGCCTTATGATTGTAATCATTTACTTTAATAAATGAATATTCACTATTTGAGTATACATGTTTGTGTATTTGATTGAGATCTTAAACTCATTTACTGAATGTCCGCAATATAATTTACAGCATGAGAGAATTTGTGATGAATTCACAACTAGTGATTATCTCTACAGTGCAATTGTGAAGTATTGAAATTGTCCCTAGTCGATGAATTGATAAATATGGACACTATCAATTCTGTTGAGACTAGCATGGGTTATTCTCTAATCAGCTGATTCTCACTGGCTGGTGACATTGGGATGTCTGGAGATAAACATGAATGCTAGTTAAGGGAACTAGTTCATTGGAGTGACTGGCTGTAAAACTTCATATGGTAGTCTACATATAGACATGTCAATGAAGTTCTTATTGCAGCTTAAGTGCAATGTTCCTTTGACTTGCGGTGTTCAAGTCATCTTGGTCATGAAGACTTATACTTTGACATCTTAAGCAAGCATCTCCAAGGAGGTGTGGACCCAGGATGATTGGGTATAAGCCGAAGTGTCCGAAGATGTTTGAACAACCTACAAAGGATTCACCACTCCTTGCGAGGAGATGTATACCCAAGGCCTATCGTCGGATTGTTACTCGAAGCCTCTGGCCAGAGCATCACATGTTCCGAGTATGAATCTCTCAGAAACATGAGAGTAATTAGAATCCGTTGGACGAGAAAGACATTGCTTGGGCTAGGTGTGACGTAGTCAGCCTAGTGGGGATTGACACACATAGACCGTGTCCTGAACCAAGTGGGTATAAGATGGTGAAGGGAATGAGGCACGATTCATTAAAGCTGTTGAAGGGTTTCAGAATCATTTCTGAGGTCAACCGTTGATCTTTCGATTAATTGGGGATCATGATGTACTACTAGGTGTCACTCATGATCGTTCTATAATTGGTTGATTATAGACGGCCAACATAAATCGAAAGCCTATTTAGTCACACGCACTACGAGTGATCCGAGGGATTTAGAACGAGTTAAAAATTGGATTTTCCGATCAAGAGAGATAAGTCGAATCTGAATTTTTCAGAGACGCATCGGAAGCATAAAATGGCTAAGTCTTTTGAAGAATTATTGGACGAATTAAATGAGTTTAATTCGTATGGCTATAGCTTGGGTTTGGCCGGCCAAAGAGGGTCCCCACCCTCTTTGTTTGGCCGGCCACAATAAAAGGGGAAAACCAAATTTTTGGTTCAGAAACCTAATGAAGCTAAAGAATTCAGAAAACTAACTCAAACAGCTGATATAACTGAAAATTCAGAAACAGAGTTGCGGCAGAAATTGAAACTACTGCTAATACTGAAAGTTAACTAAAGAAACTACTCCTCGATCCCTTCCCGAGCTCAGGTACTCCTTGTTCATCATGCAAGGGAGAGCCTCGGACCCGTAAGCTCAGCAAACCATAGGGAAAACTCCATCTGTGATTGAATACAACTCAGATTGCTTCATTCTGAATTTTTCCATTCGAAATCTTCAATTCAGCTGCATCTGCGTGCGAAGGTGAGTTGATGATGATCCAAGCAATCTAGGGAACCCCTCTAGATAGCTCGGGTGGAAGGAATTGGAGCACAGCCGATCCGAAAGTAGCAAATGGACAGAGCTGCGGAAACCTCTCAACAGATCTGTCTCTTGAGCAATTCTGATCTGGAAACTTCACTTATGGCCTCCCAATGACCTAGCACATGATCTAAGCAAGGAAATCGAGTGGTCACGCCAACGGATTGAAGAAAACTCGAAACGAGATAAAGAACACGCGAAGAAGGTGACTTGCGACGAAGACGCGACGAGGAAGGAAGCTGCGCAGGTTTTTGAATAAGTACTTAGCATTGGACGGTTCAGATTGATTTGAGGAAATCCAACGGCTGATCTTGCTCTGATTTAATCCAAACTTTGACGATGATGATCAGGGGTCAGGATCTGCCTCGTGGTAGTTTGGATCTTCTAGATTTGCAACGGATGGTCCAGATCACCCTAATCTTTGAATGGACGATCTAGAGCCCTACGAGCTTGATCCAACGGTTGATTGAGCTCTGATTGGGATGAAACCTTCAGATCTTGATCAGAGTGCTTGATCAACCCTAACCGTAGCTCGGATTTCTTCAGATGGTCCCGGATGGCTCAGATCTAGCCGCTTTTGAATCGGACGACCCAGATTAATTTGAAACTTGATAACTCGATATGGGTCCTCTTCCGACTCAAGTTTGACCCAGTATGCCCTAGGTCCATGAACCTTTCAAATATGTACAGATCTGCAATTAAGTCCAAAATAAAAGCAAGTTCTAAAACCTAGGGTAATTTCACAATTAAGCAAGAAAAACATGGGTCAAACATGGATTTTAGCAACTAAAATAATCAATAAAAATGGTACTTATCAATGGGCAATCCTCTAATCTCTCGACTGGAAACCCCTAGTAGAGCAGTCGAATATAAGGGAGTAGAAAGTGTAATAACCCTACGCTTCCTGCTAAAGATAATTAAGTACTGGGAAAGAGTAATTAAAATCATTACGAACACAATTATGTTGGAACTCGGATGGCTATAGAGGGGGGGTGAATATAGCCCCACACTCAAATCGCCCCCTCTTCTTGAACTTTCTTCTGTGATCAGATTAGTAGCAGCGGAAACAAAATACAACAGAAAGAATAAAATAGAGAAAGGAATCAAACCAACGCTAACACAACGATATACAAGGTTCGGGGATAACTTGCCCCTACTCCTTGGCGTGCCCATAAGGTGGGCGATCCCTTGATCGTCGGTAGATCAAGCCCCGGAGAACACCGGATAAGATAGAGCCTTCTTCTCGGTGGAGAAACCTCTCCACAGATCTCATGGATGATTGAACTTGAGTACAAGAGATCACACAAGAAGGAACACTCACAAAGATCTCACAGGAATGCAACAAGATCGCTCAAGCACAAAGCAACAGATAGCACAACCCCACAGCAAAAACTTCACTCATTTTTTTGTCTTCCTTCTTTTCGCTCCTCTGCTTCCAGCCTCGTCTTAAGCTCCTGCTTCATCACTAGGCTCCATCAGCATCTCCTGAGCCAACCTGAACCCACTGACCTCCCTGAGCACTCAGTCCACTGAAGACCTCCTCTCCAGCTGAGTCTCCGTCAGTCGCCAGCTACTCCAGTTGCCGTTGAAACCTGAGAAGGAGAAACAAACAAACCTGCTCCAAGGAAAGCCTCCCATCGACCCTCCTTGAGTGTTTGAATCACCTGCTATCACCTACAGCTTAATCAGACTATTAGAACAGCATATCAAGCAACAAATCATGTATCAGATGTTAAGCGCAGAGAATCGGATACGATCAGACGCGATCAGAGCGTCTGACAGTGCAATTTGAATTAAAGTGATCGGTCACTGGACCGATCCAGGGCTTGTGGATCGGTCACGAGACCGATCCACCGCTTCGTTGGGACTCCCAGCTCTCGTGGTGACACAAGTCTGATCGGTCACCAGACCGATCAGAGTGAAGCCTGATCGGTCACCAGAACGATCAGGTAGCTCCCTGTCCGATCAGGCCAAAGCCTGATCGGTCCACGTCTGAGTGAACAGTAACAGCGGAAATCAAATCCTAAGTCGTGGATCGGTCACCAGACCGTTCAGGAGCTGATCAGCGGGGGAACTCAACTCACTATATGCTCCCTGATCTATCACCAGACCGATCAGGAGCAAGGCAGTGAGTGAACTGCCTGCTCCCTGATCGGTCACCGGACCGATCAGGAGCCGAGCAGTGAGGCAATGACCTGCTCCCTGATCGGTCACCAGACCGATCAGGAGCCACACAGTAGGTTCTCAACCTCACTGTGTGCTCCCTGATCAGTCACCAGACCGATCAGTCATCGCTGGATCGGTCACCAGACCGATCCACGAGGGAGCAGCGTGCCAATCTCCCTGATCGATCACCAGACCGATCCAGGCAAGATCAAATCCACTTTAAGTCATGAGAACAAGCCTCCATCCCTTCTCTGACTCGTGCTTGATCCCTCGGACCAAGACTCCATGCCCAGTCTCACTCACCGGGACTTCATTCAACCTAGCTTCACTCACTAGGACCTGGCTTTACTCACTAAGGTTTCGGTCACCCGGCTTCACTCACCGAGACCCGGCTTCACTCACCGGGACCCGGCTTCACTCACCAGGATTTCAACCTAGCTTCACTCACTAGGACCTGGCTTCACTCACCAGGGTTTCAGTCACCCGGCTTCACTCACCGGGACCCGGCTTCATTCACCGAGATTTTAACCTAGCTTCACTCATTAGGATTTCCATCACCTGGCTTCACTCACCAGGACCCGACTTCACTTAGCAGGACCCGACTTCACTCACCAGAACCCGGCTTCACTCACCGGGATTTCCATCACCTGGCTTCACTCACCAGGACCCGGCTTCACTCACTGGGATTTCCACCACCTGGCTTCACTCACCAGGACCCGACTTCACTCACCGGGATTTCCATCACCTGGCTTCACTCACCAGGACCCGATTTTACTCACCGGGATTTCCATCACCTAGCCCTCCATGCTAGGACTTTTTCCCACCTAACCCTCTAAGTTAGGACTTTTCACATGCCAGCGTGCGATCTCCCGATCCACCTAGACTTAATCCGAATTCAACCAAACTTGAATCAAAACATAAATCGGTGTCAACACCAAAACAACAATCAGGGTTAGACTGCATCAAAAATCTCCCCCTTTTTGTTGTTTGACAACCCGATTTATGTTTAGGCATTGATGATCAATTGAAGGCAGTTCAATTATCGTAAGGGTATCAAAATCCTCCCCCTACAATAACCCTAAACTTAATCAACCATTCTCTCTCCCTTGTCAAACATCGAAAAGGGTATGGTTATTAAGTTTGAACATACCTCCCCCTCAAACACGGGTCTCTCCCCAAACCCAAAATAATCAAAGGATAATTTTTGAATTGCATATGAAAGGCATATACCATAAATGTATCATGGCAACAATGTATATGCATCATATGGCAATAAGTGTGAATTGCACATGTAAACATATACAGAAATATATCATGGTCAAACATGTATATGTTTCATATGACAAGTAATAATGCAGCTCCATCAGACTTATGATTGATACAGAAAAATTTCTGATGTATCTATGAACAATCAGTTTTTAGAAAAATTTCTGTAATTCTGATTCATTCAAGATCAGACTGCATTAACATTTGGAGTTTCATGTGAAGACATATACAGAAGTATATCATGGCCAAATATGTATATGCTTCACATGACAAGTAAGGAATACATCTGTATCTGACACATAGTCCTGATTGGTCTCCGTGACCGACCAGGTTCGTTGATCACGTGATACAGAAACATATCTGATTAGTCTGAGGAGCGATCAGATTTCAGAAAAATTTCTAAAACTCTGATACGTTCCTGATTAGACTGCATTAACAATTGGCATTCCACAATAGGGATGTAGACTCTATTGATATTCGTTATTTCAGAAAAATTTCCGAAACACGACATTAAGAACAAGAGTCATGACTCAACAAACCCTTTCTTATGAATTTGAACATTCCAACATAAGTTTGTATCAAATCAATCTTAAGTTTTGTTTAACACTTGATGCTTCAGAAAAATTTCTGAAAATCAAGGGTTTTAAAAGTTCCTACCCATATTCCACCACTTGAATCAATTTTTTTTTTACTTCCTTAGTACCAGGTTTGTACCAATGGATGATCAAGTATGCTTCAATTATAATCGGATTGTATCATGTTTGTGTGTATCAGTATGATTAGTAATCTGATACAATTCGATGCAAAGCGATTGGTTTGGAAAGTGTTTGGATCAAATTGGAACGATCTGGGAGTTCCTTTATCAGAGTTGATCTGATCGGTCATAGGACCTATCAGAGTGATCCCTGATCGGTCTCCAGACCGATCAGGGTGAGTCCTGATCAGTCGCTGGACCGATGAGGTCTGATACAGACGACAGTTCAGAAACTCTGAAAGTTCAGAACCTCTAAAACACTTCTAAACCCTAATTCAATCATATTTAACTCCTAACCGAGTTCTATTGGATAACATTCATGTTTCTTTAACCAAAGAAAACAACATGATTTTCATCTCTTTAACTATCATGTATATTATCAAATCATGTAACATCTCCAATATATCTTGAGAGTAAAACTCATAAATACAAAGTTTAAAGCATGATTCCAGAAAACATGGTAAATTTGAAAGTTATCAACATATGATTAAATTTCAAAACATGCCTACATAACATTAGTATCAAGGTATGATTAGATTTCATGATACAAACAAAAGTATGATAAACCTTTCAAAAACATGCTTGTATCAAAATTCCAAGGTTTGCATATAACTATTTGAACATAAAATTCATAATCATGAATAGCATGGAAAAACAGGGTTGCATCAATTTTCATGAATGATCACATCTCCAAATTTTGCTTAGTTTGTAAGTTTGATGTATGGTGAAATTTCCAAGGTGATTTTTGAATCAATACTAATTGATGTGTCCATACTTGGTCTTTAGCATGCATTCATGTTCTATAATTCATACAAGAAATTAGACACCTTGGGCTTGAGATAAAGCATTTCATAAACCATAAATTGCAATAAACTTTAAATAGCAACAATAAAACTAATTGTCCTAAGCAATCCATAGTCCAAATTCTTAGTTCTATTGGTAATTTACCAATTTTGATGAAATTCGATAATTCATGATCCTAAGTTTGTATCAAGTTTAGAACCCTAATTCTCCATTCTATTGAAAATTCATACATTAAATCGGAGAATTTATAGCCCCAAATCTCTAACAAGTTCATTACCCATAGACCTAATTATATTGGAGTAATCTTGATAAACTATAGTCCCAAATGTATACAAATACAAATGAGAGAATTTTCAAGTG
The DNA here is from genome assembly GCA_024364735.1 of Boesenbergia rotunda. Lineage (NCBI taxonomy): Eukaryota > Viridiplantae > Streptophyta > Magnoliopsida > Zingiberales > Zingiberaceae > Boesenbergia > Boesenbergia rotunda. Next base: position 328,835 of record JAGFNQ010001732.1, read on the forward strand.
ACACCAATGAAATATACTACATGGGAAAAATTTCCATGTATCTATTTTATGATTTCCATTGGTTCTAACTCCAATTATCTAAATTCAAGAGAGAAAATCCATTTCTCATGGGTAGTGTATGATCTTCCATTAAATTGAGAAATATTAGGCACATCCCTAACTAGGAATGGCCATGTGTTGGGAGCACCAATTATCAACAACCAATGTTGATAGATACTCCCCCTCAAATGATGCTTATACAATTCTAAATATTGAGGTTTTAGGTACCCAAATTTTGGGACTTAATGCATCAACAATGAGGGACTTTGGCACCCATACTTTAGTCATATTCTTTTTGGCTTTTTGAACCCTAGAATCATTTGATGCTCTAAAGTGGGTTCTAGACATTAAGGACACGAAGGTTGGTTCCTTAGGTCGATAACCTATACCGGCCTTGTTATAAACCACCCTTTGGGAGTTTAGTATCATGTCTAAGGTTTTGGAGCTAGATGAGCATTTCTCAAGAACATTCTTGAGATTTTCAACTTCGCTCTTTAAGTCCTTATTGTCATTCTCAAGGGTCTTAACATGCGAGTCATCATGAAAATCATTAACATCCTCCACCCTAGAGGATTTCAATTCTTCTACTTCCAATTTCAACAATTTAACTTTGTTCTTGGATTTTTTAAGCAACCTAGCTAGACATACAATGATTCTATAGCACTTATCTAGCTCGGGAGAGATTACCTCTTCATCATCCGAAGATGATGAAGGCGCGGTTGAGGAGCTTGATTCGTCTCCACTCTCCTCTTCATTTGAATCCTCTATGGCCATGAGGGCACGTTGATGAGTGTACTTCTCCTCCTTCTCTTCTTCGGATGAACTAGAGGACGATTCATCCCATGTGGCCCTCAAGGCCTTCTTTTTCTTCTTTGATTTATCCTTCTTCTTCTTTAACTTTGGACATTCATCCTTGTAATGCCCTTTCTTGCTACACTCATAACAAGTAATGTTAGATTTATCAATCTTAACTTCACTAGGGTTACCTTTACCCTTGAGGCGCCGACTCTTCCTCATCATCCTTCTAACAAAGTTGGTTATCTCGGAGGAAGAAGGCCAGCTGCCCTCCTCCTCGGACTCAGATGAGGATGAAGATGAAGAGACATCCTTCTCCTTCTTCTTCCCCTTCTTCATCTTCTTGTTGTTACCTGCCACTAAAGCAATACCTTTGTCTTTTGAACTTTTGTTAGAGATCTCATGTAGTTCCATTTCACAAAATAGATCTTCTAACTTGACAAAAGATAAATCCTTGGACACCTTGTAAGCATCCACCATGGATGACCACAAGGCGTTCCTAGGAAAAGCTTTGAGGACATACCTTATAAGATCTCGGTTCTCTACCTTCTCATTAATGGAGTGGAGACCGTTGAGGATTTCTTTGAATCGTCCATGGAGTATACTTACAGATTCATCCTCTTCCATGGACAGATTTTGGAGTTGGCTGAGAAGGAGGTCCTTCTTGGCAGTCCGGGTGTCTTGAGTGCCTTCATGAAGCTCAATGATTTTGTTCCAAAGATCTTTAGCACTTGTAAAAGGACCCACCTTGATCAACTCCTCCTTAGTCAACCCGCATTGCAAAGTGACCACCGCTTTGGCATTTGCTTCACTCCTTCTTATTTGCTCAGCCGACCAACTTGAGAAATCGAGATCTTTTCCTTCAACATCTCTTGGAGGGATGAACCCTTCTTTAACCGAGAACTATATTCTCATGTTTGTCTTCAAATAAAACTCCATCTTTGATTTCCAATACTGAAAATCTATGTCGTCGAAGGGTGGAGGTCGGTTTGTGCTCATTCCTTCTCTTCCAGCCATCTTGTCGATAACTCTCGGATGTTAAGCCGCTTGTACAGAGCCCCAAGCTCTGATACCACTTGTTGGAACTCGGATGGCTATAGAGGGGGGGGAGGGGTGAATATACCCGACACTCAAATCACCCCCTCTTCTTGAACTTTCTTTCTGTGATCAGATTAGTAGCAGCGGAAAAAAAATACAACAGAAAGAATAAAACAGAGAAAGGAATCAAACCAACGCTAACACAACGATATACAAGGTTCGGGGATAACATGCCCCTACTCCTTGGCGTGCCCGTAAGGTGGGTGATCCCTTGATCGTCGGCAGATCAAGCCCTGGTGAACACCGGATAAGATAGAGCCTCCATCTCGGTGGAGAAACCTCTCTACAGATCTCACGGATGATTGAACTTGAGTACAAGAGATCACACAAGAAAGAACACTCACAAAGATCTCACAGGAATGCAACAAGATCGCTCAAGCACAAAGCAACAGAGAGCACAACCCCACAGCAAAAACTTCACTCGTTTTTCTGTCTTCCTTCTTTTCGCTCCTCTGCTTCCAGCCTCGTCTTAAGCTCCTGCTTCATCACCAGGCTCCATCAGCATCTCCTGAGCCAGCCTGAACCCATTGGCCTCCCTGAGCACACAGTCCACTGAAGTCCTCCTCTCCAGCTGAGTCTCCATCAGTCGCCAGCTGCTATAGTTGCCGTTGAAACCTGAGAAGGAGAAACAAACAAACTTGCTCCAAGGAAAGCCTCCCATTGACCCTCCTTGAGTGTTTAAATCACCTGCTATCACCTGCAGCTTAATCAGACTATTAGAACAGCATATAAAGCAACAAATCATGTATCAGATGTTAAGCGCAGAGAATCAGATACGATCAGACGCGATCAGAGCGTCTGACAGTGCAATTTGAATTAAAGTGATCGGTCACCAGACCGATCCAGGGCTTGTGCCTTGGTCACGAGACCGATCCACCGCTTCGCTGGGACTCCCAGCTCTCGCGGTGACACAAGCCTGATCGGTCACCAGACCGATCAGAGTGAAGCCTGATCGGTCACCAGACCGATCAGGTAGCTCCCTGTCCGATCAGGCCAGAGCCTGATCAGTCCACGTCTGAGTGAACAGTAACTGCGGAAATCAAATCCTAAGTCGTGCATCGGTCACCAGACCGTTCAGGAGCTGATCAGCGGGGGAACTCAACTCACTGTATGCTCCCTGATCGGTCACCAGACCGATCAGGAGCCACATAGTAGGTTCCCAACCTCACTGTGTGCTCCCTGATTAGTCACCAGACCGATCAGTCGTCGCTGGATCGGTCACCAGACCGATCCACGAGGGAGCAGCGTGCCAATCTCCCTGATCAATCACCAGACCGATCCAGGCAAGATCAAATCCACTTTAAGTCATGAGAACAAGCCTCCAGCCCTTCTCTGACTCGTGCTTGATCCCTCGGACCAAGACTCCATGCCCAGTCTCACTCACCGGGACTTCATTCAACCTAGCTTCACTCATTAGGACCTGGCTTTACTCACCAGGGTTTCGGTCACCCGGCTTCACTCACCGAGACCCGGCTTCACTCACCGGGATTTCAACCTAGCTTCACTCACTAGGACCTAGCTTCACTCACCAGGGTTTCAGTCACCCGGCTTCACTCACCGGGACCCGGCTTTACTCACCGGGATTTCAACCTAGCTTCACTCACTAGGATTTCCATCACCTGGCTTCACTCACCAGGACCCGGCTTCACTCACCGGGATTTCCATCACCTGGCTTCACTCAGCAGGACCCGGCTTCACTCACCGGGATTTCCATCACCCGGCTTCACTCACCAGGACCCGGCTTCACTCACCAGGATTTCCATCACCTAGCTTCACTCACCAGGACCCGGCTTCACTCACCGAGATTTCCACCACCTGGCTTCACTCACCAGGACTCGACTTCACTCACCGAGATTTCCATCACCTGGCTTCACTCACCAGGACCCGGCTTCACTCACTGGGATTTCCATCACCTAGCCCTCCAAGCTATGACTTTTTCCCACCTAACCCTCCAAGTTATGACTTTTCACATGCCAGCGTGTGATCTCCCGATCCACCTGGACTTAATCCAAATTCAACCAAACTTGAATCAAAACTTAAATCGGTGTCAACACCAAAACAACAATCAGGGTTAGACTACATCAACAAATTATAGAATGTCGATCAAGCTCGTGTGTTGGCATCACTCTTCCGACAGCGGTTGGAAGTAGTCAAGTCGAAGTAGGGCTGCAACAAGAAGATGGAAGGCAAGGCGATCGTAAAAGATCAAGAAATAACAGTAGAAATTGATTGTTAAAAGCTCTCAACAACACCCTCCTTTTATAGGACATATGAGATGCCTCAGTTCTCAACTGAGACGCCTCAGATCCAGCAAACTCTATCTGGATCTGAATCCCGTGCCATAGCTACTTATCCTAAGGAAGGTGCCTCAGTTATAAAGTGAGACACCTTAGTTACCAACTAAGACACCTTGGACTGTCGAAGTTTTATCCTCAGCGACAACTTCGCAGAGGTGACTTTTGTTAGTGTTAGCCCTAGTGCCAATTATGTAATGATTGACTAAGAAACTTTTTGTATCATATCTTATTAATAAAGACATAATATTGATTTATATATTTACTTCAAATGTGTATCAAATGAATAAGTATAATAATGACTTTGGGTAGGAGGTTCTAATCTACATTATATCAATTAGTTGAATTGATAGTGAGATGATGTAGAGAACACTACTCTTAACTATTCCTAATCAAGAATTAATATTCAAGGATAATATTAATGCGTTGAAACTAGCATCTAGGTCAATTGATGACTTGATCTCACAAGTAATGGATGTGAGATATCACGTTGACACATAAGTATATATTAGAGAATATACTGAATTGACCAGCCAATTAGAAAATTTCATGAATCATTATATGAGTGTTATAAACTTTCTCATAGTGACTATTGGTATGAATAATCGTTAACCCTGAAGTCACTACGACTTCCTACATAAGGAGTTATGTACTTTAGTATCGTCAAACGTCACCCATAACAGGGTAGACTATAAAGATGATTATTGGGTATGTAACAAATTATGCGGAGGGATGTGAGTCATGTAGATGGGATCAATCCCTCCCATATAACTGGAGTGATATCTGTTAGTCCCTTGATCGAGTAGGACTACTAAAATGCATGGTCATACTCAAATGAGTTAATATGAAATATTGAGCTTATTTGCTTGAGTGAATCTACTTGGGGATTAAGAAACACAAAGATTGATTAGAGGATGACATGGTCTATGCCTCATTGATTAATCTAGATATCGAAAATAGAAGGACAAAGTCATACATTATAATAGTCACGGAAAGGTTATGTCGGATATCGACATTCTCGTCACTTGGGTAGCAATGATACATTACTAAACTTCGCTCATTGTTTATGTATCTAAAGTGGTTTAGATATATTGCCAACGTTATGAGAACCTATTAGGTCACATATAAAGGACACGATGTTTCGGACATAAGTTGATTTTAGTTTGACTAAAATGTGATCCGAAATTAAATTAATTGAGTTAGACTCAAGTGAATCCAATTGAATTAAAAGGATTGAGTCTAATCCAAGTTAGACTCATTTAGATTAGACACAATCAATTTAGATGGGTAAATAATTCATTAAATGGTGATACATGCTAATTTAGATGGGATGAATACAAAAGGGATTCATGCTATTTTCGAAAACACACAAAGTGTTGTTCATCATCTTCTTCCTCCTCACCCACTCTTGGTTGAAACTCCATTCTTGGTTTTTTGATTTTGTGCTTTGTGAACCATCCCAAGTTGCTAGCACAACTAAGATAGTTTTTCTCCGAGGCTTAGATTATGTTCGTGTGGATACTACTAGAGGCATGAACACTCTGAACGTGCAAGAGAACCGACGAACCAAAGGACTAGTGGGATAAATGAAGGGCACACACTAAAGGTATAACCCTTACATAGAAATTTTGTATGAGTTGTTCGCATAGATTGCACAAACGGATCCTATGTTCCGCTGCGTTTATAAATTGTTTACGCATTGAGATCCCTACCCCTTCAACCACTCGAAGGCACCTCTAGTCACAACTAAGGCACCTCAGGTCTCACCTGAGGTGCCTCGAGCACTGTTCATCTGAGGTTGAATTTTATAGTTTGAACCTTGAAAAATACGTTAGTCCAAAACAAGAGATTCTCTACAAAACAAGGTTAACACAAGTACAAAAATGGACTAACCAAGTTCAGTATAAGATATACTGTGTCTCCTTAAGACTAGGATCTAGTCAAAGGCTTCAACTTAGAGCTCTAAAATGGTTCTAAGTTGGACCACGCCTAAAGTCCCAACGAGACTTGTCCTCACCAGAATTCACTCCTCCAGTGACTTATCTCACTTACCTTAAGCAAATTTACTTAGCTTCTTAACTTACCAGGTCTTCAGCTAACTGTCAGGTCCCGTGGACCCAACTAAACTTCATGTCAAGTCTCCACTAACTTGGGTTTCAGCCTAGGGACAATTGATTACCCTAATCGATTGCCTAACCCTAACTTGCTTGATCCAAGTCTAGGATTCCCTTATACAATATTTGGTCAATTGTGACCTACTGGGACTTCCCGTTGCCTAGCATCCAATAAACCTTCTGTTGGTGCTTGGATGGCTAGGGAGGAGGGGGTGAATATAGCCAGACACTTGAGACATAGCTCTTTTTGAGATTTCTCTGCACTTCAGAGGTTAGGCAGCGGAAACAAAGAAAACAAACAGAAATGTGCAGAAATGAAGAGCAAACCAAAACGCTAAAAGGATCGTTTACAAGGTTCGGGGATAACTTGCCCCTACTCCTTGGCGTGCCCTTAAGGTGGGCGATCCCTTGATCGTCGGCAGATCAAGCCCCGGAAAATCCGGATATCAAATCCTCCTTCTCGGTGGAGAAACCTCTCCACACAAATGTCTCAATAGAGTATATGGAATGAAAGCACAGAGACACAAGGAAAGATCTTACAGATCGCTAACAAAGCACAAGGATGAGGTTCAGAGAACAGATCACCGAGCACAGCACAGCACCACCAACACAAGAGCTCCCAGCTCTTTGTTTGCTTGCTGATCCACTCGCAACTTCCTCCACAAACTCACGGTTGCTGCTTTGCTAGAGATCGCTTCAAAGTGTTGAATGAATTCTCAAGAGTTGTCGCAACAAGGTGAAGAATGAATCTGTGTGCTAGCAACAGAGAACTCCCCTTCTCTTCATCGCCAGCCATCACTTCATCTGCTACCCATCCAGGTCGCCACAGAACACCAGACGCTCCTCTTCTCTCCTCTGCAGCTCACCAGCTGCTCAGCAGCACCAACCCAGCTATCACTGAGCTCTCCTGGACTCTCTGAACTCTCCTCAGCCGAGCCCCAGACGAGCCCTAGGTTAGCTTCCAGCAGCGCCAGCGTCCGTTGCAACCTGAGATGGAAAACTGCCAAACCTGATCAAGCAAAAGCTTCAGTTTGATTCTCCTTGAGTACGTCTGATTTCCCTGCACACTTAGCAGCTCATTAGCACAACAAATCAACAGAGAATCAACAATCAGAAGTTAAGAGCTGAGATCAGTAGCGAATTAGCAGCAATCAGAATGTGATCAGAACTCTAACAACGCTTTTGAATTAAAGCTGTCAGCTACTGATCGGTCACCAAACCGATCAGGATTGGTTCAGACCGATCAGGCTCCAACCTGATCGGTCCCCAACGTGTAATAAGAAATTGTGACTTCTCCGAGACCGATCCCAAGTCGTGGATCGGTCACCATACCGATCCACCTCTTCTTAGAGTGATTTTCCAGCTTTGCAGTCCAAACCTCCTGATCGGTCCCGACATCGATCAGGGTGTGGCCTGATCGGACTGGTGACCGATCAGGCCACTCTCTGACCGATCAGGCTCCAGCCTGATCGGTTATAGTGAGAAGCTCCAGTCAATTGATCATTCACCAGAACGATCTGAATAGTATCCCTGATCGGTCACCAGACCGATCAGGAGCCGCACAGAAAGTTTTCCAAACTCATTGTATGCTCCCTGATCGGTCACCAGACCGATCAGGAGCCGAGCAGTAAGGTTCCCAAAGTCCCTGTATGCTCCCTGATCAGTCACCAGACCGATCCACGAGGGAACTCTGTGCCAACTTCCCTGATCGGTCACCAGACCGATCCAGGCAAGGTCAATACCACTCTAAGTCAAGAGAACGGGCCTCCAGCCTCCTCTGACTCGTGCTCAGCCCCCCGGACCAAGACTCCATGCCCAATCTCACTCACTGGGACTTCAACCGAGCCCTCCAAGCTAGGACCTGGCCCTCCAAGCCAGGGTTTCATCCAACCTAGCTCTCCAAGCTAGGACCTGGCCCTCCAAGCTAGGACATAGCCCTCCAAGCCAGGCTTTCATCCAACTAGCTTCTCAAGCTAGGACCTGACCCTCCAAGCCAGGCTTCATCAACCTAGCTTCCCAAGCTAGGACCTGACCCTCCAAGCCAGACTTTCATCCACCTAGCTTCTCAAGCTAGGACCTGACCCTCCAAGTCAGGATTTCATCCAACCTAGTTTCTCAGGCTAGGACCTGACCCTCCAAGCCAGGCTTTCATCCACCCTGGTCCCACTAGGTGTGTCTAGTCCCCGACCAGGACTTAATCTCAATCATCTCATCAATCTAAACTAAAATCGATGTCAACACCAAAACAACAATCAGGGTCAGACTGCATCAACACCTTCATGTTATGCTACCGCAAGTGCATGGTTACATCATCAGTAATAAAGAGTTATCAAATCCACAGGGATCGTGGTTAAGCTCTAGTAAGGTGATGAAGGAAGCTAGCTAGGTTATTGAAGGATTGGTTTAGGTTCCTAATCCTAAGAAGTAGAATTAGAGAGAGAGAGAGAGGTCCAAGAATCCAATGGGCGAAGATCGGTTGGGAATGACTACTCTAGGTCTTTGGTTTCATTGCAATGTGAGTTGATGCACACTAGTTTGTTTACCTCTTACCCTTGATGTCTATGATTTGTAGGGACCCTAACTAAATGCTAGAGTAGATGCACCGAGGTTCCTCCCCAATTGACATCCAATGCCATTAAGTAGAAGAGGTAACATGGAGAGTTCGATTGTTAAGAGTACTAACTGTAAAATGAAGGTCCCCCGAGTGTACAGCTCCACATTACACAGATCACTTCCTATCATGGGATTGAGAGAAACCCATTAAGAACGATTACCAAATCCCTTGTAGAGAATTTCTCTCCATTTCAAGGCAACGCCCGATATGTCTGATTGTTAAGGGTACCAACTATCACATGAAGGCCCCTTGAGTGTACAATCTCGGATATTCCCTCTACGTGGAGAATAAACAAAGCATACTTGCAATCTAATCTCACACACACATTTAATCAAATACAAACAAAGCATGGACATATCATAGAATAGGAAATATCCAATCCAAAGTGTTTATATGAATCAATACACCATAATTACTCCGTACATCCTAGAGTATGGAGATCTACTCCATGAACAATGGAAAAGACATCAAAGATAATATAAATGGGTAAGAATCAACTCGATCTACGAGATGGAAAAGGAAACTTAACTCGATGTGAAGATCCATCATCGATGTGATCCAATCCGTGCTCCAGAGGTAGATGCAATGTGGAATCTGACTTCAAGCTGTCACTTCGTGGTCGTAATGATGGTGGATCTTGGCCTCTTGGGTCTCCCTTGAGGGAAGAACCCTCCCCCTCTTGGAATGGGGAAGAACCTTTTAGAGGGGAGTGATGCAGCTAGATAGCATGACCATGCCTCACATTTTTAGCCAAGGAGAGGCACGACCTGACCATGAGGTCTCAGCCAATAAGGCACGAGGGAGGCACAATCATGCCAAATTGGCACGACTTGCACTTGTATCCTTCATCAAGTGAGACACGATCATGCTAATTTGACACGACTATGTCTTATAAGTTTCGTCAATGAGGCACAACCTACCCTTGGAGGCTTTGATAGAGAGGCACAACCATTCTTGAGAGCACGACCTGCCAATGTGGAATTCGGTGAAGAGCTTCAGAAAGCTTTGGATGAGATAGCATTGACTAGTTCCACCGGGCTAAAAAATCTTGGTCTAACTAGTCGAGGATGTGACGAGATAGCTTTGACTAGTTCCACCGGGCTAAAAAGACTAAATAGGGTGCGTCTTACCCTACCTGACTCCTTAGACAGACTTTCCTAACGTACTATCAGCCCGCCATAACCTAATACTAGGTTGTCCAAGTTTCAATCAAGTCAGGTCTTTATCTAACCATTTCTATTCCTAAGCATGGAAGTTTTGCAGAAAAATAAATAAACAAATATTCAAGTAATTTTAACAAACATGCAAAGAAATCATCTAATAATAAAAATGATTTTTCTATTGGCTCCCCCTGGACTAAAGCCTCGATACAGACTATCTTGGAAATATATTTTGTCCTTGGGATCCAATAATGATTTGGTCTTGCTTGATTAGTCAAGCTAAGTTTAGGGACTCATGATTGGACTCGGGTGCTAGTACAGTTCAAAATTGAATAATTTGATCTATACCATGAGTTGATTCTATACGCAAGTCCGGATCGGTTAAGAATGATCTTTTGTATTCCAAGAATCATATCAAGATTCTTAGAACTCGAGGTGAACCGCTCTAGGGCAACTCTAAGTTTCTTGACTTGAGTTTTCAGGGAGGAATTCTCTTCTTCAAGATGTTGAACTTGAGTTGAGGTTCCTTCCTGAACAGTCTCAGTCAAGGAGCTTGAGTTAGTCTCTTCCTTAAGAGCTTTTACCTCCTTTTGGAGAGACTTAACCCGGACGTTGGACTTGGCTAACATATGTGATAGATAGGAGATGAGATCGTATAAGTCAGATTCAGTAAAACCTCTTATAGTGATTTGACTATTTTTTGACATTGAGAGTGTTCCGGGTTCGTGACTTTCTTCCGGCTCTGCTTTAGATTCGAACTCGGTGTCGAGTTCTTCTGATGACATCAGCACGAGGAGGTTCGAGTGGGGTACTTCTTCTTCCTCCGAGGATGACTCATCCCACGTGACTTGAAGCGCCTTCTTTCTCCATTGCTTCTTTACCTCCTTTAAGTTGGGACACTCCGATTTGAAGTGGCCCTTCTTGTTGCACCCATAACAGGTGATCTCCATCTTGCTTTTTTTTTTACTCATGCTTGGTTCAGTCGGATCATCCTTTAACTGAACCAACTTCTTCATTCTCTAACTTTTGTTCTTCTTGAACCGGGTCCGAAATTACTTGACTAGATCACAGTAGTCGAAGTCTTCTTCGTCAGCTTCTGAGTCGGAATCAGACTTGGGTTTTGGTTACGGCTTGTTCTTCTTCATTTTACCTTCAATAAATGCAATACCTTTCTTGACTTGAGTAGTATTAGTCTGTTCATGCAGTTCAAGTTCAGAATATAATTCATCTAGATTTATCTTATAAAGGCCCATTGAAACCTTGAAAGCATCTACAATAGATGACCACAAAGTATTTCTTAGGAAAGAGTTTAGGGCATACCGTATCAAGTCTCGGTTCTCTACCTTGTGGCCGATAGCGTGAAGACCGTTCATTATCCTATGCATATGTGCATGAAGTTGTGCAGCTGTTTCACCTTCTTTCATCTTCATGTTGTACAACTTGTTCAGAAGCAGGTCTCGCTTGCTTATCTTCGTATCGAAAGTCCCTTTGTGAAGCTCAATCAGCTTATTCCATACCTCCTTCGCGCTGTTGAAGGGTCCAACGCAGTTAAGCTCCTCTTTTGTGAGACTACACTGGAGGGTCTGAGTCACTTTAGCGTCAGCTTCTATTTTCTTCTTCTTCAGGGCAGCATCCCATTCAGTGTATCCTTGAACTTCTCCTTGTGCGTTCCTCGAAATTTCGAGGTTGGCCTGGATGATGATTCATATTTCCACCTAAGTTTTCAGGCGGACTTCTATGCGGCTATTCCAATAGCTAAAATCTTCTCCAGAGAAGAGAGGACGGACAGTATTGTATCCTTTTTATTGGGTCATAGAGATATTCTGCATTAGAAAAGAAACAACATAACTTGTTCCAAGACTTAGTTTTAGATTAGTAGTGCGGTAAGAAGTATAAGAAAAAGAAAATCTCGAGTGATATTGCACCAACATCGAGAGACGAAAAATTTACGAATGAAAAAAAAACAAAAAAAAAATCAAAACTAGGCAAGAATACCTTTTCTGATTAATTCAAAATCGAAAAATTCGAAAAATATCTCAATTGGTGGTTTCACTGAAATTGAACAATCTGCTCTGATACTACTTGTGGGATCAATAAGATCGATAGAGGGGGTGAATATGGATTCGAAATTTTCGAAATCAAATCGTGGGTAAACACAACGGAAATAAAAAAATCAAGTCAAAACAATGTTAACAACTTTGTTTTTTACTTGGTTTGGAGCCCGTGACGGCTCTTACTCCTAGGCCCATGGTCCTTGACCGTTTTTTTTGAGAAATTCTATAAGCTCGCAAAATATGTTACAGATATGTAATTTGAAGTACAGAATAAATAGATAAATTATACCAACAACACTTGCTTGAAAAAGAAAAAAAGGCATTTTGTCGTCGGAGCAGTGTGTCATCGATCTCGGACTATTTCGGCACAGCAAACTTGAACACACAGAGCGTAGAAAGTTTATTCAAATTGATGTTGAAGACTGAGGCTCAAGGCGCGGGCACCCGAGTGGCCATAGGGGCGCTTCCATGTCACCGAACTGTGTCGTAATCTACTGATAAAGTCCAAACTTTATCCTTCTCCGGCGCCTGAGTGCTCTGGGGCACCTGAGTGCTGACATGACACGTCCAATTAGCAGTCTCCAACTCAGCCTCGCCCAGGTTGAGAAATGCACATTGGGGCGCCCGAGTCCTATCAGGCACCTGTATACTCTAGCGCTCGAGTCCTCTCGGGCGCCTAACCTTTTGGGCGTCTGAGAGCACTCGAGCGCCCCGGAGGCTGCTAATGTCCAAATCTTCAGCTGCAACACAGGGATAGTCCAAAATACAAATAACATATAAAATACATAAAATGAAATGCATGTTCGACAACCAGAACTGTCTGATCCTGACTTTGGATTAAAAAAATGAAATCCTAGGTCGGACCAACGCCTACTGTTCCCTTTTCCGGAGAATGCGTCCTCACGTACTCCACTCTGGAGAAGTTACATTTTGCCAACTGACATCTCCAGTTGGACTTTTGCTCAGCCTCCGAAGCTTTCGGATCTCGAGACGTCCGTATCTCGACTCATTCCTACTTTTGTCTATTGTCCTCGCTCAGCTAAGCCTTCTGCCCAACCTTCAAAATCAGGTCTTCGATGCCCAAATCCCGGCCAGATCTTCGATGTCTAGCCCTCGGCCAGGACTTTGTGCCCAGTCCTTGACCAGGACTTCATGCTCAGTCCTCGACCAAGACTTCGTGCTCAACTCTGCAGGTCAAGACATCGTGCCTAGGTAAACTAGGACTTTCCTACGCACTTAGTTAAACACGTTAGATCACAAAACATATTTAACTTTGAATCCTTTGCCGTTATCAAAATCAAGTTCGATCTGGTGCTTCCGGCACTAACAAATTTGAATGACAGGATCCTCGTGCGCTATTTCTTTTCCCCTCCGAGATTGAGATGATGAAGCTCCGTGGCCTTGATGGTTCCCAATATGGATGTCACGAATGTGGGTCTCAAATTTAGAAATATATAAAGCTAAAAACCCTTTAGCTAACAAGATAGAAATGTAGTAGAGGGGCCTCAGGTCGTATTTTTCCAAGGACCAATTGAATGAATGTTTAATTCGAGCTTGCAAGTTTATTTGTCGTTCAAATGTTTTGGGTTTTCTAGATAAAATGGGATTTTTGGCAATAAGAGGAAATGACAATATGAAATAAATTGAAATGAACTCAACTAAGCATGGAATTAGTAGGACGTTGCAAGGATTAGACTTAACCTGGTGGAAGAATTAAGTACTTAAATTCAAATGACTGAATTGAAATTAAAGAACTAATTGCAGGAAATTAATTGTAGAGAATTAATTGCAAGGAAACTAATTGCAAGAAATTAAAACTAAACAAATCGATACTCGAAAATTTGACTTGGAGTGTAATTGGAACAAGCTAGAGCAATGTAAAAAAATACAAGTGCTTGGAGCAAAATTATCCTAATTAGAACATCAAATGAGTTTATCCACAAGACTTCCCTTCGCCGTCACACGAAGGTTGAGTTAGAACCCCTCTAAACTCAAAAATCAGCGAAGCAAAACTTCCCTGTTCAGTTTGCCTTTGACCTTGCTGTTCTGAAGTCCCTGATCGGTCAACCCGACCGATCAGGCCTTCCTCTGATCGGTCACGGGACCGATCAGAGTCTGCTCTGTCCGATCAACCCAATCGGTCAGAAACTGAAATCTGCTTCCAGCTTCTTCCTCCTCGATTGGCTGAGCAACAATCGAGCTTGGAAACTTTCGACAGCCTTCAGAGAACCCCTCCACAAGCTCTGATTGCATCCGCTTAATGAAAACTGCAGCAATCGATCGGAATCCACAATGGCAGAGCACAGGCGACACCCTCACCTGCACTTCCTCAACTGCAGTGATTAGGATTGACAATCTAAACTGAAATCTTACCTCCGCAATCTGAATTCTTGAAGACGAAGCGAATTTGATGGGCCGCGCGCGATCTAACAAAGAAAAATCAGATCAAAACTGATGAAGAAAATGAAGAACAAAGGTAGAAGAAAACTGGATCTACGATGAAGGCTGCGACATGCGACGACCAAGCAGGTTTGGGGAATTAACAGTTTAAATACTTAGCAACGGACGGTTGAGATCGATTTGGCTTGATCCAACGGTCGGATCTCTTCAGATCTGAACCATACTCCACAGATCCTGATCAAGGGTCCTGATCTACCTGTCCTTAGCTCCGATCAACCAGATCAGTGGCGGATGGCTCAGATCTTACCTTCTCTTGCTTGGATGGTTTAGATTCTCTTAAGCTTAATCCAACGGTCAGATTGCTTCTGATTTGGCTAAAATTTTTAGATCTTGATCAGTGGTCATTATTGACTCTATCTTGAACTCGGATTGATCAGAAGTTGATCGATGGCTTAGATCTAGCCGTTTCTTGATCGGACGGCTCAGATTAACCCAATGCTTGATCTCTTTGATCCAGATCCAATGCTGACTCAAGTTTGACCTAATTTGATCTAGGTCCATGATCATTTGAAACCTACAAAATTGATATTCAAATTTAGTGCCAAAATATCTCCAATATACAAAGATTTGAATTAAAAGCCAAAATAGAAAAAATACATGAAACCTAATATAATTGCAAACTTAAGCATATAAAGTGTGGATCAGACATGGATTTTAGAGCCTAAAATAATCAAAAAAATGGCAGTTATCAAGCCTCCTTCCATTATCGCTGAAAGATGGAGTCGAAAACGCGTAGAGAATATGAAGTTGAAAATAAGAGTAGAGAAGATGTGTGGAAATGATGAAATAAACTACTTATGTATAAAGATTGGATCATAACAGTTACTAAATCATAGTCATTGATCAAAAAATGGTCAAATGATCTTAACCGTTGAAAAAAAATAAAAAAATCAAAAAAATTCTAATGGCTCTGAACCATCGATTAATCGACAGTTAGGAGCCATTTGAACCGCTAATTCCAACAGAAAACCAAAAAAAATTGAACCTACGGTTCGACGCGCCATTCAGCGGAAGCTAGAACCGGAACCGGAACCGGCCCAGCATCCTACTGGGCTGGTTCTGTTAGGACCGAAAAAATTTGGATATCTCCACAATGATATGATATTATCTACTTTGGGTCTAAGCCCTCATGGTTTTACTCTTGGGCTCTCCCAAAAGACCTCATGCCAATGGAGATATCTTTTTTTCCTTATAAGCGTATGATCTTTCCTATGTGTTTTCGATGTGGGACTATGTCTGCAACCTTGCAACCCCAACAATCCCCCCCCCCTCAAACAAATGACCACAAGCCCCCCCTCAAGCAGAAACCCTTCCCATTTGATGTTTGATCCTCAACCTACCAGGACTTTCTATCCCTCGGTCCACCCGCCTACTAGGACTTCACCGCCTAGCTGCAACTAGGACTTCTCTGCCTAGCCGCAACTAGGAGTTCTCTGCCTAGTGTCTGGTCTTCTTGATCAAGACACGGGAGCCCACACATCCTTTATTCAAGGCTTAACCCACATGGTTAGATATGGATCATGGCTCTAGCTCATGCTTCTTCTAGCGGTTAGTCCGGTGAAGAGCGACCTGACTCTGATACTAATTGTTAGGATTGAAAGGAATTTAGATATTTCTACAATGGTATGATATTATTCACTTTGGGCCTAAGCCCTCATGGATTTGCTCTTGGGCTCTCTCAAAAGGTCTCATGCCAATGGAGATATCTTTTTTCCTTATAAGCTTTTGATCTTTCCTATGTGTTTTCGATGTGGGACAATGTTTGCAACCTTACAACCCCAACAGGTTCCGGTTCAACCCGGCGAACCGAGTCAACGAGTCACCTGACCCTTTGACTCAGGCTAGGTTTAGGCCAGGTTCGAGCTGGACCCGACCCTTGGTCTGGTCTACTAGGCATTATATAAATATTCAATGAAAACAATGTTCACTTCGTGCTACTAGAGATAAAGTATAGAAATCTACTAAACATACTACTACTATGGTCATAACAAAATGAGTATAGAACAAGCGTGTTAGAATTCTTACTTAAGAACAAGCCAGCAGTAGCAAAATTTCTGATGTAGCACAGGTTTTTATGAAAACTAAACTAGCCTAAACTCAAACTCAATCAAACTAGAAACACAATTGAAAATTAAACTGAACTAAAATGTAGGAAATGAAGATAAGAAATGGAATGCAGGAAAAAAATGTACATGCGTACAAACCCCCCCCCCCCCAAACTTGGACATTTCATTATCCCAATCAAATTACTCGGGTGGTAAATAGGGATAGTTTGGCGGAGGAAACCTTGGTACGCGTGGCTATTCACGACTGAGAGCTATGAAAAGCAAAAAAGGTTTCCCATTAGTTGTGTGTTATGTTCATGGTCTCCCTTAAGTGTCTCGTGTTATCCCACTCCACATTTTGCTCATTTATAAATTCTAAGACCTGTTCTTGAATATTTTCTCTTCTTCATGTGTTCCTGAACTTATAGGAATTGCTCTTGAGATAGAGCAAATCGTCCTTCCAACATAGGTTGGACGGATACATGCTCCTCATGGAGAGCGTTCAATGCTGAACTGAAGTCAGAGAAGTCAAATGTCAATGCTCATGTATTGACATAAGCAAATGAATGTCTAGCGGGTTCAAAAATATAGGCCTTGGGGAGTTTCATGTCTATGAGAGGAGGTCTCAGTATGGCCCTCTGGAGTGGTGTCAAGGTTTATGATCGAGTTGTCCTTAACAATCTAATTGTCGGGATTTGTGATTGTTGTCCGATTTGGGATAGGTAGGGGAGAGGGGGCCATTACTTCTAACGAAACTGTAGCCTCTCTCATCCCTACAAATCATCTTTACCGCTATACATGTATCAATGCCCATTTTAAGGCTCCCATGTAAGATTTCTAATCCCTGTAATTCACAACCCAAATTTATAGTGATATGAGTTACCAACCCCCCAAAAAATATACATCCTAAAATAGCCTTACCTGATATTTGCTAAAGTTAGAAAAAAAATAGAATCTCAAATCAAAGTAAACATTATTTAGCATCACCCATAAGCAATAGAGTTCAATCTTCTGCACTACACCGTCACTCTCTGCTCTACCAAATATTGTTTTTCTCATGACCTATCTAACTAGCAGAAGACTGGGTTTTGTAGTGATGATGCTTTTGATCGTGATGGGTTATATGGTTCATTAGATATAGCTATTGTTAGGATCTTACCGTTAAGCTAGAGCGGGGGGGGGGGGGGGGGGGGGGGGGTTGAATAGCTTACTTTCGATTTTTCTCCTTATAAGTTGTTAGTGTGCAAGCGAAAACACAATGAGAATGAAAATAAAACTAACAACTAATAGAACACACCGATTTACGTGGTTCGGAGATGAAACTCCTACTCCATGGTTGTCCGTAAGGTGGACAATCCGGATTCTTCGGTGGATGATTCCCCGGAGCACCTCCGGCTAGCTCTTGTCACTCCTTGTAGGTGGAGAAACCCCGCCACAATCCTTGTACAATCCCTAAGCAATACTAGGCTACTAACAAGCTCTAACCAAGCAAGTTTTGCCAAGCAGAAACAGCCTTAAACGAGCTCCCTTAAATAGAGCTCGAGGCTGAAATAACCGTTACCAGTCGACTGTGAAGGATCGTCTAAGGCGTGCTAGAGGGGGTGAATAGCACTCTTTCGGATTGAATCACTACAAATTCGTTAGCGCAGCGGAAATAATATGCAAATGAAAATAAGTACAATGCTAACACTTATCGTTTACTTGGTATCCACCCAGATGGGTGACTAATACAAGGATCCACGCCGCGAGCACCACTTTTCACTATCGGAAAACTCTCCTTCAGGTGGAGAAACCTTTACAGTCGATCTTTCTCTTTTCAGAATACAGTAGAATACAAGAGAGGAAGTGAAAAATAATCTTCAGACGAGCAGCACTTCGACACTGTAGGGAACCGTACCGTGCACGTGCAAAAAGGTGCTCCTTTTATAGGTGAACAGGACAGACTCGCAGTCTATCCAGCCCCGCACCAGTCGACTACCCCAGGGGCAGTCGACTGGTCTAGCATTAATTGCTAGCCAACGGCTAGCCAATGGCTAATTTTTGGGGTATACTAGTCGACTGCCCAAATGCCAGTCGACTGGTCCGAGGCCGCAAACTTTCTGTGGGTTTTGGCAGTCGACTGCCCCAAGGCTAGTCGACTGCCCTGCCTCACAGCTCAGCTCCAGCCACTCCGGACCTTCTCCTTCGCGTGTGCCTTTAGGTCTGCTCCCTTGGCTCGCCCCTTGAAGTCCTCTTCCTCTGGCTATCGTCCCTCGGATGCGCACGTAAGCCTTCCCTTGGCTTGCCTCCATGCCACCCTTCATGTGTGCCCTTGAAGTCCACTTCGCAACTTGCCCTTGGAGCTCTTCTCCCTCGGCTCTCGTCCCTTGGATATGTCCACCATGTGTGATTCTCCAAGTCTGCAAACTCAATCACACACATCAAATACAACATAACACTCTAACCTTAAACATATTCACACACACACATCAAAACCATGATCTTCCAATCATTTAAGGGTCGATTGCCTCAACAATCTCCCCCTTTTTGATGTGTGGTAATATGTTTAAGTTAGAGATAAATAACAACCACAATAACAATAGCAACAGATAGCAATTGAAAATGCATAAGACATAGTAACCCTATGAGGTAACCTCCCCCTTAATCCATGTCTTCTCCTCATTTTCAATCCTAATCATGGTCCAAGTTATGTTTCCACTTAACAACAACAATATTAAAAAAAATATAGGACATATCAGGACTTAAGAGGTACCTCCCCCTTAATCCATGTCTTCTCCCCATTTTTCATCATTCAAGGTCTAAGTAAGAAAGAAACCTTAAACCATCCATTTTAAGTTAAAATTCTAACTTAAACCACCCATTCTCCCCCTTTGACACCATCAAAATGATTGCCTCAAGCAACCCATCCCTATGGCATCAAATGTGAGAATAATGAATTTCTGAAATTTCTCATAGTAGCTGAAAATAGTCATGCCAGTCGACTGCCATAGGGCAGTCGACTGATACGCTATCAGTCTGAATTTTCAGCCTTTCTTTCGAATTTCAGAAACTTCCAGAAAATTCCAAAAATTATAAAATTTTGCATACATGTTTGAAATGTTATACTCTATCAGGGAAAAATATTAGTTCATATAAAATTTCAAGCATGCATGACTTTTGATAAAAATCCAAAAACTTTGAAAACTATTACATTTTGTATCAAATTTTGAATCCAATTTTGCAATCATATGACTTTTAAAAGCATGGCAAAGTATGTAAAGCATAAAATGATTTTCAAATGTTTAAAATGTCCAACTATGATCTTCGGGCAAAGTGTCCATTGATTAAACACTTGTCTTCCCCGTAGTTGGTCTAGTTTTGATATCTTGATACTTTTAATGGTTCAACAATGTGCCACAAGCACGTGTCTTGGATATTTGGGGTCCTCAAACCCGGGGGATTGTTCTACATATACCTCTTCCTTAATGATCCCATTAAGGAATGTCGACTTCACATCCATTTGGTGGAGTGTAAAACCCATGTGAGCGGCATAGGCTAGTAGAATTCTAATTGATTCTAACCTAGCTACAGGGGCATAAGTCTCATCATAATCTAGTCCCTCAACTTGGTTAAACCCCCTAGCTACCAATCTAGCCTTGTTCCTAGTGATTTTATCTTGGTCATCTAGTTTGTTCCTAAAGACCCATCTAATGGTTACAATGGTGCAATCATTGGGCCTAGGAACTAACTCCCAAACTTCACTTCTCTCAAATTGATTTAGCTCTTCTTGCATGACTAAGACCCAATCAACATCTCCCAATGCTTCATCAATGGTCTTGGGTTCTAATTGGGAGATTAGAGCTATTTAACTAGTTTGATCCCTAAAATAGGACCTAGTCCTTACTCCTTGAGTTACATCACCTACTATTTGGTCGATAGGGTGATCATGGTGATGTCTTAAGGGCCTAGAGGTTGTAGGTTCATTTACTTCTTCTTCCTCATCCTCTAGGATACTTCTTACTCCCCCTTGATCATTGCCCTCCAAATGTCGGTCTTGGATTCTTTGGGCAAGGGGTTGGACCTCCTCTATATCCTTATCAATTGAGGCCTTTCTAGGGTAGGTACTAGTTGTTTCATCAAACTTAACATTTGAGGACTCCTCAATCACTTTTGTCCTCTTGTTTTAAACTCTATAGCCTCTACTAGTCAAGGAGTACCCTACTAGAATTCCTTCATCGGCTTTTGACTCAAACTTCCTTAGGTCATCTCTGGTATTCAAGATGTAGACTTTACATCCAAAAACCCTAAAATAGTGGACTTGTGGTACCCTTCCATTTCATAGTTCAAAAGGTATTTTTCCTAGGAACCTATGTACCAAAACCCGATTTTGAATATAGCAAGCGGTGTTAACCGCTTTGGCCCAAAAATAAATAGGAAGGGAATATGCATTAAGCATAGTCCTAGCAGCTTCTTGTAGGGCTCGATTTCTCCTCTCAACTACCCTATTTTGTTGAGGAGTCCTTGGGCATGAAAATTCATGCTTGTACCTATTTTCAACATAAAATTGTATGAAACTTGCGTTTTGGAACTCCCCACCGCGGTCACTCCTAATTTGGTTTATTTTGATTTGTTTTTTGTTTTCTACCCTTTTACTAAATCCTATAAAAATCTCTAGGGTATCATCTGTTGGGACCGGGTGCATGTTGACAAGGATACGGGTTCGTAAATTTTAAAATATTTACGTGCAGCGGAAGAATTAGCATAAATAATTTCTCAAATTATTTTTAACCACGTATCTAGCATGCGACCTTATGATGTGTGGACATGATCATAAATTAAAATTTTGCAGAAAAGTAAACTAATTTACTTTGTACCTCGCGTAACTCGAAGAAAGGGACGAGATCCAACCGTAGCGTCCCTTGGAAGCTTCGCCTCTATTCGCGTCCACACCAAGTTCGCTTCGGGATGACTTCGCAAAGCCACGAGTTTTGTGCCGACAAGAACTACTAGATTCTCCAAAGGCACAACTAGAATATCAAGAGAGAGATATGGAAACTAACCACCAAGTAACGGAATCAAGATTCCGTGAAGGAAGGAAGGAGTCGCGGCCCGCTTCGTCTTGGTGGTGGCTCACGGCTAGGGAGGTGGCGCCAGCCCTAGAGGGAGAAAGGGGCGCCGACCCTAGAGAGAGAAGGGGCGCCGGCCCTAGAGAGAGAAAGGGTGGGCGCCGGCCCTAGAGAGAGAGGGAGAGAATGAGAGAGAGAGAGAGCTTCTTAATCTCTTGATTACTCAATTAAGGAATTCAAGTCTAGCCTTGGTTCCTTTATATAGTAGCCTCTCCATCACCAAGTCTCCCTTTTAACGGAATAAATTTTCATAAGAAATTTATCCTATAAATTTTCTTATGAATTATTCCGTTATGCCAAGTTTTATTATAACTAAATTTATAATAAAACAAACACATATGTCCTTTTATTATGGAATAAAATTTACAAGAAAAATATATAAATTTTTCTTATCATGGAAAAATCAATTCATAATTGATTTTATAAAATTAAAATAAACCGATCCATGGTTCATTTTAATTTCCATAAAAAGAATAAATTTCTATAAATTTCTTTATAAAATTTCTTTATATAAATTTCTTTATATAAACTTATTTATCCATAATTTTATAAAACAAATCGCGCTTGATTTATTTTATAATTTAAACCAAATAAATTGGTTTCTCTCCTTTATTGTGGCCGGCCAAACCAAAGAGGGTGGGCACCCTCTTTGGCCGGCCACACCAAGCCAAACCCTTGCGAATTAAACTCATTTAATTCGTCCAATAAGCCTTCAAAAGACTTAGTCATTTTAAGCTTCCTGTGCGCCTCTGATAAATTCAGATTCGACTTATTTCTCTTGATTGGAAAATCCAATTTTCAACTTGTTTTAAATCCCTCGGATTACTCGTAGTGCGTGTGACTAAATAGGCTTTCGATTTATGTTGGCCGTCTATAATCAACTAATTATAGAACGATTATGAGTGACACCTAGTAGTACATCATGCCCCCCAATTAATCGAAAGATCAACGGTTGACCTCAGAAATAATTCTGAAACCCTTCAGCAGCTCTAATGAATCGTGCCTCATTCCCTTCACCATCTTATACCCACTTGGTTCAGGACATGGTCTATGTGTGTCAGTCCCCACTAGGCTGACTATGTCACACCTAGCCCAAGTAACGTTCTCTCGTCCTTTGGATTTCTAATTACTCTCATGTATTTAAGAGACTCATACTTTAAACATGTTATGCTCTGGCCAGAGGCTTTGAGTAACAATCCGACGATAGGCCTTGGGTATACATCTCCTCGCAAGGAGTGGTGAATCCTTTGTAGGCTGTTCAAACATCTTCGGGCATTTCGGCTTATACCCAACCATCCTGGGTCCACACCTCCTTGGAGATGCTTGCTTAAGATGTTAAAGTATAAGTCTCCATGACCAAGATGACTTGAACACCGCAAGTCAAAGGAACATCGCACTTAAGCTGCAATAAGAACTTCACTGACCTATCTATATATAGACTAACATGTGAAGTTTTACAGCCAGTCACTCCAATGAACTAGTTCCCTTAACTAGCATTCATGTTTATCTCCGGATATCCCAATGTCACCAGCCAGTGAGAATCAGCTGATTAGAGAATAACCCATGCTAGTCTCAACAGAATTGATAGTGTCCGTCTTTATCAATTCATCGACTAGGGATATTTTCAATACTTCACAATTGCACATGTAGAGATAATCACTAGTTGTGATTCCATCACAAATTCTCTCATGTTGTGAATTGTATTGCGGACTTTCAGTAAATGAGTTTAAGATCCCAATCAAATACACAAACATGTATACTCAAATAGTGAATTTTCATTTATTAATGTAAATGATTACAATCATAAGGCGATTGCCTTAGGACACTTCTCTCATATTACTAACATCATCCTTATGTTTCAAGAAATAAACTCATGTAAACCTAGAAAAATCATCTACTATCACTAGGCAATATTTACTCCCTATAAGTGAGGGAGTGCTATGGAAATCAAAAAGATCTATATGCAAAAGTTCTAAAGGTAAGGAAGTAGTGGTTAGGGTTTTACCTTTGTGTAATGCTTTTGATTGCTTACCCTCTTGGCATGCATCACACAACTTGGTCTTCTCGTACTTGATCATTGGTAGCCCCTTCACCAACTCTTCCTTGGCTACTCTTGCAATGCTCCTCATGTTGACATGTCCAAGTCTCCGGTGCCACAACCATCCTTCTTCTTCATTGGACATGAAACACTTAGCAACATTGTTAGTAGCATAAGTAAGATCAAGATAATATAAATTTGTCTCTCTAAACCCTTCTAATATGATAGTATTTGATTCATTATGCCTTATTATACATTTCCTAGCATGAAATTCAACTCTAAAACCGGCATCACATAATTGACTCACACTTAATAAATTGAATTTCATGTCTTTGATTAGAAGTACCTTATGTATAGAAATAGTGAAAGATACCTCAATTGTGCCCTTACCAATGATTTTCAACTTTCCACTATTCCCAAAGGAAACCGTCTCTTCTCTTAAGTAGCTAATAGTGGTGAATTTGCTCACATCCCCGGTCATGTGTCTTGAGCATCCACTATCTACTATCCACATGGTTGAGGCCTCCTTGACCTTTACCTAAACAACATGGAAAACATACTCTTTTGGTACCCATATCTTTGATCCATAAGCATCATTTAGAAATCTCTTAGGTACTCATGCCTTCTTTGTGGTTCCCCTAGCCCATAGTCTCCTAGATGTACCAATCCTACCGGTAAGTGAGACAAAGGCTACCTCCTTTGTCCTAAGCCTATATCCTAAGCCAACCTTGTTATACGTAGCCCTTTGACTGTTGATGATCATATCTAGGTTACTAGATCTTACTTGAATTTTCCTAAGGGCCTTCGTGAGGTCATCTACTTGTTTCCTTAGTTCCCTATTTTCAGTTTTAGCATGTAAAGTATGTGAAGAAGTAGAACTAGCATGCAATTCTTTCAGTTTAGTAGACTCTACTCTAAGCATGGCAATTTCTTCTTTTAGATCCTTAATTTTACTTCTAGCCTTAGCTAAGTCCATGCTAGTGCTAGAAATTATCTTTACTAACGTAGAGGAGGGTAAGTGGTATACCTCACTTACCGAAGCTTCTGACTCTGATGATGAAGTGGAAGAGCTCTCATCTTCACTTCTTGAGCTCCGTTCATCGTCTGATGAGTCTGAGTGATATTGTGCCATAAGAGCAAAGTGGGAGACTTGCTCTTCTACTTCCTCTAAGGATGATGGATCATCCCATGTCACCTTTAGGTTTGTGGCACCCTTCTCCTTCCCCTTTGATTTCTTCTTGTCACTCTTCTTCTTCTCCTCCTTCTTGTCATCTCTTTTCTTCAATTGGGGGCACTCGTTCTTCATATGTCACTCTTGGTGGCAGTTGTAACATATGATGTCCTTGGTCTTACCCTTACCTTTGGACCCTTTCCTAGCATAGGACTTGTTAGACAAACTTTTAAAATCTTTATGAAATTTTCTTACCATGAACACCTCTTGATCGCTATCCAAAGAGGCACTGGATTCTTCTGAGTCTGATGATGAGGAGTAGATCACTTTCTTCTTCTCCTTCCTTTTCTTCTTCTCCTTTTCTGCAACAAAGGCAATACCTTTCTCTTTTGCCGAGACATTAGCTTGCTCATGTAGTTCAAATTCACAGAAAAGGTCGTCTAATTTAACAATTGACAAATCCCTCGATACCTTGTATGCATCAACCATGGACGCCCACAAGGTGGTTCTCGGGAAAGCTTGTAAAACATACTTGACGATGTCCTGGTTCTCGATCTTCTCTCCAATCACATGGAGCTCATTTATCACTTCCTTTACCCTTCCATGTAGCTAGCTGACGGTCTCGTTGCTCTTCATGGATAGGGATTGTAGTTGGGCCACTAGCAGGTCCTTCTTGGCTCTTCTGGACGCGTTTGACCCCTCGTTCAATTCCACCAACTTGTCCCACAGTTCCTTGGCGCCCCTGAACGGCCCCACCTTGTTCAGTTGCTCCTTCGAGAGCTCGTATTGCAGTGTGGTGGTGGCCTTGGCGTTGGATTGCGCCCTCTTCATCACCTCCTTCGACCAAGATCTCATCGGTGTTGGTTCTCCTCTTTCATCGACGAGCGCCTCAAAGCCATCTGCAGCACTAATCCAGTTTTCAATATCATTCATAAGATAGTATTGCATCCTACTTTTTCAGTAAGCGAAGTCGTTCCCGTCGAAGAAGGGTGGTCATGCGGTAGAGTATCCCTCTTGAAACGCTATCAAATTTGTTCCGGTTGACGGTTAGTTCCTCCGAAACGCACCGGCTCTGATACCAACTGAAGGATCGTCTAAGGCGTGCTAGAGATGGGTGAATAGCACTCTTTCGGATTGGATCTCTACAAATTCATTAGCGCAGTGGAAATAATATGCAAATGAAAATAAGTACAATGCTAACACTTATCGTTTACTTGGTATCCACCCAGATGGGTGACTAGTCCAAGGATCCACGCCGCGAGCACCACTTTTCACTATCGGAAAACTCTCCTTCAAGTGGAGAAAACTTTACAGTCGATCTTCCTCTTTTCATAATACAGTAGAATACAAGAGAGGAAGTGGAAAATACTCTTCAGACGAGCAGCACTTCGACACTGTACGGAACCGTACTGTGCACGTGCAAAAAGGTGCTCCTTTTATAGGTGAACAGGACAGACTCGCAGTCTGTCCAGCCCCGCACCAGTCGACTGCCCTAGGGACAGTCGACTGATCTAACATTAATTGCTAGCCAATGGCTAGCCAACGGCTAGTTTTTGGGGTATACCAGTCGACCGCCCAAATGCCAGTCGACTGGTCCGAGGCCGCAAATTTTCTGTAGGTTTTGGCTGTCGACTGCCCCAAGGCCAGTCGAATGCCTTGCCTCACAGCTCAGCTCCAGCCACTCCGGACCTTCTCCTTCACATGTGCCTTCAAGTCTGCTCCCTTGGCTCTCCCCTTGAAGTCCTCTTCCTCTGACAATCGTCCCTCGGATGCGCACGCAAGCCTTCCCTTGGCTTGCCTCCATGCCACCCTTCACGTGTACCCTTGAAGCCCACTTCCCGACTTGCCCTTGGAGCTCTCCTCCCTCGGCTCTCGTCCCTCGGATATGTCCACCATGTGTGATTCTCCAAGTCCTGCAAACTCAATCACACACATCAAATATAACATAACACTCTAACCTTAAACATATTCACACACACACATCAAAACCATGATCTTCCAATCATTTAAGGGTTGATTGCCTCAACAGACTGGTCCAATACCAGCCGACTGGTATTTGCGAGTTCGAAAGTCACAACCTGACTCTTCAAATTCTGGTCACTACCAGTCGACTGATCCTGAATCAGTGGACTGGTCCATCCCTAAGTCTAGGGATACCCTTCCAAAGTGCATTTCTCTCCGCACTCGAACCCTCACAACTTAGTTCCCGAGTACAATTCCCTCAGTACTCAAACCCTCACGACCTGGTTGACTCTTCATCCAGCAGCCTCAATCTGTTGCCTTCGTGACCTCTTCGTCTTCGGCTCCTGTCCCTTAGATGCGCACACAAACCCTCGGCTTGCCTCCATGCCATCTTTCACGCATACCTCAAACTCCACGTCCCTCGTCTCATCGTTCCTGCTCCAGCAGCCTCGATCTGTTGCCTTCAAGCCCTCTTCGACTTTGACCCTCGTCCCTCAGATGCGCACACAAGTCCTCGGCTTGCCTTCATGTCATCCTTCAGACGCCTCAAAGTCCGCTTCCCTCGGCTCATCGTCCCTACTTTGTCCATGGTCCCTCGGATGCGCACATAAGCCCACGGCTTACCTCCATGCCACCCTTCACCGTACCTGAAGACATCCAACCAAGCCTATGTGTATCCTGCAAACCTGCACACTCACATACACATATTAGATCAACATGAAATCCTAACTTAATCATATTGACATACACACATCAAAACCCATGATCCTCCCGATCATACTTGGACCGATTGCCCCAACAATCTCCCAATTTTTTATGTGTTGCAATATGTTTAAGTTAGGTGGGAAAACAACAATAACAAATGAAAATTAAAGACATAGCACATTAAGAGACATAAACATGCCCTCCCCCTTAACGTATACCCTTCACATAATTTTCAATTTTCCACAACACCAAGTTAAGTCAAACCTAACTTAACACCACAAGTTCTCCCCCTTTGACATCATCAAAACGATTACCCCAAGCAATCATAGCCCTAGTGTCGATAAGAACCTATTATATTTATGAAAAACCCCTCAGAAATCAACCACCAGAAGGATCAGTTGACTGATCCAACATCAGTCGACTGGTGCCTTCAATTCGCAAACCCACAAAAAGATTAGTTGACTGCCTCAAGGGCAGCCGACTAATACTCAGTAACTCTGAATTTTCAGCCTAAATTCAGAAATCCCTATAAAATTTCATAAAATTCGAAAAAATTTGAAACTTTGCAAGCATATTTGTTAAGATATAGTCTACCCTAGAAAAATATAATTTCATGAAAAATACCAAATATGATTGACTTTTGACAAAAACTCTAATTCTTTGAAAAAACCATCATTTTGTATCAACTCTCAAGCCTACATTTGATTGTATGTGTTTGCCAAGCCCATCCTATACCATTTCAAATATAGAATTGTTTTCAAATCTCCCCTTTCCTTTATATATATTCTCAAGATAAGGTACATGATAAAACCTTCTCCTTCTCATCCCTTACCTCTAGATAGACATATATATATCAAACTTTTCTTATACTTCACAATATCAAGATAGCATTATTTTATATGAGCAACATCAAGTAATGAACTGAAAATTCATATAAGCAATATGAAAACATAAATTCAAAGTTTTATGCAAAGCTCAAACTCAAGCATAAAAGATGTCACAAGGGTCATAGCCCCGAAGTTTTCAAATATTACAAGCTCAAATTAAGTGTTTGAGAGATAAATAAAATGTCTACGCTAGATATACTCTCAACACAATCACCATCAACTCAAACTGAGGTCTACATGTCATCGCCTGGAAGAGGAGGAGGGGCCTGATACATCAGGTTCCAGCGCTGCATCATCTCGTACATGTCATCATGTCTCTGCTGGAACCCTTGAAAAGATTGCGTGAGCCCATGAACCTCCTCCCTAATCTCGTGAACCTCTGACTGTAATAGGGAGAACTGCTCCTATGTAACCCCAGCAGCAGCAGCAAGCGCAACCTCCTCATCAGAACTGGAGGAATCAGGACGTTGTCTCCAAGCCATCACCCCCTGTCGGCACTCAATCCCTGCCAAGGACAGCGTCGTGATCCGATCAGGTCGTAGTCCTTAGACAGACGATGTACCTGACCTCTAGTAGTGCAAATACCTCTAGACTCAAGGAACTCGGTCAAGACATGACAGAAGAGCATGTAGATCTTCGAATTGACACTATGCGAAAAATGGACAATGGATGCAAATACATGCAAGGTGATGTCAATATCTAACTGCCTCTCTAATGCATACATCATTACCAAGTGAGGCAGCCGAATCTTCGACCTTCCCTTGGTGACAATAGGTAAAATGCAATTTAAGATAATTTTGTACAATATGTTGCTAACCGGACTCATGCGCTTAGCCTCAAAAATACGCTCTAGAGGAGGTCGATGTCTTTCAAAATAGTGGAGATGGATTTGATCAACTGTAACATTAGGGAAGGTGAAGGGCTCTATAACTTTTGGAAAACATGTGAACGCATTATTGGAAGGCATACACTCTAAAAATGATCCTAAGACTGCAGGTGAAAAGGGGATGGTCACTCTTGCCACCATGAACTCATAAGTCCCATCATCGGGACTAATGCATGTAAGGTTGGCAAAAAAACTCTTTACACAGGTCAAGGTTAACATAGTGCTGACAAAAGACTAGCTGCTCTAGACCAAAATAGGTGATCATCTTAGCAATGTGGGGGGTTTTCTCTTGGAAATATGGCTGGTTAAGATTCCTACAATTCATTAATACAAAGTCGGTATTTGCAAATCTCCGCCGGCATTCCTCGGAACGAAATCAAGGTGCCTTAGGATTTGCAGGACACTGTTGGGATGACCCCTCACTCATTCTTCTCTTTTGTGCACCCCTAAAATGCAATTTACCCATGCATGTACCACAAATGACCCAAATGAAGAGTAAAAAATAAGGAAAACATGCAAAAGGAGAGAGTTAGCCATGAATCACGAATTAATTGTGAGAAGTGAGGCAAATAACTCGTTACCTTTTCCCGGCTCATTGCATGGTGAAAAATGATCGTGATTGACTCAAGGAAGATGTCCTTCTTGCCCTAGGCTTAGATCTGAGTTGGAGGAAGGCTAGGAATGTGATTTTAGGGCTTGGAGAAGGCATTGAGCAGAAGGGGAGGTTGAGGAATAGGAGAACTCGCGCCAGGGGGCGGGGGGGGGGGGGGGGGGGGGCGATGGCGCTGAAACCCTAGGTTCGGCAACCCCCCGCGCGACTATTCCTTTTAAACTCTCGCGAATCAGTCGACTGCTCCAGGGTCAATCGATTGAGAAATCGAACAGAAGAATCAGTCGACTACTCCAGGGGCAGTCGACTGGTATTTTTGAATACCTTCGTTTCTGATTTGCATTAGACCAGTCGACTGATTCTGAACCAGTCGACTGGTACTCTAATTCCAACGTTTCTGTCCTAATTTCAAAAAAGCATAACTAATTCCAAAAATCTCTAAAAAATTTAAAATTTCGTAGAGAGATTTGTGGCATCTATGTCTACTTGGAAAAATACATTTACAAGTAAATATATTCCCAATCCCAAGTTTGACACGAAATTCAAAACTATCTTATTTGTTCAAATTATCATTGGCCTAAAGTCCTAATTTTGATCTCTTCTTGATGTGTCTTCTCATCCTCAACCTCAATGCATCCCTAGCATTGATTTACATGGCATCTAGACATTGAAAACCAGTTCTCATGCAATATAGTCTCATTTACATCTTTTCCTCTATATAGCTCCCTCTTGATGTGCCAATTCCCTAGGATTAAGACTCAAGTGAGTCTTCCAAATCCTTAGGCACATTTTTAAGTCCATCTAGTCCCATTCGAGAAATCCTCCTGAGATCCATTGACCATGGATCTTATTTTGACCTCTAGAGCTCTCCCTTGAGCACTTAACCTTAGTCACCTCCCTAGGTGACTCATCCACAATGGCAAGACCACACCGGGGTACCTCCGGTGCTTCTTGACCTACAACTCCAACCTTCTTGACTTTATATACCTTTTTCTTGACTAAATCCTTCTTCTTTCCTTTAATTTGCTTTTCCTTGACATTTTCGTCCTTCCCTTTTCTATAATCATATTGTTGAGGCAATCGGCCCAAGAATGATCGAGAAGATCATGGATTTGATGTGTGTGCCAATAAGTTTAAGGTTAGGGTGTTGTGTTGTATTTGATATGTGTGATTGAGTTTGCAGGACTTTGAGAATCACACATGGAGAACATATCCGAGGGACGAGAGCCGAGGGAGGTGGACTCCATTTTGTTGATAAATTTAGGTTTCATTGATTTTTTTCTCTTTTATAGCTTTCGATTCAAATCTTTGTATATTTGAGATATTTTAGTACTAAAATGTGAATCTAATTTTGTAGGCTTTGAATGATTATGGACCTAGATCAAATTGGGTCAGACTTGAGCCAGAATTGGATCCGGATCAAGGTGATCAAGCAGCGGATTAATATGAGCCGTCCGATCAAGAAACGGCTAGATCTGAGCCACTGGTCAACTTCTGATCAATCCGAGTTCAAGTTAGAGTCAATCATGACCACAGATCAAGATTTGAAATTTTCATCCAAATCAGAAGCAATCTGACCGTTGGATCAAGCTCAAGAGGATCTAGACCATCCATTCAAGAGAAGGGAAGATCTGAGCCATCCGCAGCAGATATGATAGATCTAGATCAGGGAGGAGTAGATCAGAGACACAGATCAAGATCTAGGAATTTTGGTTCAGATCGGACTTGATCTGACCGTTGGATGGAGCAAAAAAGATCTTGGCCGTTCAAATTCAAATGGTTTTAATTAAAAGGGAATTCCCTCTCCAGCTCGGGGGTCATCGCCAGATCGCGTCTCCAAGCTTCTGTTCTTCGTTTCCAATTCCGATCGGAGGTGACCACCCAGATCAAGATCTTCTTCAATTTTTGATTCATCAAGCTCAGTTTCTGCAAGAGGTTAGCAATCCTTTCGTATCTGAAAGCTCCGGCTAGGGTTTTGTTGGTGCAGAAGGCACCAAAGTCTAACCTGTGTTTTGATAATGGCAACATAGGTCAAAAGTTAAGTCTTACTTGTTTTCTAACAAGTTATTCTAGTGTGCAGCATCAAGCCCTAGCGAAGGATTGTTAGGCAACTGGCGAAGGACTGCCAGCATCAAGCCCTAGCAAAGGACTGTTAGGCACTGGCGAAGGACTGCCAGCAACGAAGCCCTAGCGAAGGACTGCTAGGCAACTGGCGAAGGACTGCCAGCAACGAAGCCCTAGCGAAGGACTGCTAGGCAACTGGCGAAGGACTGCCAGCATCCAAGACCTGACAAAGGACCGTCAGGCAAAAGTCCAACCAAAGGAGCGGTTGGCATCAGGTAAATTCTCCCGAGAGGAGTAGGTGAGGACGCATTCCCCGTCGAGGGAACAGTAGGCGTCGGTTCGACCTAGGGCTCCATTTTGGAGACCAAAGTCAGAACCAAGATAGCTAAGGCTGTGTAAATTTAATAATTTATTATGTTATTGTGTTTTGGACTAACCCTGGATGCAGGACCGAAGGAACGTGAGTCTGCAGCTCAGAGTGCCTCAAAGGAGTGAGGCAACTGCTGACCAGGGCGCCCGGAGTGTCCTGGGCGCCCCCATGGTGAACACCAAACACACAATCAAAAGGTGCGCTTCGACAGTACAAGCTGCGGGCGCCCCCGTGCTTCCGGGCGCCCCCGCTGCTCCCGGGTGCCCCCTGCGCTGCGGGCGCCCCCTGGCGCATATCTCGAACCAAGAAGCACTCGAAGCCAAGCAGATAACCTTTGACCAGGTCAATGCGGGCGCCCCGAGCGCTGCGGGCGCCCCGGTCAAAGCGGATCTCGAAGATCAGACGCGACCGAGACTTTGGCGGATCGAAAGCCACGTAGGGGGCGCCCCCGACGTCCCGGGCGCCCCCTATCCCTATATAAAGGGCCCTCGACCCCAGGCTTCAAACAACAATTCTCTCAACGCCTCAAAGCTCTTCTACGCTCGTGCCTTGCTCCAGAAACGCCTCACCTCGAGCCGACAACGTCCCGCTGCCCCGAAAAGAGTCGATACACTCCGGACGTCGGTAACGAAGAGTTTAATATTTTATTATTATTTTATTGCACTATCTCTGTAATTGAAATTATTGTAATCTATTTGCGCGAATATAGAATTGCCCATAGTAAACGGTCAACGACCGTGGGCCTTGGAGTAGGAGTCGACACAGGCTCCGAACCAAGTAAAAACCACTGTGTCTTTGTGCTGTGTCTCGTATTTTTATTTCCGCTGTGCACTTACTCTTAGTTTTCCGAAAAAGAACGATTTCCGATTTTCACCCCCCCTCTATCGGTTTTTCACGATCCAACAAGTGGTATCAGAGCGGGGTTTTCAAACTTGGTGCAACCACCAGTTTGAAATTTTTTTTTTCCAGATTTTTTTAATTTAATTAATTTTTTTTAATTACCTTTATCCCGCACTGCTAATCCAAGACCAAGTGTTGGGACACCTTTGTTTGTAAGTTTCCTTTTACAGAATAAATGTCTATGCAAGAGGGATTCAGCACCGCTAGACCTCCACTCTTCAGTGGAGAAGACTTTTCCTACTGGAAAAGTCGCATGGAGGTCCACCTGAAAACTCAGGTGGACATGTGGATCATTATCCAGTCCGGACTGGAGATCCCCCGAAATGCGGAAGGACTTCCTCAAAGCTACTCGGAGTGGGACAACACTCTAAAGCGCAAGATAGAAGCCAACGCAAAAGCAACGCAAACCCTACAATGCGGGCTGACAAAGGAAGAGCTGAACCGAGTGGGCCCCTTCAACAGTGCAAAAGAGCTATGGACGAAACTGATCGAGCTGCACGAAGGGACTTCAGACACCAGGATCAGCAAAAGGGATCTGCTACTGAACAAGATCTACACCATCAAAATGGCCGACAACGAAACAGCAGCCCAGCTCCACGCACGAATCCAAGAGGTAATGAACGGTCTTCACGCAATAGGTCATAAGGTCGAAAACCGTGACCTAATAAGGTATGCTCTAAACGCATTCCCAAGAAATACCTTGTGGGCATCTATGGTAGATGCATACAAGGTATCCAAGGATCTTTCTAAAATAAAACTAGATGAATTATTTTCTGAACTAGAACTGCACGAACAGACTAACACCAATTCGGTCGAAAAAGGTATCGCTTTCATTGCAGGTAAAAATCTAAAGACAACGAAGAAGAAAACTGAACCTGAACCCGAGTCTGACTCAGACTCAGAAGATGAAGAAGGAGATCAAACTAAGCTGGTCCGGCTCGCTCGAAGCTACTACAAGGAGCTGAAGAACCGAACCAACAAACGGAAAATCGGCCGAAGAAAAGACGAACCAGTTGAACCCACGAACAAGCCTAATGTAACCTGCTAGGAGTGTAAGAAGAAGGGCCACTACAAGACAGAGTGTCCAAATCTGAAAAAGTCCAAGAAGACGAGAAGAAAGAAGGCGCTCCAAGCCACCTGGGATGAGTCTTCCTCAGAAGAAGAGACAGAAGCACCCCAGTCCAATCTCCTAGCTCTGACCGCCTCAGTTGAGACCGAGTCAGAATCAGAACAAAAGGACGGCGAGCTGACCTTCACAGAAGATGGAGAAATTAAGGTAACTGGTTTTAATAGATTACAGTTAACTGAATTGATTTCTTTTCTTTCTCATGATTTGGCAAAAGCCAAATTCTGGGTCGAATCCCTCCGACAGGAAGTAAAACTCCTGAAAGAGGGAGCTGACTCTAAATCCTCAACCGAGAAGGTTCAGGAAGGAACTCCCACTCAAGTTGAAAAACTTGAAAAGGAAAACTCCTCCCTGAAAACTCAGGTTAAGGATCTTAGATCAGCCCTAGAACGATTCACTTCTGGTTCCAAAAATCTTGACATGATTCTTGGGAAACAGAAGTCCGTTCTAAATCGATCTGGACTTGGCTACCGAACCAAATCCCGACAAAGATCGTATTTGGCTGTACTGAATCAGTCCAGAGGCAAAATTCAGGCATGGGTACCTAAACTATGCCTGAACAAACCAACTGGATCAAATCAGTATTGGATCCCCAAGGACAAGATTCACATCTTGCCTAATCATCACCGTGGCTTTAGTCCAGGGGGAGCCAAACTGAAAACTATTTTCATTATTAAATAAACCTGTAATTCTTGATTGAAACTGCTTGTTTGATTGTCTATTTAATTTCTGCAATTTACCATGCTTAGACTTAGGTTAGTTTAAGGACTAAACAAACTTAGCTGAAATTTGACAACATAGTATTGGGTAGAGGTGAGATGATAGTACGTTAGGGAAACCAATTCTAATAAGATCAAGTTCACTTGGTCTCTTTAGACTGGTGAAACTAGCCGAAGCTACCGATCCAAAACTCAAACTAGTTAGACCAGAAATTTTTCAAATAATAATTTTGAAAATGAAATTTCATTAAAAGGCTTTGTCAAGGAAAGGGTGGATGATCCCATAAGGCTACGGCCAAAGAAGGCCTAGTGCCTCGCCAAGACCTGGAAGCCAATTTCTGAAATTCAAATTCAAATTATTTTTGTCAAATTCGAATCTAGCACAAAAATTCAGTTATTTGTAGATTTAAACTTCTTTCAAAATTTTCTTTCAAAATTAATTAAGTTTTCAAACTTAATCAAAATTTTTCAAAATAGTTTTTCTAATCTAAACCTGTCTCACGAAACCTATAAGGTTAACGTGATTGAAAACCCTAAGATTTGAGTGGGACAGTAGAATTAAGACTCAAGTAATTTTGTTTTGGATAATCTTGCATTGGTCAAACCATGGTCAACCTTGGTCAACACAGCCAAGTAGAGGGATTAGACTACGATGAAACCTATGCTCCAGTAGCTAGACTTGAGTCCATTAGAATGTTGTTAGCCTTTGCATCCCATAAAGGATTTAAGTTATATCAAATGGATGTAAAGTCAGCCTTCTTAAATGGATTCATTAAAGAAGAAGTTTATGTAGGACAACCCCCAGGGTTTGAGGACTTAGACAAACCTAATCACGTTTACAAACTAACTAAAGCATTATATGGATTAAAACAAGCACTTAGGGCCTGGTATGAACGTTTATCAACCTACTTAACATCTAAAGAATTCAAACAAGGCCAAATTGACTCAACTCTATTCATTAAAACCCTAGGAAAAGATATATTCATTGCCCAAATTTACGTAGATGACATAATCTTTGGATCCACCAACACAAACTTCCTGAAAGAATTTGTCAAAATAATGGAAAATGAGTTTGAAATGAGCTTGGTTGGTGAACTTAACTTCTTCCTAGGCTTACAAATTAAACAAACTAGGGATGGTAACCACGTTCATCAATTCAAATATGCTAAAGAGTTAATAAAGAAATTTAAAATGGACAACTCTAAAAGCATAAGTACCCCCATGGCCACTAATGTAAAAATAGATAGTGACCCTGATGATAAACCAGTAGACCTTAAGCTTTATAGGAGTATGATAGGTAGCCTATTGTACCTTACAGCCAGCAGACCTGATATTCTTTTTACTGTAGGAATGTGTGCTAGATACCAAACCTGTGCTAAGGAAACACACTTAGCAGCCCTAAAACGAGTACTAAGATATGTAAAGGGCACCCTAAATGTAGGGATTTGGTATCCTAGGACCTCAACCTTTGATTTAACAGGATACACAGATTCTGACTATGCAGGCTGTAAATTAGATAGAAAGAGCACGAGTGGAAGCTGCCAACTATTAGGTCAGAGTCTAGTCAGTTGGTGCAGCAGAAAACAACACTGTGTGGCTTTATCCACAACTGAAGCTGAGTATGTGGCATTAGGAGAATGTGTTGCACAACTTTTATGGATGATGCACACACTTAAAGATTTCCAGCTCAACTACACCCAAACTCAAGTATTTATTGACAATATAAGTTCAATTAATTTAACTAAGAACCCAATTCAACACTCCAGAACTAAACATATAGAAGTCAAACATCATTTTGTCAGAGGCCATGTAGCCAGGGGTGAAATAGCACTTAAGCATATTGACTCTAAATCCAACCTAGCTGATATATTCACAAAACCCTTACCTGAATCTGAGTTCAGTTCACTAAGAAGACAGTTAGGATTGTGTTCAGTAGAATAGTTTAACTCAATTGTTTTTACTCTACTTAATTTCAAAAATAAGTTTTCTAAAATTAGAATTTTGAAAAAAAACTGTTTTATTTAATTTTCAAAATCAGTTTTCATTCTCAACTTAGCTTTATTTATTTCAAAAATTAATTTTAAAATCTGTTCGACTTAGTTTTATATTTATTTTAAAACTACCCCCTTCAAAACTAGGGTTTTTTTTCAAAAATGGACTTAGCCTAGGCTTTAACCCTAGAACTGCATGCACCTATAGACTTAGAAGCCAGCATCTCACAAGCACCTTAGGGTACTTTTGATTGATAACCTAGAAAGGGTTGAGATGCTTAGGTCATTGCCTCAATTCAAGATGCTTTAAGTCAGTGCATCTGCAGAAATTGGGGCACTAAATACAACTTACATAGCAATCAAGTTAAGTGTCAAGTTTAGAAAATCTAACTTGAACAAAAACACTTAACTTGACTAACCCTAGCAAAAACTACTGTTTATAACAGTTAGTAAGTAGCTAATTGGGTTAGACAGACCCCTACAGAGAGAATTGATTGATTAGTGTAAATTTAATTATGAATTGATTCAGTACAGCAAAAAATTTTACTTTTTTCATTTATTTATGTTGTATTTATTTGTTTTGATATATGGCAAAGGGGGAGAGATAGGAAAGGAGAGAGTAAAATTTCTTTTCAAAATTTTCTTAACTCCATCCTTTATTCAAAAAGTATTCAAAAGTTTTTTGAAAAATACTTAAGCTTTCAAAACTTGTATTCAAAAGTTTAAATACTTAAGCTTTCAAAACTTCTACTTAAGTTTTCAAAATTTTGCTAAGTATTTCAAAACATCTACTTAAGTTTTCAAAGGTAACTAAGTACTTAAGTTTTTTTCAAAAGCTAACACTTTCAAAACCTTTGAGTACCTTGAAACTTAAAAGCCTCAAACTCTTTAAGTACTCAAAAATCATGTTTCAAAAATTTCCTATATACTTTTTAAAAGTACCTAAAACTTAAGTTTTCAAAAGGGCAAGTTTTTCCCACAAATTGTTGAAAAATCTAGGGGGAGATTCCTTCCAGGGGGAGGGAACAAAACTTTTTTATGCTTGATTAAACTTAACTTTTTGAACTAGGGTTGTCATAAATCAAAAAGGGGGAGATTGTTGGTGCAGAAGGCACCAAAGTCTAACCTGTGTTTTGATAATGGCAACATAGGTCAAAAGTTAAGTCTTACTTGTTTTCTAACAAGTTATTCTAGTGTGCAGCATCAAGCCCTAGCGAAGGATTGCTAGGCAATTGGCGAAGGACTGCCAGCATCAAGCCCTAGCAAAGGACTGCTAGGCACTGGCGAAGGACTGCTAGCAACGAAGCCCTAGCGAAGGACTGCTAGGCAACTGGCGAAGGACTGCCAGCAACGAAGCCCTAGCGAAGGACTGCTAGGCAACTGGCGAAGGACTGCCAGCATCCAAGACCTGACAAAGGACCATCAGGCAAAAGTCCAACCAAAGGAGCGGTTGGCATCAGGTAAATTCTCCCGAGAGGAGTAGGTGAGGACGCGTTCCCCGTCGAGGGAATAGTAGACGTCGGTTCGACCTAGGGCTCCATTTTGGAGACCAAAGTCAGAACCAAGACAGCTAAGGCTGTGTAAATTTAATAATTTATTATGTTATTGTGTTTTGGACTAACCCTGGATGCAGGACCGAAGGAACGTGAGTCTGCAGCTCAGAGTGCCTCAAAGGAGTGAGGCAATTGCTGACCAGGGCGCCCGGAGTGTCCCGGGCGCCCCCATGGTGAACACCAAACACAAAATCAAAAGGTGCGCTTCGACAGTACAAGCTGCGGGCGGCCCCGTGCTTCCGGGAGCCCCCGCTGCTCCCGGGCGCCCCCTGGCGCATACCTCGAACCAAGAAGCACTCGAAGCCAAGCAGATAACCTTTGACCCGGTCAATGCGGGCGCCCCGAGCGCTGCGGGCGCCCCGGTCAAAGCGGATCTCGAAGATCAGACGCGACCGAGACTTTGGCGGATCGAAAGCCACGTGGGGGGCGCCCCCGACGTCCCGAGCGCCCCCTATCCCTATATAAAGGGCCCTCACCCCAGGCTTCAAACAACAATTCTCTCAACGCCTCAAAGCTCTTCTACGCTCGTGCCTTGCTCCAGAAACGCCTCACCTCGAGCCGACGACGTCCCGCTGCCCCGAAAAGAGTCGATACACTCCGGATGTCGGTAACGAAGAGTTTAATATTTTATTATTATTTTATTGCACTATCTCTGTAATTGAAATTATTGTAATCTATTTGTGCGAATATAGAATTGCCCATAGTAAACGGTCAACGACCGTGGGCCTTGGAGTAGGAGTCGACACAGGCTCCGAACCAAGTAAAAACCACTGTGTCTTTGTGCTGTGTCTCGTATTTTTATTTCCGCTGTGCACTTACTCTTAGTTTTCCGAAAAAGAACGATTTCCGATATTCACCCCCCCCCTCTATCGGTTTTTCACGATCCAACAGGTTTCACCGTGAGCTAGCTTCATTCGGCCATCCTTCATCCGATTCCACTTCTCCATCAATCGTCCCAAGTCAGAGGGGGTCTCTGAGTTGAGCCGAGGATCCCTGAAATATCACTCGCCATCCAACTGAAGGAAGGATCGGAAGGAGTTCAGATTGTACATCCGAGCTTCGCGACTCTGTCACGGCAGCTGAGTTCTGATTGATTCTCGAGCGAAGGGGGTTCCGATCTCGATCCTTGTGTGATGGTAAGGAGAAATCTCGGTGAACAACATGAACTGGTGTTTATCGATTGTAGAATTCATTTCTGTACTCAACTCTGTATTGTTTCAGTCTGTCTCAGTTCCATTTCAGTTCGCGATCAGCTACTGATCGGTCCTTGACCGATCTAGACAGCACCTGATTGGTCATTAGTCTGATCAGGATTGTATCTGATCGGTCAGCTGACCGATCAAGAAATTTCCTGCACAAACATCCTCTGTTCCAGTAATTAGCTTGACTCAATACTTTATTTCCGAATTTAGATACAGTTTTAGTTTCATCTCTGCAATATATATCAGTTTTATATTTCCGATTTCAAATTGTCTTATTCGATTTTCCTAGTGTTTAAGTTCAATTCTTGCAATACCTAATTTAACTCTACTTAGTTAAGTCAATTCCATTTCAAATTTTACTTTCGTTCTTACTTGCAAAACAAAACCCCCATTTTATCTCGGAAACCCAAATCATTTGACGACAAATAACTTTCAAGCTTGATTCAAACACTCACGACTAGTCCTTGGAAAAAAATACGACCTGAGGCCCCTATTCTACATTTAATCTTGCTAGCAAGGGTTTTCAGTTATAAATTCTAAATTTGAGGCCACTTGTGTCACCTATTCGAGAACCATCAAATTTTTGGCGCCGTTGTCGGGGACTCACTAGTTGAGTTTGTTTAATTTGAGCTTGTGTTTAATATTTATATTCTTTGATTCTATTCTCATTTGCTTAATCTTTTTGTATACAGTTGCTGCCATTTTGTTTGTTTTGTGACAGGGTTGCAGGTGGAGATCTTGAGAGGAAATTCAAATGTTTTAAAGGAACAAGTAGAGATCAAGAGCTCTTTGTTAGAGTTAACCTTTTTGGTGAATCAAATGGAATGCCAACAAAGAACAAACGTATATTCATCTACCTTCCAGCCAAATAGTCCACAACAGCCCCTGCAACAAGGACAACCGCCATTTCAGAATTTTCAACAGCCGTGTCAATAATTTCAGCAACAAAATCAATATTTTCAGCAGTCCTATTCAAACTTCCAGCAACCCAATTATCAATTTCAGCCAAGTCAGCCTTTCCAACAATTTCAGCAGCCTATTCAGAGTTTCCAGCAACATTCTGAAGCATTTCAGCAACCCTATTCGAATTTTCAGCAAAATCAACCTTTCAATCAGCCACAACAACAATTTCAACTACAATTCCAAAATTTTCAGCAAGGGTACAATCCTAATCAGCAAGGTTTTCAATCATACAATCAGAGTTTTCAACCTCCACAATTTCAGCCCTCACCACAACAATTTCAACCTCAAACTCAGAATTTTCAGAGCTACGAGTTTCAGCAATTCCAACCAAGTATCCAGCCTAATTTTCAGCAATTCCATCACCCAAATCAATCATTTGACCATCCCTAACAGCCCTATTTTCAGAATTCACAGCCCAGTTATGATTTTGAGCAACCTAATGCTACATTTCAAGTTCAACAGGAGTCATATATCAGTCAAGGAGACTTTGAGGATTCTAGTGAGCTTGAGGCTCAACAACAAAGGCTTGGGGAAATTATGGAACAAAGCATACAACAGAAAAGTTTACAACAACAAGAGTATAATTCTACTCTTAAAGACTTTGAAAGACGCCTTGAGAAAATGGTTAGAGGAATGGAACAAATGCAAGCCCAAGGATCAGGACAATTACCGTCTCCAGCTACTTTTAATTCTGAGGGGCATGATTGTGAACTAATTTTGAGGAATAAGGAAGTTGTTTCAAGTTTAAACACTCCCAGTGCCGATTTTTCTGAAAAATTTCCAGCATCATATTTCCCCACTCAAAACAGCCCCGAAGTTGATTCTATATCAGTTCATGGTGACCCTAGTGCAAGTATCAGTCCTTCTTCAATTGATTTTGCAATTTTGGTGGAAGAAGAAGAAGAAATCAGCAAAATCAGGGCACCTACAGTAGCTATTCCTCCTGAAATTCCTGTTCAGAGTTCATTTTCAAAGTTTTCAGCTCAGGTGGAGGAGCCAAAAGTTCCTTTACACTTCTCACAGCACCCCAGAGAGGATCCTCCTAGCATTAGCATGGAAATTATAGATGAGGATGTTGAGGCAAATTTAATTGCTAATGAAGTTTCACTTGATATAGTGGGAGGAGATTTTAGTTCAGAGAAAGCTGAGGATACATTAGCTGTGGAGGAATTGGAGGAAATGGATAGTAAAGCTTGTGACAACCTTGCACTCGATTCTGAAGCGCTACAGGACCCTTCTCATCTTTTACTTTGTGATGATATAGTTGTTGTTGGTCCTAATTTTTCTAATATGGTTGTTGCAGATATGGTTGATAAAGCATGTGTTGCAGAGGATTCTACAGGTGTAGTGGATTGCACTGAACCCCAGGGACCACCATCATTGATTGATACATTAGAAGATTCCGAGGATAAGTCTGAAAGTGTAGGACTTGCATGGTGGAAGCAAGAACCCAATTTACTTCATTGTAAATATCACTTTCATATTTGCAAGCAGTAACTTTTCTTTTACAATGAGTTCTTGCTAATAAATGCTTAGGTAGTGTAGAATGAATAAGAGCCATTGTAGATACCATTTTATCCTTTTTGGCATTTTATTTCTTGCATGACTAGGAATAAATGTATTCATCTAGATTTTCTTATATCATTTTAGAGTCCCTTGAAAGCAAATTAAATTTGGTTGTTAAAAGTTAGGATTTGAGCCAATGGATGAAAATTCTTGGATGATTGAGTACTATTTAGTTATGGATTCTAAATTGATGACTTGAGATGAATTCTTTTTACCTAGTGAGGAATTGGCCAAAT
This sequence comes from Boesenbergia rotunda, assembly GCA_024364735.1. Taxonomy (NCBI): domain Eukaryota; kingdom Viridiplantae; phylum Streptophyta; class Magnoliopsida; order Zingiberales; family Zingiberaceae; genus Boesenbergia; species Boesenbergia rotunda. The sequence goes on from JAGFNQ010001732.1 coordinate 371,562, forward strand.
TTTTGTGATACACACATGTGATTGTACTCTAGAACTTGCTTAGGTTCTTTCAAAGCTATAATTCTATGATTGGACCACATTTATAGAGGTAGATCACTTTGTTTCCTTTCTCATATCATTTTTGCAATTTCCTTGTTGATACACTCTTATTCTATATTTCCTTTCCCTATTCTTCATGTTCATCATAATATTTTCCATGGACTTGGGTGCTTTAATGTTTCTTGATGTTTCTTTGCCCGAGACGGACAAAAGAGTAAGTGTGGGGGAGGATGCAAGCATTCTATCACATATTGAGGACAATCAAGCATTAACAACCTACAAGGGAAGTGTGCCAACTTGATGGAGTGGTGTATCAAGAGTGAGTTACAAAAGTTGGTTAGTGAAGACTATATGTGGAACATCTTAATTCCTAATTATGATTTGAGGTTTCAAGTTTTAGGAGGCAAATTCCGGAAAAAAAATTAGTGACCTTAGGAAGTTCCATATGCCAACTTATTTGACATTGAAGTTGAGAATTGAAGCATTTGGCAATCTGAAAATCTGAAATAGGAATGAAAAATTGGATTTCAAGTGGTATCAAGAAGAGCTCAGTAATTTTAGTGAAGAGTTTGAAGCATTGGTTAAAATTCTGAAATTTCTCAGTTAAGCTCTACTTCCAAGTTAAGCTAACAGTTTGAGCCCTAATTTTTTTTCAGATTCTGAATTATTATAGAGCTAAAACAATTAGGAGCTGAGATGAATCGCTACAAATTGCTGGAGATGAGGAAGAACATTTAAATCTGAAAGAATTCGGGAGCTAGGCACAAAATGGCAGAGAAAAAAAGAAAGAAAAGAAAAGAGAGTAGCTGAAAAATAGAACAGCAGCTGAAAAATAAAAGAAAAGGAAAGGAAAGATATATATATGAAGTGAGCTCCAAGTTCTGGGTTAGATAATTGAATTGGAAGAAGTGATCAAGTATCAATAGTGAGTTATTGATTGAAAGAAGACAAATTTCATAAGACAGTTTCAGAAACTCTGTAGATTTCAGCTACTGATCATCACCTGATCGGTCTCCAGACCAATCAGGACTATCACAGACCGATCACATGGCCGATCAGAGTGAAGCCAGAACGATCAGTATCAATCCAGTCCGATCTCCAAACCCATCAGGCAGTGTCTGATCAGTCCCTTGACCGAACAGTGGAGGCTGGCACACAACAAAACCTGGGTACACTTCATTTCAGCATTGTTTCCACCCAAACCAGAGGCACTATATGATCCCTGCTCCACCACAACTCAGAATTCATTAGAGGCTACCATGAGAGGGCAAAGTGCTTTGAGTTACAATTTTTGGTGCCCAAGACTTCTACTTTCTCTACTTTTTCCATATTTTCTTATTATGTTATATTTCTTCTCCAAATTTCCTTATCATACCATATTTCTTTATTTCCTTTATTACAATCCATAAGTATCAAAGTCATTGAACTTCCATTTCATTTCTATCATTTCATATTTCTTTAACTTGTTTGAATAAGCTTTTGTAGATGTGGATCCAAATCAAGAATAATGGTAGAGAGTAGATAATAAGCAAGCTTATGGTAGTACAAGAACCATGTTGTGTTTGAGTGAGCTCCACTTCATCAAAAATGTAAAATTTAGGAAGAGAGCCACCAAAACCTCCCTTGCAAGGTTTTTTTAAGTTAATTCATTTCAATGAGTCATGATGGATGAAGTATGCTAAGTTGTTGATTTAAGGACAAGATACTAGTCCATTGAGCTTAGATTTTTTAGAATTGACAACCCTAGGTAATTTCCTTTCAATTGCTTCTAACTATGATAGAGACTAATCTAGGAGGATACATCTTAGGTTAACTAGTTGGCTTGTGCGAGACGCCCAAGAGTAAGTGTGGGGGATTTGATAATTACCATTTTGTTGATAAATTTAGGCTCTCAAATCCATGTTTTGATCCACTATTGTATGCTTAAGTTTGCATTTACTTAAAGTTTTATGAATTATCTCTATTTTAGCTTTCGATTCAAATCTTTGTATATTTGAGATATTTTAGCACTAAATGTGAATCTAATTTTGTAGGCTTTGAATGATCATGGACATAGATCAAATTGGGTCAGACTTGAGCCAGAATTGGATCCGGATCAAGGTGATCAAGCAGCGGATTAATATGAGCCGTCCGATCAAGAAACGGCTAGATCTGAGCCACTGGTCAACTTCTAATCAATCCGAGTTCAAGTTAGAGTCAATCATGACCACAGATCAAGATTTGAAATTTTCATCCAAATCAGAAGCAATCTGACCGTTGGATCAAGCTCAAGAGGATCTAGACCATCCATTCAAGAGAAGGGAAGATCTGAGCCATCCGTAGCAGATATGATAGATCTAGATCAGGGAGGAGTAGATCAGAGACACAGATCAAGATCTAGGAAGTTTGGTTCAGATCGGACTTGATCTGACCGTTGGATGGAGCAAAGAAGATCTCGGTCGTTCAAATTCAAATGGTTTTAATTAAAAGGGAATTCCCTCTCCAACTCGGGGGTCATCGCCTGATCGCGTCTCCAAGCTTCTGTTCTTCTTCGTTTCCAATTCCGATCGGAGGTGACCACCCAGATCAAGATCTTCTTTAGTTTTCGATTCATCAAGCTCAGTTTCTGCAAGAGGTTAGCAATCCTTTCGTATCTGAAATCTCCGGCGAGGGTTTCACCGTGAGCTAGCTGTAGCGACCCGCCTTCTCTACCTTAGACGGCCTGCTACTTGTCTACTTCTTGACTCTAATGCACGACTAAGAATGCGGAACTTCTTTTTTTTCTTTTAAATTCATCTAGGGATGATATTCTAACTCTAATAGTCATGCATGATACAATGGCATACTTCCTTTCTCTAGAACTTCACTGCAATGGTACCAGTCGACTGCCATCTAACCAGTCGACTGGTATCAGCCACAGAAAGTTTCTGGGCGCGGCACCAGTCGACTGGCCTCTTGGCAGTCGACTGATGCATCGAACAGAAGCTGCCGTTCGATAGGGCAGTCGGCTGATACTGAACCAGTCGACTAGCACGCCTGAAAATCTGAAATTCAGATTCGAAACCTTGTCTCAATAGTCCACTAAACTTATAGTTTCAAGTCATACAAAGACACAACACCATTTCTATACTCTATACTAGTTTCCTAAACATTTTAGCCAATCAAAACAACTTCATAAACTCGAAATTAGGACTTTTGCGGAAGTAATTGAGTTATGAAAATCTATATGAACTTTAAACTAGAGTTTTGTACCAAACTTAACTCCTACACATTCATAACACCAAAACACATGTTCTACACCTCACTAAAGCATTTTGAAATGTGAATGCAACTTTTCTAAGCATATTTAAGCAATAAAAGGTTGATTCAAAGGGAAACTAATAATATCTTGGCACATGCATCAATTACCTCCATCAAGTATCAATATTCAAAACTACTCACACTCATACTCATCCTCATCCAATGCAATCGTAAGGATATGTATGCTAAATAAAATGACATGGAATCTTTACTCATGGTTTTAGGATATGCAAAATATCTAAAACGCAAATACTTGGATAATTGCTATATGATCTAACTTAAACTAAGACTTTATAATAAATGCACATTAAGTCTTTTATTCATCTTGTCCCAAGGACCTCCCCAAGGTCAGCCACCACACACACGTCACTCAGCACCGCCTTGTCGCCTTCCTTCAGAATTGCTTGCCTTTACCTTTACCTGCAGCAAGAGGAAATGCAACTAATAAGCATAAAGCTTAGTAAGTACTATCTAGCTCACAAAATCTCGAAATGTGCAGACATGCTTTTTAAACAATGTGAAATCACATGAGATACTCTTATGCTTAAAAGAAAACACTAAACATGTATAACTCAAGACATGCATACTCAAGCACTAATAAGTCTTAACTTACTTGTTCTTGGCTTAACTTGAAACTTTAGCAATTCTTTAACTTTAAATCTTTCTTTAACTTTTAGAAAACTTCTTTAAACTTTAGAAAACTTTGCTAAAGCATATACTTGAAAATAATAACTCACTTGGATCCACTTAAGACGTAAGTACCATCTTATGCGCGTTCCCTAAAAGGTTGGGGTAGCGAGCCACCAATCCTAATAGAGCAGACCTTGGTCTACCAGGGCCAAGACCTTGGAATTGGACACCTGGATTTCTTTAACGACGCCCTTGGACGCCGGGTACTGGCCTTAGAAAATAAAATACTTACTTTTTCTTATCTTGAATGCCTTGGCATTTTAACGAGCACCTTGTGTGCCCAAATCCCTAAGTCTTGACTTTTGGGGATTTCTTAAGGCCTTGGCCTTTTCTTTTCTTATCTTTATCTTCTCTTTTCTTTTCTCATAACTTTTCTTAGACCCTAACCTCATATAGGGTACTTAATTAAACTTATACAAGCATGGATTAAACTAGGGTTACATGCAAAGTCATAAACTAAAGGAAAATTACATTTTTAACTTTCTAACGGGAAAAACTTGCGGAAAAACCGCCTCTTACTGCAGGTGAGCAGTACTTACATTGATATCTTGGACTTACAACCAAGAACGGCGTCGGAGGTTCCGGAGAAACTCGGAGTCTCGGAGATTTCTTCGCGCTCACGCGTTCCTCTCGTCGTGGGGATTCCGAATATTGGAAGATCTCTTGGAAGAGAGCCTTGGCCGGCCACCGGAGGAAAACCCTAGGCTTGGCTTGGTGTGGGCGTGCGCACAAGAGGGGGAAGAGGGGTCGGCGGATGGTGAGGAGGAGAGGGAGTTGCCGAAAAATAAAATAAAAGAATCACTCAAGTTCTCCTATTTATACTTAGGGTATTTAAGTCCAACTTATAACTTAACTTAATATCTTTCTATTTTCTTTCAGCACACCCCTGCTGGGGCTCCTGTTAACCCGACCAACTTAAGTCATTGATCCCATGGGAGGTCTCGGGTTCAAAACTCATCCAGGCAACTTTTTGCCAAAACTCTATTTCTTTTAATAAAAATACTAAACGGACTCGGAAAATTCCCTAAAAATATTCTAAAAATTCCTAAAAATATCTAGAATATTTCTAAAACATTTCTAACTAATTTCAAGGACTTTAAGGACTTAAAGTGGAAATTTTGGGGCGTTACAATCCCCCATACCTTATGAAAAGTTCATCCTCGAACTTAGAATAATTCTGGATATCTTTCTCTCATGCTGTCCTCACATTCCCAAGTAGCCTCCTCATGCTGTTGATTCTGGTAGATGACCTTCACTAGTGGCACTTCTTTGTTTCTTAATCTTTTAACTGCTTTGTCCACTATCTGTGTCGGTCTGCTCTCATAGCTAAGATCTTCTTGGATCTGTACTAACTGAGGCTGAATCACTTGGCTAGGGTCGTGAATACACTTCTTTAGCATAGAGACATGAAAGGTACTGTGGACAGCTGACATATCCTCTGGCAAGTCCAGCTCATAGGCTACCTTCCCAACTCTCTTTATAATCTTGTAGGGTCCTATGTAGCGAGGACTCAGCTTGCCCTTTTTGCCAAATCTCATCACTCCCTTCATAGGAGCGACCTTGAGGAATACTGAATCTCCAACTTGGAATTCAAGTGGCCTACGGCGTGTGTCAGCATAACTTTTCTGTCTACTCTGGGCAGTCTCAATCCTCTGGCGGATCGTCTGGATAGCCTGAGTGGTCTCATCTATAAGCTCAGTCTGGCTGCCTAGTCCTGACTCCATCTCTTTCTTCTCACCAGCTTCTTGCCAACATATGGGTGATCTGCATTTTCTGCCATACAATGCCTCATAAGGCGCCATCCTGATGGTGGCCTGATAGCTATTGTTGTAGGCAAACTCAGCTAAGCACAGAAATTTGCACCAACTACCTTTAAAGTCCAACGCACAAGCCCTGAGCATGTCTTCTAAAATCTGATTTACTCTCTCTGTTTGTCCATCTGTCTGGGGATGGAAAGCTGTGCTGAACTGAAGTCTGGTGCCTAGGGCGTCCTGAACACACCTCCAAAAATGGGAGATGAACCGCCCATCTCTGTCAGAAACGATCGACTTCGGAACTCCGTGAAGCCTGATTACTTCTTTCACGTACAACTGTGTTAACTGCTCTACCGAATGCGATAACTTGATGGCTAGGAAGTGGGCAGACTTGGTCAATCTATCCACTATCACCCATATTGCATCGTGTCCATGGGTGGTCCTTGGGAGACCTGTGATAAAATCCATGGATATTTCTTCCCACTTCCACTCTGAAATGGGAAGTGGCTGTAGAACTCCTCCTGGTCTCTGGTGCTCTGCCTTGACTCTCTGGCAGGTCAAGCAGGTACTGATATATCTGGCCACGTCTCGCTTGAGTCCAGACCACCAGAATCTTTCCTTTAAATCTTGGTACATCTTGGTAGAACCAGGATGCATAGAGTACGGGGTACTGTGGGCCTCTTCTAAAATATTCTTTCTTAGTTCCTCATCATTGGGGACGCAAAGGCGGTCTCCAAGATAGAGGATGCCACTATCTGATACTCGAAACTCCGAATTTTCTGCCTCTTGACCTCCTGCTTGATCTTCTGGATCTCTGGGTCTGGACTTTGCTTTCTTTGTATATCCACAAGCNATACTAAACGGACTCGGAAAATTCCATAAAAATATTCTAAAAATTCCTAAAAATATCTAGAATATTTCTAAAACCATTTCTAACTAATTTCTAAGGACTTTAAGGACTTAAAATGGAAATTTTTGGGGCGTTACAATCCCCATACCTTATGAAAAGTTCATCCTCGAACTTAGAATAATTCTGGATATCTTTCTCTCATGCTGTCCTCACATTCCCAAGTAGCCTCCTCATGCTGTTGATTCTGGTAGATGACCTTCACTAGTGGCACTTCTTTGTTTCTTAATCTTTTAACTGCTTTGTCCACTATCTGTGTCGGTCTGCTCTCATAGCTAAGATCTTCTTGGATCTGTACTAACTGAGGCTGAATCACTTGGCTAGGGTCGTGAATACACTTCTTTAGCATAGAGACATGAAAGGTACTGTGGACAGCTGACATATCCTCTGGCAAGTCCAGCTCATAGGCTACCTTCCCAACTCTCTTTATAATCTTGTAGGGTCCTATGTAGCGAGGACTCAGCTTGCCCTTTTTGCCAAATCTCATCACTCCCTTCATAGGAGCGACCTTGAGGAATACTGAATCTCCAACTTGGAATTCAAGTGGCCTACGGCGTGTGTCAGCATAACTTTTCTGTCTACTCTGGGCAGTCTCAATCCTCTGGCGGATCGTCTGGATAGCCTGAGTGGTCTCATCTATAAGCTCAGTCTGGCTGCCTAGTCCTGACTCCATCTCTTTCTTCTCACCAGCTTCTTGCCAACATATGGGTGATCTGCATTTTCTGCCATACAATGCCTCATAAGGCGCCATCCTGATGGTGGCCTGATAGCTATTGTTGTAGGCAAACTCAGCTAAGCACAGAAATTTGCACCAACTACCTTTAAAGTCCAACGCACAAGCCCTGAGCATGTCTTCTAAAATCTGATTTACTCTCTCTGTTTGTCCATCTGTCTGGGGATGGAAAGCTGTGCTGAACTGAAGTCTGGTGCCTAGGGCGTCCTGAACACACCTCCAAAAATGGGAGATGAACCGCCCATCTCTGTCAGAAACGATCGACTTCGGAACTCCGTGAAGCCTGATTACTTCTTTCACGTACAACTGTGCTAATGCTCTACCGAATGCGATAACTTGATGGCTAGGAAGTGGGCAGACTTGGTCAATCTATCCACTATCACCCATATTGCATCGTGTCCATGGGTGGTCCTTGGGAGACCTGTGATAAAATCCATGGATATTTCTTCCCACTTCCACTCTGAAATGGGAAGTGGCTGTAGAACTCCTCCTGGTCTCTGGTGCTCTGCCTTGACTCTCTGGCAGGTCAAGCAGGTACTGATATATCTGGCCACGTCTCGCTTGAGTCCAGACCACCAGAATCTTTCCTTTAATCTTGGTACATCTTGGTAGAACCAGGATGCATAGAGTACGGGGTACTGTGGGCTTCTTCTAAAATATTCTTTCTTAGTTCCTCATCATTGGGGACGCAAAGGCGGTCTCCAAGATAGAGGATGCCACTATCTGATACTCGAAACTCGAATTTTCTGCCTCTTGGATCTCCTGCTTGATCTTCTGGATCTCTGGGTCTTGACTTTGCTTTCTTTGTATATCCACAAGCAGGGTTGACTCTAGAGTCAATGCAGAAAGTTGACCAATTATTACCTCGACTCCAAAATCCTTTATTTCTTTCTGAAGTGGTGAGACAGTGATGATAGGGACATCAGTGCTGCACAGGATTTCCTGCTCAGTGCATCTGCCACTTTATTAGCTTTACCTGGGTGGTAGAGGATTTCACAGTCATAATCTTTGACCAACTCTAGCCACCTGCGCTGCCTCATATTCAGTCCTTCGAGTGAAGAAGTACTTCAAACTCTGATGGTCTGTGAAGATTCTGCACTGCACTCCATACAGGTAGTGTCTCCAGAGCTTCAGTGCAAAAACCACAGCTGCTAGCTCAAGGTCGTGGGTAGGGTAATTCTTCTCATAGTCCTTGAGCTGTCTGGAGGCATATGCTATTACTTTACCGTCTTGCATGAGGACAGCTCCAAGGCCCATCTTGGATGCATCACTGTAGATGTCAAAGGCCTTGTCACTCTCTGGAACAGTCAGGATGGGAGCACTAGTCAATCTTTTCTTCAGTTCTAGGAAACTGTGCTCGCATTTATCTGACCACTCAAACTTCTGATTCTTTCTGGTCAGGGCTGTGAGTGGAGAGGCTATTCTGGAAAAGTCCTCCACAAATTTTCTGTAATATCCTGCCAGGCCTAAGAAGCTTCTGATTTCACTGGCATTCTTGGGTCTACACCAGTTGCTGACTGCTTCTATCTTGGCTGGTCAACTTGAATGCCTTCTTTGGATAAATGTGGCCTAGGAAGGCCACCTGATCAAGCCAAAACTCACACTTTGAGAATTTGGCGTACAACTCCTTCTGGTGTAAGGTTTGCAACACTATCTTCAGGTGTTCTTCATTGTTCTTTCCGAGTCTTTGAATACACTAGGATATCATCAATGAAGGCAATGACGAACTTGTCCAGAAAATCCTTGAACACTCTATTCATTAGATCCATAAACGTCGCAGGGGCGTTTGTCACTCCAAAGGGCATGACCACAAACTCATAGTGCCCATATCTTGTACTGAAAGCAGTCCTTGGCACATCACTCTCCTTCACTCTGAGCTGATGGTAACCTGATCGCAGATCTATCTTGGAGAACACTGTGGCTCCCTTCAGCTGATCAAATAAATCATCTATCCTTGGCAAAGGATATCTGTTCTTGATGGTTACCTTATTCAAAGCTCGATAATCTATGCACATTCGCATAGATCCATCTTTCTTCTTGACAACCAGTACAGGAGCTTCCCAAGATGAATGACTAGGGCGGATGAAACCCTTGTCAAGCAGCTCTTGCAATTTTTCTTGTAATTCTTTCAGTTCTGCTGGTGCCATGCGATAAGGTGCCTTCGAAATTGGGTGGGTTCCTGGGGCCAACTCAATTTCAAACTCAATTTCCCGATTGGGAGGGAGTCCTGGTAACTCTTCAGGAAACACCTCAAGATAGTCACAGACTACCCTCTCTTCTTCTCTCTTCAATCCTTCTCCTTGACTTGCATCCACTATATGAGCTAGAAAACCAAAGCACCCATTCTCTAATATTCTCTGAGCTTGTAAGGTAGATAGGAACCTATTTATCTTTCTCCTTGGGTCTCCAATAAACTCAAATGAAGGTTCTGCTTCCGGTGTGAACTTGACTTTTCTCTTGCGGCCGTCTATAGAAGCATTATAATTGCTCAAGAAGTCCATTCCTAAAATGACATCGTAATCCTTCCTTTCAAGGACTACCAAGTCACTGTAGAGCTCTCGGTTGGAAATCTAGATTGATACTGCCCTTAGCCTCTCAGTAGAGGCCATCACTTCCCCTGACGGTAAGGTTGTTAAGAACTTCATCGTTCAACCTTTCTGGTGGCCTTCATACTGTTTAAGTAGTGCTCAGTGATCAAAGCACTACTTATTAGTTCTTCGGAGGTTTGCAGCCTCTTAACACCATTAGCCTCCTTTAACGCTATCTCAGGCCTTAACATCTTGAGCATTAGCCTAACTATCTCTTTTTCTGTGCTAACTAGCTCTGGGCACAGATGAGCTAACCGCTTAAACATCTTCACTGCTTCATCCACGGATAGTTCTCCTTGTCTGAACTCCGTGAATTCATCGTAATGCTTGTTGGTTACTTGCATGTGAAAGTATTCTTCGAAGAACTCAGTCTCGAAGTCGGCCCATGTCATCTGGCTGACATTTCTCTTGGCCTTGACTCTCTTCCACTATATTCTAGCATCTCCCGTAAGGCAGAAAGATGCACACTTTATCTTCTCTACCTCATGCCAGTCCAGTAGTCCTACTATTCTTTCCAACGTTTTGAACCATGCTTAAGCATCCCATGGTTTGCTTGTGCCTGGGAAGTTCCCTGGCTTCAGTTTCTTCTACTGAATGAGGTACGCTTCTTGCCTTACCCCCCTTGCCGGACTACAGATGTAATCGATGGGTCTTCGATCACAACTGGTGCCACTACATTCGCCACCGGCGAGGTAATAATAACGACCTGCTGGTTAGCCATCCTAGTGGCAATAACTTGCTGTTGTTCTGCTAACTGTCTCTGTAACTGAGCCACCACGTCTAAGAGATTTGGTCGGGGTACTGACTCTGTTGCCTCTTGCCCTCTAGGAGCTTGCTCCTCGTTTTGGGCCTTTCTAGGACGTCCTCAAATGTATAACTTAACGCTTAATGATAATGTTCCCAAACTTGCTTTAGGATATAACAAGACCTTGGTCTTGATTCTTATCTCATTTCATAGTCCTAGAACTCGTTCTAGGGCTTAGTAAGACCTTGGTCTTACTCAAAACTTTTATCAAGCACCTTGCGTGCCATAATCCTAAAACTTACTTTTGGGCAAATCAAGTAAGTACTTAAGCATTTCTCTAATATCCATTCTAGGGATTAAACATGATTCCGTGATACTAAGGTATTAAACATGCTTCCTTGTTCTATGCACATATGAGTAAGTACTTAAGCATTTCTCTATACTGCAATTAAGTAAAGGAGCAATAGAAAAACTGAAACTTAAAGCTTTCTTACTTGAAGACGGCAAGGTTGATGCTGATGTGTGTGTGATGCTGGAGAATGGGAACTGCTCTGATACCAACTGTAGCGACCCGCCTTCTCTACCTTAGACGGCCCGCTACTTGTCTACTTCTTGACTCTAATGCACGACTAAGAATGCGGAACTTCTTTTTTTTTTCTTTTAAATTCATCTAGGGATGATATTCTAACTCTAATAGTCATGCATGATACAATGGCATACTTCCTTTCTCTAGAACTTCACTGCAATGGTACTAGTCGACTGCCATCTAACCAGTCGACTGGTATCGGCCACAGAAAGTTTCTGGGCGCGGCACCAGTCGACTGGCCTCTTGACAGTCGACTGATGCATCGAACAGAAGCTGCCGTTCGATAGGGCAGTCGACTGATACTGAACCAGTCGACTGGCATGCCTGAAAATCTGAAATTCAGATTCGAAACCTTGTCTCAATAGTCCACTAAACTTATAGTTTCAAGCCATACAAAGACACAACACCATTTGTATACTCTATACTAGTTTCCTAAATATTTTAGTCAATCAAAACAACTTCATAAACTCGAAATTAGGACTTTTGCGGAAGTAATTGAGTTATGAAAATCTATATGAACTTTAAACTAGAGTTTTGTACCAAACTTAACTCCTACGCATTCATAACACCAAAACACATGTTCTACACCTCACTAAAGCATTTTGAAATGTGAATGCAACTTTTCTAAGCATATTTAAGCAATAAAAGCTTGATTCAAAGGGAAACTAATAATATCTTGGCACATGTATCAATTAGCTCCATCAAGTATCAATATTCAAAACTACTCACACTCATACTCATCCAATGCAATCGTAAGGATATGTATGCTAAATAAAATGACATGGAATCTTTACTCATGGTTTTAGGATATGCAAAATATCTAAAACGCAAATACTTGGATAATTGCTATATGATCTAACTTAAACTAAGACTTTATAATAAATGCACTTTAAGTCTTTTATTCATCTTGTCCCAAGGACCTCCCCAAGGTCAGCCACCACACACACGTCACTCAGCACCGCCTTGTCGCCTTCCTTCAGAATTGCATGCCTTTACCTTTACCTGCAGCAAGAGGAAATGCAACTAATAAGCATAAAGCTTAGTAAGTACTATCTAGCTCACAAAATCTCGAAATGTGCAGACATGCTTTTTAAACAATGTGAAATCACATGAGATACTCTTATGCTTAAAAGAAAACACTAAACATGTATAACTCAAGACATGCATACTCAAGCACTAATAAGTCTTAACTTACTTGTTCTTGGCTTAACTTGAAACTTTAGCAATTCTTTAACTTTAAATCTTTCTTTAACTTTTAGAAAACTTCTTTAAACTTTAGAAAACTTTGCTAAAACATATACTTGAAAATAATAACTCACTTGGATCCACTTAAGACGTAAGTACCATCTTATGCGCGTTCCCTAAAAGGTTGGGGTAGCGAGCCACCAATCCTAATAGAGCAGACCTTGGTCTACCAGGGCCAAGACCTTGGAATTGGACGCCTGGATTTCTTTAACGACGCCCTTGGACGCTGGGTACTGGCCTTAGAAAATAAAATACTTACTTTTTCTTATCTTGAATGCCTTGGCATTTTAACGAGCACCTTGTGTGCCCAAATCCCAATGTCTTGACTTTTGGGGATTTCTTAAGGCCTTGGCCTTTTCTTTTCTTATCTTTATCTTCTCTTTTCTTTTCTCATAACTTTTCTTAGACCCTAACCTCATATAGGGTACTTAATTAAACTTATACAAGCATGGATTAAACTAGGGTTACATGCAAAGTCATAAACTAAAGGAAAATTACATTTTTAACTTTCTAACGGGAAAAACTTGCGGAAAAACCGCCTCTTACTGCAGGTGAGCAGTACTTACATTGATATCTTGGACTTACAACCAAGAACGGCGTCGGAGGTTCCGGAGAAACTCGGAGTCTCGGAGATTTCTTCGCGCTCACGCGTTCCTCTCGTCGTGGGGATTCCGAATATTGGAAGATCTCTTGGAAGAGAGCCTTGGCCGGCCACCGGAGGAAAACCCTAGGCTTGGCTTGGTGTGGGCGTGCGCACAAGAGGGGGGAGAGGGGTCGGCGGATGGTGAGGAGGAGAGGGAGTTGCCGAAAAATAAAATAAAAGAATCACTCAAGTTCTCCTATTTATACTTAGGGTATTTAAGTCCAACTTATAACTTAACTTAATATCTCTCTATTTTCTTTCAGCACACCCCTGCTGGGGCTCCTGGTTAACCCGACCAACTTAAGTCGTTGATCCCATGGGAGGTCTCGGGTTCAAAACTCATCCAGGCAAATTTTTGCCGAAACTCTATTTCTTTTAATAAAAATACTAAACGGACTCGGAAAATTCCCTAAAAATATTCTAAAAATTCCTAAAAATATCTAGAATATTTCTAAAACATTTCTAACTAATTTCAAGGACTTTAAGGACTTAAAGTGGAAATTTTGGGGCGTTACACTTGCTTCATTCGACCATCCTTCATCCGATTCCACTTCTCCATCAATCGTCCCAAGTCAGAGGGGTTCTCTGAGTTGAGTCGAGGATCCCTGAAATATCACTCGCCATCCAACTGAAGGAAGGATCGGAAGGAGTTTAGATTGTACATCCGAGCTTCGCGACTCTGTCATGGCAGCTGAGTTCTGATTGATTCGGGTTCCGATCTCGATCCTTGTGTGATGGCAAGGAGAAATCTCGGTGAAGAACTTGAACTGGTATTTATCGATTGTAGAATTCATTTCTATACTCAACTCTGTATTGTTTCAGTCTATTTCAGTTCCATTTCAGTTCACGATCAGCTACTGATCGGTCCTTGACCGATCCAGACAGCACCTGATCGGTCATCAGTCCGATCAGGATTGTATTTGATCGGTCAGCCAACCGATCAGGGATTTCCTGTACCAACATACTCTGTTCCAGTAATTAGCTTGACTCAATTCTTTATTTCCAAATTTAGATACAATTTTAGTCTCATCTCTACAATAGATATCAGTTTTATATTTCCGATTTCAAATTGTCTTATTCAATTTTCCTAGTTTTTAAGTTCAATTCTAGCAATACCTATTTTAACTCTACTTAGTTAAGTCAATTCTATTTCAAATTTTACTTTCGTTCTTACTTGCAAAATAAAACCCCCATTTTATCTCGAAAACCCAAATCATTTGATGACAAATAACTTTCAAGCTTGATTCAAACACTCACGACTAGTCCTTGGAAAAAAATACGACTTGTGCCCCTTATTCTACATTTAATCTTGCTAGCAAGGGTTTTCAGTTATAAATTCTAAATTTGAGGCTTCCTTGTGACACCTATTCGAGAACCATCATTCACCCCCCCCCCTCTAGCAACGCACGCGATCTTACAATTGGTATCAGAGCAAGGTTCGCTTCGGGAGAACTCACCGTCGACCGGAGTACAAGAAAATGGCGTTTCAAGAGGGTTACAGCACTGCAAGGCCTCCATTCTTCGACGGGAACGACTTCGCCTACTAGAAAGGTAAAATGCAATATTACTTGATGAATGATATTGAAAATTGGATAAGTGTTGCAAATGGATTTGATGCACCCGTCGACGAAAGAGGAGAGCCACTACCAATGAGGAATTGGTCCAAGGAAGTTATGAAGAAGGCACAGGCAAATGCGAAGGCTACCACCACACATCAGTGCGGGCTCTCAAAGGAACAACTCAACAAGGTAGGGTCATTCAAGAGCGCCAAGGAGTTATGGGAGTAACTCGTTGAACTCAATGAAGGGTCCAACGAGTCAAGACGGACAAAGAAGGATCTACTAGTTGCCCAACTTCAATATCTATCCATGAAGACCAACGAGACTGTTAGCCAGTTACATGGAAGGGTAAAGGAGATTATCAACGAACTACATGTGATTGGGGAGAAAGTTGAAAACCGGGATCTCGTAAGGTACGTTCTACAATCCTTCCCGAGAACAACCTTGTGGGCACCAATGGTTGATGTCTACAAAGTGTTAAGGGACCTTTCAATAGTCAAGTTAGATGATTTATTCTGTGAGTTTGAATTGCATGAGCAAGCTAATGTTTCATCCAAAGAGAAAGGTATAGCTTTCATTGCAGAAAAGGAGAAGAAGAAGAAGAAGAAGGAGAAGAAGAAGAAGAAGGTGATCTACTCCTCGTCACCTGAATCAGAGGAGTCTAGTGCCTCTATGGATAGCGACCAAGAAGCCTTCATGGTAAGAAAAATGCGTAGGGCATTTAATAGTTTTTCTAACAAGTCTTATGCTAAGAAAGGATCAAAGGGCAAGGGCAAAACAAAAGACATAATATGCTACAACTGTCACCAAGAGGGGCACATGAAGAATGAGTGCCCCCAACTAAAGAGAAGAAAAGAAAAGAATGAGGAGAAGAAGAGAGGTGACAATAAGAGGTCAAATGGAAAGGAGAAGAGTGCCACCAACCTCAAGGCGACTTGGGATGATCCATCATCCTCGGAGGAAGAAGAGGAGCATGTGTCCCACTTCGCACTTATGGGAGTGGATCATTCAGAGTCGTCCGATGATGAGAGAAGCTCAAGTAGTGAAGAAGAGAGTGACTCATCATTATCATCATCATCCGAGTCCGAGGCGTCGGTAGGTGAGGGATATAGCTTACCCTCTTCTACTTTGGTCAAGATAATTTCTAGTATGAACATGGATTTAGCTAAAGCTAGGAGAAAAATTAAGGATTTAAAAGATGAAATTGTCATGCTTAAAGTAGAATCTACAAAACTTAAGGAAGATTTGCATGCTTGTTCTACCATATCACATGATACATGTTTTGAAAATGAAAATAAGGAACTAAGGAAAAATGTAGAAGACCTAACCAAGGCACTTAGAAAGTTTCAAGTCGGCTCTAGTAACCTTGACATGATAATAAAGAGTCAAAGAGCCGTCTGTAACAAGGCCGAGTTAGGATATAGGCCAAAGACTAAGGAGGTAGCCTTTGTCTCACTTATGGGTAGAAATTGTGCATCTAAGAGACAAGGGTTTAAGGGAAACATCAAGAAGGCTTGGGTACCAAAGAAATTTTTAAATGATGCTTGTGGAACATAAATTTGGGTACCAAAAGAGTGTGTTTTCCATGTGTATAGGTGAAGGTGAAGGAGGCCTCAAACATGTGGATAGTAGATAGTGGGTGCTCAAGACATATGACCAGAGATGTCAACAAGTTCACCACTATTAGCTACCTAAGAGAAGGGACGGTTTCCTTTGGAAATAGTGGGAAACTCAAAATATTTGGTAGGGGCACCATTGAGGTATCTCTTACAATCTCTATCCACAAAGTACTTTTAATTAAAGACATGAAATTTAATTTACTTAGTGTAAGTCAATTGTGTGATGTGGGTTATAGGGTTGAATTTCATGCTAGAAAATGGCTAATTAAACAAAATGGGTCGGAAAATGTCATGCTAGAAGGGTATAGAGAGGCTAACCTTTACTTTCTTGATCTTGCTTATGCTTCTAACAATTTGCCTAAGTGTCTCATGTCTAAAGAAGAAGAAGGGTGGTTGTGGCACCGAAGACTTGGGCACGTCAACATGAGGAGCATTGCAAGAGTGGCCAAGGAAGAGTTGGTGAAGGGGCTATCTATGATCAAGTATGAGAAGACCAAGATGTGTGATGCATGCCAAGAGGGTAAGCAATCAAAATCATCACACAAAGGTAAAACCCTAACTAGTACTACTTTACCGTTAGAGCTTTTGCATATTGACCTTTTTGATTGCCATAGTACTTGTTGGTGCAGGAAGCACCATATCGAACCTTGTTTTGATATTGGCAAAGGATTCAAAGTTAAGTTTGTTTGTGATCTAACAATGTTACTCAAGTGTGCAAAGACAAAGCCCTAGCGAAGGACTGCTAGGCACCTGGCGAAGGACTACCAGTATCCAAGCCCTAGCGAAGGACTGCTAGGCAACTGGCGAAGGACTGCCAGCGAAGGACTGCCAGTATCCAAGCCCTAGCGAAGGACTGCTAGGCAACTGGCGAAGGACTGCCAGTATCCAAGCCCTAGCGAAGGACTGCTAGGCAACTGGCGAAGGACTGCCAGTATCCAAGACCTAGCGAAGGACTGCTAGGCGCCAGGCGAAGGACAGCTTTGGACTAAAGCCCTAGCGAAGGAATGCTAGGCACCGGGCGAAGGACAGCTCGGCATCTAAGACCTGGCAAAGGACCGCCAGGCAAAAGTCCAACCAAAGGAGCGGTTGGCATCAGGTATACTCTCCCGAGAGGAGTAGGTGAGGACGCGTTCCCCTTCGAGGGAACAGTAGGCGTCGGTTCAACCTAGGGCTCCATTTTGGAGACCAAAGTCAGAACCAAGACAGCTAAGGTTGTATAAACTAACCACTTAATGTTTTGTTGTGTTTTGGACTAACCCTGGATGCAGGACCGAAGGAACGAGTGTCTGCAGCTCAGAGTGCCTCAAAGGAGTGAGGCAACAGCTGACCAGGGCGCCCGGAGTGTCCCGGGCGCCCCCAAGGTGAACACAAAACACACAAGCAAAAAGTACGCTTCGACAGTACATACTCCGGGCGCCCCCGTGCTCCCGGGCGTCCCCGCTGCTTCCGGGCGCCCCCGCTGCTCCCGGGCGCCCCCATGCGCAAGCCTCGAACCAGAAGCCATCGAAGCCAAGCAGATAACGTTTGACCCGGTCAATCCGGGCGCCCCGAGCGCTCCGGGCGCCCCGGTCAAAGCGGATCCAGAGGATCAGACGCGACCGAGACTTTGGCGGATCAAAGGCCACGTGGGGGGCGCCCCCGACGTCCCGGGCGCCCCCAGGCCCTATATAAAGGGCCCTCGACCAAGGCTTCAAAACATCAATTCTCTCAACGCCTCAAAGCTCTTCTGCTCTCCCGCCTTGCTCCGGAATCCTTCCAACTCGAGCCGACGACGTCCTGCTGCTCCGAAAAAGGTCGATCTACTCCGGACGTCGGTAAAAGAGCTATTTAAAAGTTTACTGTACTTAATTTGTAATCCTTTGTAAACTATTTTGCGCCTAATATAGAATTGCCCAAAGTAAACGGTCAACGACCGTGGGCCTTGGAGTAGGAGTCGACACAGGCTCCGAACCAAGTAAAAACGACTGCGTCTCTGTGTTATTTTTTATTTTCCGCTGTGCACTTGCTCTTAATTTTCCGAAAGAAAGAATACCGATATTCACCCCCCCTCTATCGGTTCTATCGATCCAACAAGTGGTATCAGAGCGGGGAAGCTCAAACTTGGTGCATCCACCAATTTGAGAGTATTTTCAGATTTTTTTTAAATAATTTTTAATTTCTTTTCTTTCTTGTTGATCGAGATTGGTGCAACACCACTCGATCTTTATTTCAAATAAATAATATCTGTAGGTGTATTTAAAAAATTCTTACGCCTTTTTCAATTTTGAATTTTCATATTTTCACCATAAGTCTGATTTGATAAAACGAACAATTTTTGAAAATTTGTCATAAATTTTTTTTATTATTTTAATATTTTTCTCAAAATTCATGCCACCTTAATTCGAGCAAATTTTTTTTCAAACATTAAATTCTTACTTTTTCATCATTTATCAGAATTGACAAAATCATCATTTTCAAAAAAAACTTTGTCATAAATTGTTTTATTATTTTATTATTATTTCGCCTCGAAATTCGTACAATATTTATTTTGTGCTATTTTTTCCCTTCTCCCACACTACTAATCCAAGACCTAGTCTTGGTATATTTCTGTCATTTCTTTTGTGTACAAGGATCATTTTAAATGGCCAATCAAGAATGGAGCAGTGTCCGTCCACCACTTTTCTCCGGCAAAAACTTCAACTCCTGGAGAAGTCTAATGGAGTCCCTTCTGAAGGCCCACATGGACATATGGCGGATCATTCAAACGGGATTCTCTTTTCCCGTAAAAGACGAGTTATCAATCGAGTGGGATAAACTAGATGAACGAACCCTCAACCAAATAGAGACCGATACAAGGGCAACTGCAATCCTACAATGTGGTCTAACCAAGGAGCAACTCGAACTAGTAGGTCCATGTAGATGTGCTAGAGAAATTTGGGTAAAATTGGTTAACCTTCATCAAGAGATCTCAGATGAAGAAGAAGATCAGGTAAATTATCTTGCCCTTTCAGTCTAAGCACAAACAGCCGAGTCAGAGTCTGAACTCGAATCCAAAATCGAACCAGAATTAGACGATGAATTGACTGAGACGGTAACCGATTTCAAATTCTTTTCAAATTTAGAATTAAATAATCAAACAGATACTATAATGGTCGAGGAAGGTGTAAATTTTATTGCAGGGAAAACTCCTAAAGAACCACCAAAGAAGGAGCTTCAACCAGTACCCGAGTCCGACTCAGACACAGAATCTGAAGATGAGCCTAGATCCGAGGCGGCAAGAATCAAGGGGGAGATTCCCAATAAGGAACCAAAAGGTAAAAGTATAAAATCAGATTTTAATCATCTAATTTGTTACACATGCAGGGAGAGAGGGCACTACCAAAGTGAGTGTCCTACTCGTAAGATTCGAACGACACCACCGACGGCGACAAAGGAATCAGTTCCAAAAGCACGAAAGGACAAAAGTCGCATTCAATGCTTCAAGTACCAGGAGTTCGGGCATTACAAATGTGAATGCACAGATAAAAGAGCTACCAAAAATGCCGGACAAACAATCGACAAAGGTAAATTTACAGTATTTGAAAATTCGTTATTTACCTTGAATAATGTGATTGATTCATGTAAATTAATTAAGGCAAATTTCAGAAAATTGAAACAAGAAAATGATACCCTAAAACATAAGGTCAATAAGTTAGAAAATTTAATTCATAATCTTGCTGATTTCGAAAATCCGGAGTATTACTCCAATTGTGACCTTACTTAGACAAATTGTTTGCTTTAATTGTGTGTTTTTTTTATTATTTTTTTTCTTGCATAGAAATAGGATTGGCTAGTATAAGGACTGAACCAACATAACTGAAATTTGAACAACATAGTATTGGGAGGAGGTGAGATGATAGTACGTTAGGGAAGCCAATTCTAATAAGGTCAAGTATACTCTACTTGGTCTCTTTAGACTGGTGAAACTAGCCGAAGCTACCGATCCAAGACCCAAACTAGTTAGACCAGAATTTACCAAAAAGTAATTTTGAAGATGAAATTTCACTAAAAGGCTTTGTCTAGGAAAGGGTTGATGATCCAATAAGGCTACGGCCAAAGAAGGCCTTGTGCCTCGCCAAGACCTGGAAGCCAACTTTTGAAATTCAAATTCAATTTACTTTTTGTTAAATTCGAATCTAACACAAATTTTTAGTTAATTTTATACTCAAATATCTCTTTTCAAAATAAATTGGGTTTAAAAATTAATTCAACCTTTTTAAAATTAATTATGACCTTTTCAAAATAAATCTTTCTATTAAGATATGCATCTCATAAAACAGTTAAGGATATCCTGTTTTGTCACTTAGAAATAGGTGAGATGCTTAGGACCTAAAAGTTGAGTCCAACCCAACCAACTAAATCAAATTCAATTAAATCAATTAAATTCAATTAAATCTTAATTAAATGAATTAAATTCAATTAAATCTTAATTAAATCAATTAAATCTTAATTAAATTCAATTAAGTCTTAATTAAATCAATTAAATTCAATTAAATCTTAATTAAATCAATTAAATTCAATTAAATCTTAATTAAATAAATTAAATTCAATTAAATCTTAATTAAATCAATTAAATTCAAGTAAAACTTAATTAAATCAATTTAATTCAATCAAATTCAAAATAATTCAATAAAATTCAACTTAATTACTCTTAATTATTCTCAAATTCAACTTAATTATTCTCAATTAATCATACTCAAAATTCAATTTAATTATTGTCAATCATTTATCTTCAAAATTAAAATATTGGTCTCACACAACCCATATGGTTAACATGTTTGACCACGTAGAACTGGGTGAGACATCTAGGACCTAAAAGCATGAATCACTATCCTTTCAAATAAAAAATGTTTTCAAAAGGTATTCAAAATTATCTCCATTTTTTTAAATTAACTCTGTTTACTGTACCCTACTTTTTCAACTCTAACAGTTTTTTTTCAAAATATTGAATTTCATGTTAAATATCACAATAGACTTACTTTAAAGAGAATCTAGGGCTTGGTCTGATTTAGTCATTAACTTGGTCAAAATAGTCAACCCTAGTCCGCATAGTCAAACCTGGTCAACACTGAAGTCCCTTAAGGAACTTAGATAAAACACAGACTGTGTCAGATACAGGGGGAGTTTTCTTTTAATACTTTTCAAAAAATTAAATTGTTTTTCAAAAACCTTATGCTCTAAATCTTATTATCATGTCGATAAGGTTTTCAAAAATTGATTCAAAAACCTTCGTATACTACTATCTGTTTGAAAATTATCATCATTTCAAAATATTTTTCGAAAACTATTTTCAAAAATGTATCTCCTTGAAAGTTATCATACTCAGAAGGTTATTCAAAATTATTCTTTTGATTTTAATAAACCCTAAAGACACAGAGGAAGGTCCACTTCATGATCTATAAGGACTCCTAGGATGTGTCAAATTTAGGGGGAGGTTGAGTCAAAAGAAGAATTTCTGAAATTTTTTTGGTAATTATTTGTTTTGAAATTGTTAGATAAATTCCTTTGATCTGAACTAAACCCTAAAGACTTAAAGGAAGAATACTTGTGGTCAACAAGCTTCCGAGGACTATATCAAATTTAGGGGGAGGTTAAATTAAATGAATTATTGAACATTTCAAAATAATATGTTTTAATACATTAAGTTTTCAAAATTCTTTTGAAAATACAATTTGCCTTTAAAAATATGGTTTAGTAAATCATTTTTGAAATACCTTTAGAAGTAATATTTGCTTGAATCTTGAAAATTTTCAGGACACTTAGGAAAATGTCCTTGTAGTTAACAAGGGTTCCTAGGATTGTGTCAGACTGGAAAAGAAATCTAGTCAAGCAAAGTATTATGTTTTCAAAATAACATTAAATTTTTCTCAAAATATTATGTTTAAAAGTACTCATAATCTTCAAAAAGTACTTCTATTTTTCAAAGTATAATGTTTTGAAAAGTACTAATACTTGTAAAGGCAATAGTGTTCTAAGTGCATGAAGTTTCTAAAAGACTTGCCTACAAATATAAAATATTTTTTAAGTGGAGTTTTGTTGATGCAGTTTATAGTTTTTGCTATACTTTCAAGAATTATGCTAAGTATTTTTATGTTTTCAAAACTCATAGGCTCTGATACATAAATTTTTTTTAATCTTCTTTCAAAAAGTTCCTTATTGATATATGGCCAGGAAAGAGAAAATTTTAAATATTATCTTGTTCTAAGTTACTCTTAAAAACTATGTTGCAAGTTTTTGAAAGTGTGTTTAAGGGGGAGCTTCATGTATTTTCAAAACACCTATTACCTTGAACATCATTTTTTTTTGAAATCCATTACTTAAAGTTTTTTCTTGAAAACTATGTTTTTAAACTCTCTTACTTAAATTTATTAGATACCTTGTTCGCCCATGTATGTTTTTGATATATGTCAAAGGGGGAGGAAAGGTCAAAGTTAAGGGCTATAACACAAGTATTCAGGGATTTAGGGGGAGTATAAAATTTTTTACACTTATACTGTTCATAACTCCTTCATTTCTTAACTGTTATATGTTTATACTTAACATTGAATTGTGTAAAATTGCTATTTTTATCTTATGTTGTTAAACTGTTGTAATTTTTTACTTAACTTTGAATCGTGTTGCCATAAATCAAAAAGGGGGAGATTGTTGGTGCAGGAAGCACCATATCGAACCTTGTTTTGATATTGGCAAAGGATTCAAAGTTAAGTTTGTTTGTGACCTAACAATGTTACTCAAGTGTGCAGAGACAAAGCCCTAGCGAAGGACTGCTAGGCACCTGGCGAAGGAATGCCAGGATACAAAGCCCTAGCGAAGGACTGCTAGGCACCTGGCGAAGGACTGCCAGTATCCAAGCCCTAGCGAAGGACTGCTAGGCAACTGGCGAAGGACTGCCAGTATCCAAGCCCTAGCGAAGGACTGCTAGGCAACTGGCGAAGGACTGCCAGTATCCAAGACCTAGCAAAGGATTGCTAGGCGCCAGGCGAAGGACAGCTTTGGACTAAAGCCCTAGCGAAGGAATGCTAGGCACTGGGCGAAGGACAGCTCGGCATCTAAGACCTGGCAAAGGACCGCCAGGCAAAAGTCCAACCAAAGGAGCGGTTGGCATCAGGTATACTCTCCCGAGAGGAGTAGGTGAGGACGCGTTCCCCGTCGAGGGAACAGTAGGCGTCAGTTCGACCTAGGGCTCCATTTTGGAGACCAAAGTCAGAACCAAGACAGCTAAGGCTGTATAAACTAACCACTTAATGTTTTGTTGTGTTTTGGACTAACCCTGGATGCAGGACCGAAGGAACGAGTGTCTGCAGCTCAGAGTGCCTCAAAGGAGTGAGGCAACAGCTGACCAGGGCGCCCGGAGCGTCCCGGGCGCCCCCAAGGTGAACACAAAACACACAAGCAAAAAGTACGCTTCGACAGTACATACTCCGGGCGCCCCCATGCTCCCGGGCGCCCCCGCTGCTCCCGGGCGCCCCCATGCACAAGCCTCAAACCAGAAGCCATCGAAGCCAAGCAGATAACGTTTGACCCAGTCAATCCGGGCGCCCCGAGCGCTCCGGGCGCCCCGGTCAAAGCGGATCCAGAGGATTAGACGCGACCGAGACTTTGGCAGATCAAAGGCCACGTGGGGGGCACCCCCGACGTCCCGGGCGCCCCCAGGCCCTATATAAAGGGCCCTCGACCAAGGCTTCAAAACATCAATTCTCTCAACGCCTCAAAGCTCTTCTGCTCTCGCGCCTTGCTCCGGAATCCTTCCAACTCGAGCTGACGACGTCCTGCTGCTCCGAAAAAGGTCGATCTACTCAGGACGTCGGTAAAAGAGCTATTTAAAAGTTTACTGTACTTAATTTGTAATCCTTTGTAAACTATTTTGCGCCTAATAAAGAATTGCCCAAAGTAAACGGTCAACGACCGTGGGCCTTGGAGTAGGAGTCGACACAGGCTCCGAACCAAGTAAAAACGACTGCGTCTCTGTGTTATTTTTTATTTTCCGCTGTGCACTTGCCTTAATTTTCCGAAAGAAAGAATACCGATATTCACCCCCCCTTCTATCGGTTCTATCGATCCAACAGAACTCCCTCACTAGTAGGGAGTAAATATTGTTTAGTTATTGTAGACAATTTTTCTAGATTTACATGGGTGTTCTTTATGAAACATAAGGACTATACCTTAGAAATCTTTATAGGCTTTAGTAAAAGGGATGAGAATGAGAAGCATCTCAAAATCAACCGCATTAGGAGTGACCATGGTGGGGAGTTCCAAAACTCAAGCTTCTAACAATTTTGTGTAGAAAATGGGTATAAGCATAAATTTTAATGCTCAAGGACTCCTCAACAAAATGGGGTAGTAGAAAGGAGAAACAGAGCCCTACAAGAGACCGCTATGACTATGCTTAATGCATATTCCCTTCCTAGCTACTTTTGGGCTGAAGCGGTAAGTACCGCTTGTTACATTCAAAACCGGATTTTGATACATAGGTTCTTAGGTAAACCCCCATTTAAGTTGCGGAATGGGAGAATTCCACAAGTCCACTACTTTAGGGTCTTTGGATGTAAAGTGTATATTTTGAACACCAAGGATGACTTAAGGAAGTTTGAGTCAAAAGCGGATGAGGGAATTTTAGTTGGTTATTCATCCACTAGTAGAGGGTATAGGGTCTACAATAAAAGAACCAAGGTAATTGAGGAGTCTTAAAATGTTGATTTTGATGAATCTACCAACACTTACCCTAGGAAAGCCTCAATTGATAAGGATATAGAGGTATGTCAACCCCTTGCCCAAAGAATCCAAGACTTACATTTGGAGGGCAATAATCAAGGGAGAGGGAGAAATATCCTAGAGGATGAGGATCATGTAGTCAATGAACCTATAACTTCTAGGCCCTTGAGACATCATCAAGATCACCCTATTGACCAAATAGTGGGTGATGTCACTCAAGGGGTAAGGACTAGGTCCTACTTTAGGGACCAAAATAGTCAAATTGCCTTAATCTCTCAATTAGAACCTAAGTCTACTAATGAGGCATTAGGTGATGTAGATTGGGTCTTAGCCATGCAAGAAGAAATAAATCAATTTGAGAGAAGTGAAGTTTGGGAGTTGGTTCCTAGGCCCAATGATTACACCATTGTAACCACAAGATGAGTCATTAGTAACAAGCTAGATGATCAAGGTAAGATTACTAGGAACAAGGCTAGGTTGGTAGCTAAGGGGTTTAACCAAGTTGAGGGACTACACTATGATGAGACCTATGCCCCCGTAGCTAGATTAGAGTCTATTATAATTCTACTAGCCTATGCCGCTCACAAAGGTTTCACACTTCACCAAATAGATGTGAACTCGGCATTCCTTAATGGGGGCATTAAGGAAGAGGTCTATGTAGAACAACCCCCTGGGTTTGAGGACCCAAACTATCCTAGACATGTTTACAAATTGAGAAAAGCCTTGTATGGATTGAAACAAGCTCCCCGGGCTTGGTATGAAAGGCTTTCTTCATTTCTAGTGTCTAAGGATTTTTAGAGAGGAACAATTGACCCAACTTTGTTCCTGAAATCTAAGGATAAGAGCATATTTGTTGCCCAAGTGTATGTAGATGATATTATCTTTGGGTCAACAAATAGTGACTTTCTACATGAATTCATCAAGTGTATGGAAGATGAATTTGAGATGAGTCTTGTAGGAGAGTTAACCTTGTTTTTAGGACTTCAAGTTAAGCAATCAAATGAAGGAACACATGTATTTCAAACTAAATATGCTAAGGAAATGCTAAAGAAATTTGAACTAGAAAATGATAAGGTAGCATCTACCCCTATAGGAACAAATGTGAAAATGGATAGTGATGTTGAAGGGAAAATGGTAAACTCAAAACAATATAGGAGCATGATTGGGAGCTTATTGTACCTAACCGCTAGTAGACCCGATATATTTTTTGGAGTAGGAATGTGTGCAAGGTACCAATCATGTGCCAAAGAGTCCCATTTGGTGGTAGAAAAGAGGATCCTAAGGTATGTTAAAGGTACCCTCAATGTCGGGCTTTGGTATCCTAGAACCCCAAATGTTGATCTTATTGGATACACCGACTCGGACTATGTGGTGTAAGCTAGATAGGAAGAGTACTAGTGGAGGGTGTCAATTCCTTAGGTCCTCTTTAGTTAGTCGGAGTAGTAGGAAACAACCATGTGTTACCCTATCAACAACGGAAACCGAATATGTGGCAATGGTGGTTGTGTGTCCCAACTATTTTGGATCCTGCACACATTAGAAGATTATGAGTTACATTATTCTAATGTCAAAGTCTTATGTGATAATGTAACTACAATCAATTTGACTAAGAATCCGGTTCATGATAGATTAGCACTTAACATACTTATTTGGGTTCATATTTTGTGCATATCATGAAATTATGTGCTTAATGTTACATGTTTCATCATGTTTATGGAATAAGGATTATTTTGATGCATCAAGTTAAATTTCCTACAAATTATTGTAAAAATTCCTCATTGTCTTGAATTGACTTTCTAGGGAAATTAATTTGGACCAAGTTGGCTCATGATCAAAGGCTTGGGCTTGGGATTTAATTATGGAAGAAGCTCAAAATCAAGGACTCAAGCCCAAGTCCAAATCAAGCCAAGATTTGACTTAACCCACATCCAAAAACCTAACTGATCTTAACCCAAGTCTAATCATCCTTACCAATCCCTAATTTCCACTAAACCCAATTTGAACCCACTCCAAATTGAACCGGTTCAGCCCCATGTATAAAATCTAGATTTTGGCACGGTGTTCGCCACTGTTCATCGCTACATCTCCTCTTTCGTTCCCCTTCTCGGCAAGCCCCACTTCGAGTTCATCTTCTTCTTACAAGCTACAAGATCAGTGAGGGAGATTCAAGAGATTACTTGGACGATTCTTTGGCAGCTGGAATCTCGGCCTCGAGGGTTTCGAGGGCGAGTTTGCGAGGATCATTATCTGCTGCGAGTTCACTGCCGATTTGCATATTGTGGCCACAATATCAAGTCGGATCAAGATTTTTTTCATCTTCACGCTTCAGAGAGCTTCACCAAAGGCTTACCATTGCATCTCGATCATCCTCGCCTCAAATCGCAGCGGATCGGACAGCTTCCAGCCTTTGCCTCATTAACTCTATTTTAACTCTGATTTTCTAATCGCGAGAGGGTTTCTCAAGTGAAGATCTTCAGATTTGTTCAGAGCCAAGTCCATACGGTCTTCAGAAGGTTTCTGGCTGATTTCTGGAGCATTTGCAGCTCTTGGGTGACGCCAAGTAGTGTAGCATGTGATGTTTAGTTGAATTCGAGTGATGTTAGGATAATTTCAATTTCAATTCTGCAAACCGTATTTCAATTGCTGTTATTTCTGAATTCTGAATTGCTGCACTTCATTGGTTTCAACGTAGTTAATTCACCTTAGTTTTTAGCTTTCAACATTTAAATTTCTGCATTAGAATTCCAGCTTTTAATTTCTGCAAAAAAATTTCCTACTGCACATTAGGGATTAATTTCTGCTCTAGGTTCTCTAGATCTAGTTCAAGTCCATAATCGTTTAATTGGTTAGCAAGTGAATTTGTTAGTTAGTTAATAGATTTTAGTTGTAATTTAGCTTTATAATCCCTTGCTCTGTTAATTCTGAATTCTGCAGTTTAAATCTGATTTCCGCCAAGAACTTTTATGACTGCAATTGCATTGTTTCGATCTAGTGTTTAGTTGGTAATTTTCGGAATTTAGTGCATTCAAGCTAGCTGAATTTAATTTTCTGCAGAACAATTTAATCTATCCTATTACATGGTTTGGATTGTTTGGAATCAGTTCATGAGTTAAGACTAAGACTCCTTTTGAAATTTGTGTTAGTTAATTTCGTTTATTAGTTCATTGCAATTAGGACTTATTCTTGTTTCAGTTTAGAATCAATTCCTGGGCAGTTCATTAGCTTTGCGCTTTAATTTTCAGCTTTGCTTTAAACTCAAAAACAATCCGAAATTTATATCGAAAATCCAAAAACATCTCCCTAACCTAATTTCAAGCAAAACCACTATTAGATCTTTGGAAAATATGACTCGAGACCCCTATTCTACATTCTATTTTGTGCATCGTGGGTTTTCGACATTTGATTTAATTTGAGGCCCATTTGTGACACCTAGTTTGGGCCTTTCACCATTCTAGAACAAAACACATTGAAGTGAAGCATCACTTCATTAGGGACCATGTGGCAAGGGGAGACTTAGAATTACACTATGTTGAGTCAAAGTTAAACATTGCCGACATTTTTACCAAGCCTCTTCCCGAATCGGAGTTTACATCCTTAAGAAGAGACCTTGGAATGTGTTTTCTAGAGGTATAGGATGAACCTTGGAGTAACACAATAGAAAGGTGGTGCTTGATCCATTAGGATGATACAATTGGTTCACTTGTGCTTGTGGCATAGTGTTGAATCATTAAATATATCAAAATTATTGAAAATAGACCAACCATGGAGAAAACAAGTGTTTAATTAATGGACACTTTGCCCAAAGATCATGGTTAGACATTTTTAAATATTTGAAAATCATTTCATGTCTTATATATTTTGTCATAAGCTTAGAAGATATTTGATTGCAAAACTATGTTGAAATATTGATACAAACTTAGTGGTTTTCAATAATTTTGAACTTTGGTCAAAAGTCAAGCATATTTGAAACTTTTCACGAACTGATATTTTTCCTTGTAGAGTATATGATATCAAATATGCCTGTAAATTCTTACAATTTTTGAAATTTTCTGGAATTTATTGGAGGTTTCTGAAATTCGGCTCAGAAGTTGAAATATCAGACTGACAGAGTATCAGTCGACTGCCCCCAGGGGCAGTCGACTGGCACAGCTATTTTCAGCAGTCTGATTTTTTTCAGAAATCCAAAATTCTCTCATTTGATGTCATGGTTTAGAGTTGCTTGGGCAATCGTTTTGATGGTGCCGAAGGGGGAGAATGACTGGTTTATGTTAGATTTTTAGCTTAAAATGCATGGTTTAAGTTAAAATCTTGGAGTATGATGGAAAATGGGAAAAGACATAGATTAAGGGGGAGGTTACCTCTTAGGTCTTGCTATGTCTTATATTTCTTGTTGTTGCTTGTTGGTAAGTTAGGTTTGCAACTTAACTTTGATTATGATAAGAATTGAAAATGGGAGAAGACATGGGTTAAGGGGGAGGTTTCCTCTTAGGTTTTACTATGTCTTATATTTTCAATTGCTACTGTTATTTATTATTGTTGACTAGTATTTATTCCCTAACTTAAACATATTGTCACACATCAAAAAGGGGGAGATTGTTGAGGCAATCGGCCCAAGAATGATCGGGAAGATCATGGTTTTGATGTATGTGCCAATAAGTTTAAGGTTAGGGTGTTGTGTTGTATTTGATATGTGTGATTAAGTTTGCAGGACTTGGAGAATCACACATGCAGAACATATCCGAGGGACGAGAGCCGAGGGAGGTGGACTCCAAGGGCAAGCCGGGAAGTGGACTTCAAGGGCACACGTGAAGGGTGGCATGGAGACAAGCCAAGGGAAGGCTTGTGTGCGCATCTGAGGGACGATAGCCAGAGGAAGAAGATTTCAAGGAGCAAGCCAAGAGAATAGACCTGAAGGCACACGTGAAGGAGAGTGTTCGGAGTGGCTATAAGTGAGTGGAGAGGCTGGGCAGTCGACTGGTCCAAGGGCAGTCGACTGCAAAAACTTACAGAAAGTTTTCAGCCTCGGACCAGTCGACTGGTCATCCCCGAAAACTAACCGTTAGCTAGCAATTAATGCTAGGCCAGTCGACTGCCACAGGGGCAGTCGACTGGTGTGGGGTTGGACAGCTTGCAAAGTTGTCCTGTTCTCTTATAAAAAAGGGACTTTTTGGCACGACTTGGGTACAGTTCTTTACTGTACAAAAGTGATGCTCGTGCCCCGACTGATCGGATCTTCCTTTCGCTCTTCATCGCAACTTGTAAAGAGGAAGAAGACAACGTTTGTAAAGGTTTCTCCACCTTTGAAGGAGGATTTCATAGTGGGGAGTGTGCAACCGCATAGATCCTTGGATTAGTCACCTTTCGGGGTGGATACCAAGTAAAAATTCCTGTGTTAGCATTGCTTTTTGTTTTTCATATATATTGTTTGTATTGCGCTAACATCTTTGTAGAGAAAAAGGCAAAAAAGTATTATTCACCCCCCCCCCTCTAGCAACGTATGCGGTCTTACACATATGATATCCTTGCATATGATTTTTCACTACCATTTGATCTCCTAGATTGATATCCTAGACCCAATCTATCATTGTTAAGGCTTTGACCATCCAGCACAATGCCTAACCCCTTGGATCTCATAATAAGTCTATCTAGCTTTTTCTCTAATTTATCAAGCTTTGCTCTCAAAGCTTGATTTTTTCTTTCTAGGCTCCTAACCTTAGTATCATCATGTCCATTTTGGGCATTCCTGGATCTACCCATTTTTCTAGGCATGTGTCTCACTTTCTTA
Source organism: Boesenbergia rotunda (assembly GCA_024364735.1). NCBI lineage: Eukaryota > Viridiplantae > Streptophyta > Magnoliopsida > Zingiberales > Zingiberaceae > Boesenbergia > Boesenbergia rotunda. The sequence continues at coordinate 402,464 of JAGFNQ010001732.1, forward strand.
GGGTTAATGTCTTGGTCTTTAGGTCTAAAAGTTCTAGATTGATCATGATACATAGATTCCTTAGAATTTTAGCACGCAATAGTAACTATATTTTTATCATGATACTTGAAACCAAAATTACGCATAGGCAGGCAATTTTCATTATTTCTAGCACGCATAGGGAAATTTGAAACATTCTTAAAGTTAGGAATTACCTCCCTTACCCTTGTAGCTCCCCTTTGACGTGAGATTTTCTTCTTTTCTTCTTTTTCCTACTTTATCAAATGTTCCAGTTTCTTAAGCTCTCCTTTTCTTGGATATTTAATGTGATAGAGCCCTAGCTCTCCACATGTGAAACATCTAATGTGATTTTTTTTACTTCTTTTCCCTATAACCCATATTAGATTTTAAATGAATTGACTTGGGTTTAGGGTTTACCTCCTTTTTATCTAATGGGCACTTGTCCTTGTAGTGTCCCCTCTTATTGCATCCAAAGCAAATGATGTGATCTTTTGTCCTTGCTTTGATGGAGGTTGAGGATTCTTCTTGCTCCGGTATTAAAGAGGGTCTCTCCTCCCCCTCAATTCTTGAAGTGGAGACCTCTTCTTCTTCCCTTGATTAAGTGGATGATCTCTCACTTTCTTGTGTCACATCACTTGTGTAACGCTCGCCCATTTACACAGCCTTACGGCGGCGCTACGTGACATACATATACGCATGTGGACTTCTTTATGCAGCGGAATAAATTTTAACATTTTATCCACATGCGTTTAAACCATGCACTTATAACTTAAATCATGTTGACACATTCTTAGCTATCATTCTTAACCATAGTGACATGGTAAACTTAGCATCATTCATAATTATATAGCATCATTCTTAAACATGTTTGCATGGTCATCATGTAAAGAGAGAAAGACATAGGATCTTTTCTTTTCTTTTGCCAAGTCATTGTCACACACACACACTTGCCCCTCCTGCTGCTTCCCTTAGCTGAAGACCTCATACTTGATCTGCGGTATAAGAACATAAGACTATAAGCACATAGGCTTAGTAAGACCCTTTCCTACTCACAAAAATCATACGTCATATCATACATAAACATATAAAACATTCAACATAGCATAACATAATTATCATTGCATAATTCTTAACATGAACGTAAGCATATAACATGGCATTCTTTAGCATAACATAAGCATATAACATGGCACGGTTCTTAACATAACATAAGCATATAACATGGTTCTTAACATAACATGAGCATAGCTAACATAACATGAGCATAGCATGGTTCTTATCATAACATAAGCATAGCATGGTTCTTAACATAACATAAGCATAGCATGGTTCTTAACATAACATAAGCATAGCATGGTTCTTATCATAACATAAGCATATGAACAACTACATAGCATGATTCCTAACATAACCATAGATCTACAACATACTTAGCATGGCATAAATCTTAACATACATGAACATGAGACATACTTATACAAGGCATAATTCTGGGCATACATGAACATGAAACATACTTATCATAGCATGAGATATAAGCATAAGCATAAGCATAAAACATACTTACCCTGGCGCGATGCATAACATGGATGTATGCATGAGTCAAATGCATTTACTACATAAGGATGCTTAGTTTTAAAATCATACTTTTAAATGCTTAGCATAAACATAACATCATTGGGGTCCCCGGCTTGTACCACATACATACATCATAAGCGCGCATCCCTAAGTAAATACGAGGTAGCTAGCCTCGACCTACTAGGGTAAGGACAGCATAGTCGGTAGTCCTAGAACCGGGGCGTTCTTAAGGTGCCCATCCCTGTTGCACAGCTTTGGTAGTGCCAGAACCGTGGACAGCTTCGGTAGTCCAGAACCGGGGCGTTCTTAAGGTGCCCATCCCTTGGACCCTTACTTCGGTCCGGTACAAGCCACATTCATAAAATAAAATAACTATGCATGCTTCATCATTCATACTTGACATATCATAGGAACAGCTACGGTAGTTCCAGAACCGTGGACAGCTTAGTCGGTAGTCCAGAACCGGGGCGTTCTTAAGGTGCCCATCCCTTAGCATGACATAGACATACTTAACATTTCATCATTCATACTTATCATCATGATGCCTTAAAGGCATGAACATTCATCATCATTCTTCATTTTCATTCATAAGATATGTCATGCTTACATCATTTTGTCTTAGGCCATGGTTATCATTTTCGTTCATCATCTTCATTCTTAACATAGCATACATACATATCATTCATAAAGCATGGCATACATACATAGCATTCATGAGACATGACTTACATACATATTGTTCGTAAAACATAGCATACATACATGTCATTCCTAAAGCATGGCATACATACATAACATTCATAATACATGCATGGTTAGGGTACATAGCATACATACATGTCATTCCTAAAGCATGACATACATACATTACATTCATAAAACATGCATGGTTAGGGTACATAGCATACATACATGTCATTCCTAAAGCATGGCATACATACATAACATTCATAAAACATGCATGGTTAGGGTACATAACATACATACATGTCATTCCTAAAGCATGGAATACATACATAACTTTCATAAAACATGGATGGTTAGGGTACATAGCATACATACATGTCATTCTTGAGAACTTAACCCAAACCAAGCCCTAAATTAGGGACTTGGCCGAAAACCCTAGAGGGCCATAGGTCCTTAGAAAAATTTGCATACCCATGGTTAACCTCCAATACCTTACTTATCATGTCATAGGAACCCACTTGGACCCTTAATTGGTTTTAACCCCAAAGTCCAAGGCCTTATTCATGCTTGGCCGAAAACCTAGGGGAGAAATAACCCCTAGAAAATTCATATTATCATCCATAGTCTATCATAGCAAAACATACCAATCATGCTTGAGGGATTAAAATTAATCCCTAGCCCTATACTTGATGTGGCCGAAACACTAGATGGGTTTTAGGGCATCAAAAATTTCCCTAGATCATAATCTATGCCTTACATAACATCATGAAGCATTTAAGAGCACAAAAGAGAATTTACATCATCCCTAGGCCCAAGCAATAGCCTTGGCCGAAACCCTAGGCTCCACTTCATGTACTTTTCTCCAACTTAAATATTAAACAACATCTAAATCTTGTTAAGCATCAAGAACAATCATACCACAGGTGAGAAGGGTCTTACCTTCCTTGATCTTGCTTACAAACTTGAATAGAAAATAACAAGAGAACCTCCTTGTCTCTAAACTTCTCCTTAGCCCTTGTATCCTTGTAGAGGGCCAAGAAAATAACAAGAGAACCTCCTTATGTGAACTTTTCCCAAGGGAGAAGGGGGCTTGGGGGTTTCGGCTAGGAGAGGGAAGAAGAAGGAGGGAAGGCTTGGTGGATGAGAAGAAGAGAAATCTTAGTTGGTAAGTTACTACTCCTCTCCTTTATTCACCATGAAGTGGGCAAGTGAAGAGTCATAGTGTCTCTTCCCTTGTTGACTCTTCATTTTCCCTAAGCCTTAACTAAATACCACTTCATTCTCTACTAGCACTCCCTTGCTAGGTGAATTGGTTAGTACATGCATGGTAGTACCATAGGTCCAAGGTTCAATCCTTGGTGCATGCACTTTATTTTTCTATTTTATTCTATCTTATTTTTATTTTATTTTCGAAAATTCCCTAAGACTCTGCCATAATCATGCTAATATTCCTAATTAAATTCCATTTATATTTATATTAAATTCTACCTAATTAAAACTCATTTTTGGAGCCCCTATAAGGCCCCTTAGTACTTAACTTCTCAATTTAAATGGGAAAACCATGGATAATTGCACTAAGGTTTATACTAGTATCTCTACGTTCCTCGAAAATCTATCTAAACATTATCAATATTTTAAAGAAAATATTGAAAGGATTTTGCGGGTCGTTACAACTTGATGATACGGATGAATTTTCACTTTCTTCTTTCTCTTCTTGGACCATTGAACTTATTTCTTTTGGCTCTTCCATTATTTGAGCTTGTGTAGGGTTTTCATGAAATACTCACATCTTGTTCCATAACACGTGCATTTTTGTATTCACCTACACCACTCAATACATCATTAGGCAAAATATTAAGTAATATTCCAATTACCTTCTCATTTGCCTTCGATTGTGCTTGTTGCTCCTTGATCCAATATCATAGTGGGAGCCTTTCCCGTGTTTATATCTTAGAGTTTCGAATGCCTCTTCTAGTACCATCATGCAATCTCAATCCATGCCAAACCACTTCTTCATCTGCATCCTCCGATAGTCGAAATCCTCGCGATCATAGGGAGGTGGAACATTGATGTCATCACCCAATTTTTCTTCAATCGTCATTTCCTCAAGATTTTTGCTCACTCAGCGGTTAGTCCATAGATGAGCAAACCTTCGCTCTGATACCACTTATTAGGATCTTACCGTTAAGCTGGAGGGGGGTGAATAACTTACTTTCGATTTTTCTCCCTACAAGTTGTTAGTACGCAAGCGGAAACACAATGAAAATGAAATNATGATTTCCTGGAGCATCTCCGGCTAGCTCTTGTCGCTCCTTGTGGGTGGAGAAACCTCGCCACAATCCTTGGACAATCCCTGAGCAATACTAGGCTACTAACAAGCTCTAACCAAGCAAGTTTCGCCAAGCAGAAACAGCCTTAAATGAGCTCCCTTAAATAGAGCTCGAGGCTGAAATGACCGTTACCAGTCGACTAGTCCAGTACCAGTTGACTGGTATCTACGAATTTGAAAGTCACAGCCTGACTCTTCAAATTCTGGTCACTACCAGTCGACTGATCTTGAATCAGTCGACTGGTCCATCCCTAAGTCTAGAGTTACCCTTCCCAAGTACATTTCTCTCTACACTCGAACCCTCACGACTTAGTTCTCGAGTACAATTCCCTCAGTACTCGAGCCCTCACTGATAGATCGATTGTGTTTGCTAGAGGGGGGTGAATAGAAAATTTCAAACCCCAATTCTAACACGGAAGATTCGCTTGGTATCCACCCCGGACGGGTGACTAATCCAAGAATTCGTAGATGGATCACTCCCCGGATAACCTCCCACTACAAGAAAATTATGATTTCACGACACTTGAAAGACAACATTTTTTTTTAAAAAGCGTTGTCTTTTTTTTTAACAACGCTTTTAGTGAAAACTGTTGTCTATGTTTTTTTATTTCTTATTAAAGACAATGCTTTTAAATACGCGTTGTCTATTGACCTTTTTTTTAGATCAAAGACAACGCTTTTCAAAAAGCGTTGTGTTTGAGTATTTTTTTAGTATCTATAATAATAAAACTTTAGCAAGTTTTGTCTATGTAAAATACAGTGTAAAAAATAATAATAAAATAAATTAAAATTAAAAATAATAATTAATAAATAAATAAAAACATATATATATACATACAAATATATAATACACATATATAAAAATACTATAAATATGAGTTAAAATTAGAAATAACTTTATGAAAAATTTTAGAATAATTTTTTTGAATTTTAAAAATATTTACAGGGATAATTTCGAATTATTTAAGAAAAAAATTAGATTTAAATTATCTAATTTAAAAATTAAATAAGTTTTAAATTAGAATTTAAAAATTATATAATTTTTAAATTAGATTTTAAAATTTTGTTTTTAACTCCTCCTCCCATATAAAATTAGAGTCCGTGCCCTAAACCTCATCGCGTCGATCGACCCGACTCCTCCTCCCCGTGCCCTAACCCTCGAAGCAGCACTGGGAGATCTTGCGCGACGACCTCGGTGGGATTCTTGGCTTCTCGGTTCGTGCTGCTCCAGTTGCTTCTGGGTTTTGCTTAGGGCTGTTGTTATAGCCTTCTATTTCTCATCATCCTTTTTCTTGTTGCTGTTTGTTTTTTTGACAGGTTTAGCGTGCGTTTTTGTGGAGATGGAGGTTTTGTGCCGAAGCCAGAGTGGCGGAGCTACTTTCTGCTCCATGATGGAGTTATTCGTCGCCGAGATTGCTTTGGCTGCGGAAAAGACTCTCCTTTCACTTCTTCTAGCGGTAAAAATGGACCTTGTGTTCGACTTGATATCCTTCCAACAATTGTGCTTTTAATTTGTTTTCGACTACTCAAAATCTCCAGTTTGGGGATGTTTTTTTTTCTTTATTCACTTGCACTGCATGCAGATAGCTTAAAATTTGAACATAAAGCTCCTTTGCAACTGGATTTGAAGTTTTTGTCAAAGTAGAGTTGTGTTTGAACTACTGCTGCTGGTTACTTATCCATTAGTCTGCAGCTGCATTGCTTTCACAGTTGTGTTTATGTAGGATATATGTTGATGGACCAAGGGGATACTTTATTCTACATGACTAATGCACTTTGCAAATGTCCTAAGGTGTAGGACCTTCCTTGATTATTTGATTTCTCGATTTAACAAATTCATGTTTTAGATTAGTACCAGCTGATTTTTATTCAAGTGGTAGTTTATTTCTGTTCTTTTTCCCATGTTAGTTATATTCGAGGAGATGATGGATTTATCATCCAAGCATGATTCTTTTAGGCTATATAACACTATCCAATGTAAAAAATAAGAGTGACATTTTGATTCTTATGCACAAATTGTCTGGTTCCTTGTGCTTGATTTTTAGATGTTCTTAATATTATGAACTTATTGAAGCTTGGATTAGTTATGTTTAATCATAAGAGATTTTTGTTTTCCATGTGATTTAGGTTTCTTGTGGTTCGAACTTTTTAGCTGTCATATGTTTTGATTAGCAACATGAGTGCTTTTTTAAGTCATATCTAGCCTGCTATTTTGCATGTAAAATACTGTACATATGCAAAAAAATTTCTAATGCAATCATATGTGTGATTGCACTTTCCCGCAATGAGGTACCTAAAGGCATTATCAAATATGATGTGGCAAAACAACAAACTTACCCATCAAGGCATTCACTGTTGAACTCATGTGTTCCATTTCCCAAGAATTGCATTCGAGTTTCTATTGATAAAGCAGTGGATAAATTAGCACCTTTGCCATATCCAATTCCAAGTGAATGTGAAGTAATTGGTGATACTGTAGGAACTCATGTGGCTTGGCCACAACACTTGATAGTGAAGCAAGATGAGGCATATGTGATATTATATTTCAAATTAAATTGTCGCTTTTTATTATTCAACCTATCTAACTTGTTTACATTTGAAATTATTAGAAGCTTGGAAGACAGAACTTTGAATAACTAAAAAAGAAGCATACTTTGTCAACAAGTATCCCAAGATCATTACATATGTTATATTGTTATAGTAAACGTGCTCTAGATGAAGGAAGATATATATCAATGCGTTGAGATAATGATGTGTTTGACGATGATTGTGAACTTTTTTTGCACCTTGAGGACATCATTTCTTTATATCATTTTGAGCCAATTTCAGGCAATTGTGTTGTTGGCTACATATGGTAAGTGATTTGATTTAAGTAATTTCAGCAACTTTTTCTTCAAAGATAATATTTTATTTTCATTATTGAAATATTATGTGTGACCATTATATTTTCTTCACATTATTGTTTAGTATGTTAATTTTATTATTTTTGCAATGACAGAAATCTTTATAAGAAGACGCTGAAAGATAATAAGAAAGAGAAATTCATATTTATGAATCCACACAAGATCCCACATATGGCAAAAACTACACACGACAAAATAGGTGAGCTTGAAAGGTTGAACCAAAAGGCAAGTGTTTTAGCAGATAGACTAACTGGTGCAACAGCAACTCAATTAGTTTTGGTGCCATGTAATATCGGGTAAGTAAGAAATAAAACATCACTTTCAATTGCTTCCTTTCGCTTATTTGTTGAGTTATATGCACTAATTGTATGTCTATGCCTAGTTTTCACTGGATTCTCACTGTCATTGAACCTTACAAGGATGTTATTTATTTGTTCGATTCCTTAAGTCACCGCATTCGCGATGAAGATTGGAAATATATAGTGGAAATGTGAGTTCATATATGCTCTTTTTTAGTAAACCTTTATTTTTCTATTAACGTAATTTGTGTATGTTCATAGTTCACAAAGCAGAGTATCTCGAGAAGAAATTGATGAGGTGCGGTTCGAGTTGGTGGAATGTATACAAGATCATATTTATGAGTAGGTATGTAATGATGGTTGTCATAATTCTATTTAGATTTAAGTTTATGGAATGATGACCATCATTTTCACATTCATTTAAAGCAAACATATGAATTGTGAAATGTATGTTGTTACATGTTTCATTTTTTGATCCATGTTTCATAAATCGCTTTTCTGTTTTATTAGTTACAAGTTTATGCTTGCTATAGGGCTGATTTTTTTTCCTTGCTCGGATGATGTTCATCCAATATTGAAGAAGTCATCAGCAAAGTTCATCACGGATCGAAAAGTAAGTACCTTTGACGACTATTTCACCACGGATCCAACATTCAACTTGCTTATGGATTTTATCGATGTCGTTTATCTCATTCACACAAAATCTCTAACACGAATTTTTATTTTGATGCAGTGTTAAATCATAGTTAAAGAGCTTGAGAAGTTGAGGCCAAAGAAAAGTGTCATAGCTATCGGTGAAGGATGTTATGATGATGATCTTATTAAACATAATATGGATATAAAGTTAATTTGAGGATTGTGCGATCATATATATTTTTTGTTTGGATAATATGAAGTTGTATCTTTTGTTAAATAGTTATATTTTAAAAAGGATTGTGGATGCTTTTTAAGCATTGTAAAAACTTTGACCTTGTAGTAAATGACAACGCTTTTTAAGCGTTGTAAAAGCTTTGTCCTGGAAAAAAAATGGCAACGCTTTATAAACGTTGCAAAAGTGTGGTCTTTGTAAAAATCAACAACGTTGTTTAAGTGTTGTAAAAATGTTGTCTTTATAAAAAACAACAACGCTTTTTAAACATTACAAAAGCGTTGTCTTTGAACAAATTGACAACGCTTTTTAAGTGTTGTCTTTGAACGGACATTTAACAACAGTGCTTTTAACAACGCTTTTTAAGTCACATAGACAACGCGTAAAAAGCGTTGTTGTTTAGCTTTTTTCTTGTAGTGTCCGGCTAACTCTGTCGCTCCTTGTGGGTGGAGAAACCTCGCCACAGCACCTTGACACGACCTGAGCACAAAGACTACTATCTTGCCTTTAACCAAGACAAGATTCGTCAAGCATCTCAACCACCACGAAGTCCTCTTTAAATAGGACTCGGGCTGAAACCCTCGCCACCAATCAACTGCCAATTTTCCAGTCAACTGGTCTAGCCTTAATTGCAAGCCAACAGCTAGTTTTCGGGATTACCAGTCGACTGCCATTTTACCAGTCGACTGGTCCAGCCCCGAAATCATTCTGTAGGTTTTATCAGTCTGCCCCACTCACACACCTAGGGTTTCCCTTCCCGTGTACACTTCTCTCAGCACTCGACCCCTAGGATTTCTCGAGTACAATCACACAGCTGTCGTACCCTCACGACTCGACTGACTCCTCATCTGCAGCCTCGACTATTGCCTTTGCACCCTCTTCATCTTCGGCTCCCATCCCTCGGATGCACGCAAGCCTCCAGCTTGCCTCCATGCCATCCTTCATGCATGCCTCGAAGTCCGCGGCCCTTAGCTCATCGTCCCTGCTCCAAGGTCCCTCGGGTGTACACAAGCCTCCAGCTTGTCTCCATGCCACCCTTCATCGTACCAAGGTCGTCCAGCCAAGTCCATATGTGTAACCTGTACAATCTGCACACTCAACATACACATATAAGAACACAAGGGTGAACCTAACTTAAACTCTTTGCCCAAACATCAAAACACTTGGTCACTCCGGACCACAGATTGCCTCAACAATCTCCTCATTTTTTATGTTTGGCAATACGTTTAAGTTAGGGAAAGTAAAATAGTAGTCAATAGCAAAAACTATACTAAATAAATGCATATGCAATGCATACATGGATCCTATCCCAAGGCATCCTACACCTAACCCTCCGAGTTAAAAATTTTCACACCTAGCCCTCCAAGTTAGGACTTTTCCACCAAAATGGGCTTTTTAAAACTTCTCCAAAGCTCCCCCTACACTGGACTTACAAAGGTTTTTTTAAGAACCTCTTCAAGGTTCCCTTACGCCAAGAATGGAGCAACCATGCTCCCCCTTAATCTCAACTCCCCCTAAACCTAGGGTTTCTTGCAAAGGTATGTTTGGTTTCCCAACTTAAACCCAAACTTCTCCCCCTTTGCCTAACATCAAAAAGAACCCAATAATATCCCAATTATTAGTTCTTTGAATCCCTAATGATCATAAACAATGTATACTTGACCCCCATACACTTGTTTCTTATCATTTGGACACATGTCAGCTGCTGGATACCCACACCAGCACTGACCAAGGCAGTCGACTGATACTCTGAAATCAGTCTTTTCTGGCCAAATTCAGAATTGCGCCAGAAATTTCATAAATTTCCAAAAATTCTCAAATTTTGTGGAGAACATTGTGGTACCTACACCTACTTGGGAAAAATACATTCACCCATGTATCTATCACCATTCCCAAGTTGGACACAAAACCCAAAAATTTTCTATGAAAATTAAGGCAACCAAAGAGGCAACCTCCCTCTTAGCCTATGCCTTCTCCCAATTTTCAATTTTCCTAGGTGAAGTTCTACCCAACTTAACACCCTAACACCAAGTTAGGTTCTACCCAACCTAACAACCATGTTCTTCTCCCTTTGACACCATTAAAGGATTGCCCCCCAAGCAACCTTATCCCTAGTGCCAATAAGAACTCAACAAAACCTTGAAAAAGTCAAAAAAATTTACAAACACACTTGTTAGGATATACCCTATCCTAGAAAAATATGATTTCAAGAAGATATCAAGTGTGCTTGACTTTTGGTACATACCTAATTTCCAAAGAGTTTGGCATTTCGTATCAATTTTGAACTCTATTCACAATTCCTCGTGTTTACAAATCCTGACCATTATCAATTTACACAAGGAATTGTCCTTAACTCTTTCTTTTCAATATCCTCAAATATAAAAAGAAATCTCCTTCTTATCGCTTATCAATCTTCCTTGAATTATTCATTATATCCATATATTCTCATTTCATACAATCACCAATAAGCCATGAGACAAACCCTTGTTCAAGGAATATAATCAATGATCTTAATTTAGACATCATATTCTATCATCCAATAGTCATTGTTCATTAATCCTGATGAATCAGTCGACTGCCCCTGGGACAGTCGACTCCCAAAACTCACAGAATGTTTCTGGACTGAGACCAATCGACTGCCCCCAGGGCAGTCAACTGATATCTGAATTTCAGATTTTTTCAGCCCAATTTCAGTAATGCCTAAATAATTCCACAAATCTCCAAAGAATCTGAAATTTCGTGGAGAGATTTGTGGATCATATATCTACTTGGGAAAAATATGTTTCCAAATAAATGTACTTCATATCCCAAGATTGGCATGCAATCCAACTCTACCTAAATTGTATCATTTTAACCTATTCCAAAAGTCCTAATTGTGGCCTTTCCTTGATATATCTTCTAATACTTGGCCATGATACATTTTTAGCACTGAAGTACATGGTATTTACCTATTAAAACCTAATTTTATCAATTAGAACCTCTTTTTCACATTTTTCTTCCTAAATTCCCTTTTTAATGTGCCAAAATCTAGGATTAAGACTTACTAAAGTCTTCCAACCCTTTTTGACACATTTCACCTAATTTCCTAAGAGAGAAACTCTTGAGATTCATTTACCATGGTCTCTAAAGACTCCTAGAGCTCCCCCTTGAGCTCTGAGCCCTAGCCACCTCCCTAGGTGACTCAACCCACACTAGACCACACCAATGTGCCCCCGATGACTCTTGACCTACAAAATGAACCTTCTTAACCTTAGACACCTTGCCTTGGGTTAAGTTGTTCCTTCTACCTTCAATGGCATCCCCTTACCATTTTTGGTCTTCTCCTTCTTGCGAAGATTATATGTTTTCCCAGCATACTTCTTTTTGTTGGTCTTGGAGGTCTTAGACGGGTATCCCAACCTCGATCTATCATAGTTGGGTTTTATACTTCCCAACACCATATCTAGACCCTTTGATCCAACCGTGAATCTTTCTAGGGTCTTTTCCAATGTATCAAGCCTTGCCCTCAAGGCTTGATTTTCCATTGCCAGGTTTCTAACCTTAGTTTCCATATGTCCACATTGGGCATTCCTAGACCTACACATTTTTCTAGGCGCATTCCTCCCCTTCTTGGGATTAGTGTCATGATCCTTAGGTCTAGACGTCTTGGGTTGATCATGATGCATGTCTTTCCTAGGGTTTTGATCTATCTTGTTAAACTTAGTCCTATCATTATATTTAAAATCAAAATTATGCACCATTAAGCATTTTTCATTAAAACTAGCATGCATGGATGGGTAATTAACATGATTTTTAAAATGCAAGGAGAAACTTAAAATTGAATTACTTTTTAACCTAGGGTTAGGAATTACCTCCCTTACCCTTATAGTCCCTCCTTGTTGTGAACTTCTTCTTTTCGTTCTTTCCTCCTTCTCCCATCTTCTTAGATGCTCCATTTTCTTTATTTCACCTTTCATTGGGCACTTAGTGTGGTAGTGCCCCAATTCTCTGCATGTGAAGCATCTAATCTTCATTTTCCTCTCTTGGGCTTCTCCGTTCCTATAATTCATGTTAGACTTAAATCGAATGGACCCGGGTTTAGAGAGTACCTCCTTTTTCTTACCTAGAGGGCATTTATCCTTGTAGTGCCCCTTTTCGTGGCAACCAAAGCATGTGATATGTTCTTTTGATTTGACTTTGGTGGAGGTAGAGGCTAGGTTGACTTCCTCTTCAACCTTGGATGAAGAAGATGCTTCCTCTTGTTCTTGTGTAGATGAGGGTCTCTCCTCCCCCCTCAATCTTTGAGGTGGTGACCTCCTCCTCTTCTCTAGATGAGGTGGATGACCTCTCACTTTCTTCTTCCACTTCTTGAACCAATGAATTGATTTCTTTGGGCTCTTGAATTTGTGTAGGAATTTCATGATATTCTTTGACTTTATTCCATAATTCATGTGCATCTCTATATTCACCTACACAACTCAAAATATTATTAGGCAAAATATTTACCAAGATGCTAATTACCTTCTCGTTTGCTTTTGCTTGATCTTGTTGTTCTTGACTCCAATATCTAGGCCTAAGCCTCTTCCCGTGCTTATCCTTTGGAATCTCATATGGCTCTTCAAGCACGATTCGAAGGTCCCACTCGAACCCGAACCAAGTCTCGATCCTTGCCCTCCAAAAGTTGAAATCTTGATAATCGTAGGGCGGTGGAGTGTAGATGTCTTCCCCCAATTTATCTTCCATGTCTTTCTTCCTCTAGCGTGTGGTCCCTCGGCGATTAGTCCGATCAAGAGCGTTCCTTTGCTCAGATACCAATTGATAGATCGATTGTGTTTGCTAGAGGGGGTGAATAGCAATTTCGAACCCCAATGCTAACACAGAAGCTTTACTTGGTGTCCACCCCGGATGGGTGACTAATCCAAGAATTAGTCGGTGGATCACTCCCCGGATAACCTCCGGCTAACTCTGTCGCTCCTTATGGGTGGAGAAACCTCGTCACAGCACCTTGACACGACCTGAGCACAAAGACTACTATCTTGCCTTTAACCAAGACAAGATTCGTCAAGAATCTTAGCCACCACGAAGTCCTCTTTAAATAGGAGTCGGGCTAAAACCCTCGCCACTAGTCGACTACCAATTTACCAGTCGACTGGTCTAGCCTTAATTGCTAGCCAACGGCTAGTTTTCGGGGTTACCAGTCGACTGTCATTTTACCAGTCGACTGGTCCAACCCCGAAATCATTCTGTGAGTTTTATCAGTTGACTACCTCCCAGGCAGTCGACTGCCCCACTCACACACCTAGGGTTTCCCTTCCCGAGTACACTTCTCTTAGCACTCGACCCCTAGGATTTTCCGAGTACAATCACACAGCACTCGTACCCTCACGACTCGACTGACTCCTCATCCGTAGCCTCGACTATTGCCTTTGCGCCCTCTTCATCTTCGTCTCCCGTCCCTCGGATGCACGCAAGCCTCCAGCTTGCCTCCATGCCATCCTCCAAGCATGCCTCGAAGTTCGCGCCCCTCAGCTCATCATCCCTGCTCCAAGGTCCCTTAGGTGCACACAAGCCTCCAGCTTGTCTCCATGCCACCCTTCACCATACCGAGACCGTCCAGCCAAGTCCATATGTGTAACCTGTACAACCTGCACACTTAACATACACATATAAGAACACAAGGGTGAACCTAACTTAAACCCTTTGCCCAACCATCAAAACACTTGGTCACTCCGGACCACAGATTGCCTCAACACTCACGACCTAGTTGACTATTCATCCAGCAGCCTCGATCTGTTGCCTACGTGACCTCTTCGTCTTCGGCTCCCGTCCCTCAGATGCGCACACAAGCCCTAGGCTTGCCTCAATGTCATCCTTCACTCATTCCTCGAAGTCTGCGTCCCTCGGCTCATCGTTCCTGCTCCAGTAGCCTTGATCTGTTGCCTTCAAGCCCTCTTCGACTTTGGCCCTCGTCCCTTAGATGTGCACACAAGCCCTCGGCTTGCCTTCATGCCATCCTTCATGTACGCCTCGAAGTCTGCTTCTTTCGGCTCAACATCCCTGCTTTATCCATGGTCCCTCGAATGCGCACACAAGCCCACGACTTGCCTCCATGCCACCATTTACTGTACCTGAAGATATCCAACCAAGCCTATGTGTATCCTGCAAACCTGCACACTCACATACACATATTAGATTAATATGAAATCATTATGAGGTGGTGTTGTTTTAGGTTCAACTGATAGCTCATCATTATGAGTTATTGGTTGTGGGTCTAGACTAGGTGTCTCTGTAATGTCTATTGGAGTTTCTTGAACTTCATCAAGTTCAATGCCACTCCCACTGTTTTCTTGTAAAATAAATTCTTTTTCCAGAAATACAGCATGCCTTGAAACAAACACCTTTTGTTCCAAGGGATGATAGAATTGGTAACCCTTCGTTTCCTTAGGGTATCCAATAAATAGACATTTATCAGACTTAGCATCCAATTTGTCTGATATAGTCCGCTTCACATAAGCAGGACAACCCCATATCTTAAGGTGAGTTAAGTGAGGTTTCTTACTATTCCACGTCTCATATGGAGTAGTAGAGACTACCTTGGTCGGGACTCTGTTTAGCAAGTAAACAGCTGTCTTAAATGCATAGCCCCAAAAGGATTATGGAAGAGTTGCATGATTCATCATAGACCTAACCATGTCCATCAAGGTTCGGTTGCGCCTCTCAGATACACCATTATGCTGTGGTGTATATGGCGGAGTCCATTGGGACAATATCCCATTGTCCCTAAGATAATCTTGAAACTCTTGACTCAAGTATTCACCACCCCGATCAGATCAAAGTATCTTAATACTTTTGCCAAGCTGTTTCTCTACTTCATTTCTGAACTCTTTGAATTTATCAAAGGCTTCAGATTTGTGTTTCATCAAGAACACATACCCAAATCGTGAGTGATCATCAATGAAGGTGATGAAGTAGCTATAGCCTCCTTGTGCAAGAGTTGACATTGGTCCACATACATCAGTATGTATTAGACCAAGCAATTCTCCCACTGGATTTCCTTTTCCAGAAAAGGGTAATTTGGTCATCTTGCCTTTTAAGCATGATTCGCATGTATCAAATGAACCGGGTTCAAATGATTCCAAAATTCCACATCGGTGTAATTGGGTCATGCGTTTCTTACTTACATGGCCAAGACGGCAATGCCAAGTGTAGGAGTCTATTCGATTATCTATTCGAGCACGTTTGTTGCTAACTTCGATATTGAAAACGTCACTGGATAAATCTAACGTGTAGATACCATTGCACAAAATTCCATTCCCATAAAGAACGTCATTTAAAGTTATGTAACAACAATTGTTACTAAAAGTTAAATGATAACCCTTTTCATTCAAACATGAAATAGATACAATGTTCTTTATTAATGAAGGAACAAAATAACAATTATCCAATTCTAAGACACGTCCAGTGGGGAGCTTTAGAAAATATGTTCCGATGGCAACAGCAGCAATCTTTGCTCCATTTCCAACTCACAAATTCGCTTCTCCTTTGACGAGTCTTCTTCTATTCCTTAGCCCCTGTATGTCATTTCATATATGTGAGCTACACCCAGTATCAAGTACCCAGGTATTTGAGGAAATAGAGTGACATTCAATAACGAAGATACCTGAAGAGGATGGGGCATCGGATGCCTTATTCTTCAAGGACTCAAGATAAACCTTGCAATTTCTTCGCCAGTGACCCTCCTTGCCACAATGATGGCAAGTTCCTTTTGGTTTCTTTTCAGTCTTTTTGGCCTTTTTCTTCTTTCCTTTATTCTGTTCTTTGGCCTTCCTCTTAGAACCTTTCTTTGAGGAACCAACTAACAGTACCGTCTTTTGATCCTGCTTTACAGAAGGCTCTATAGTCTTCAGCAGGTTGAGCAACTCAGGGATTGTAGTCTCCAGCTTGTTCATCCGATAGTTCATCACAAATTGTGAATAACTTTTGGGCAAACAATGCAGAATTAAGTCAATACTTAGTTCATGATCCATTGCAAAACCGAGTGTGTTCAGTCGCTCAATGTACCCCAACATCTTTAACACAAACTGTGAGGCAGAAGTGCCTTCCTGCATCTTAGAGGTGAAGAGGAGTCTGGAGACTTCGAACCTTTCGGATCTCGCCTGCTCTTCAAACAACTCATGAAGATGGAAGATGATGGTATAAGCATCCATATGCTCATGCTGCTTTTGCAGCTCAGGTATCATAGAGGCTAGCATGATGCAACTTGCAAGTTCAGAATCGGTCACATGTTTCTGATAGGCCACTAACTGGTCTGGAGTTGCATTTTCTGGAGGACGGCTAGGAAGTTGATCTTCAAGGACATAAGCAAGCTTCTCTGCCTTGAGGACTATCCTCAGGTTTCAAAGCCAGTCCATGAAGTTTGGCCCAGTCAGTTTATTGGTGTCCAAAATGGAACGCAAATTCAGAAAAGACATGATCGAGTGATTAACCTAGAAATACAAATTGAGCTTATGTGAGAAGATGATAAAGAATGTATCAACATACATTAATAAAATCCTATTTATTTTCAAATTGAATAACCCTTTTTATCAATTCGGGAGATCGTAGGAACATCTCCAAATAGGTTGATATCCAACCATAGATAAGAACGACCATGGCTGTGGCCATCAAGTTATTCTTAGCTATGAAGGTAGGTAATTATACCGATTACATATCACATATATGTAACTATCACTTTATGCTATCAACTAATTGAATGTTTGCATAAATCATTGGGTTGTTAACTCATTAACAAGTATGCAACAATATACATAGCACCCAACTGCACCTCT
Organism: Boesenbergia rotunda; assembly: GCA_024364735.1. Taxonomy (NCBI): domain Eukaryota; kingdom Viridiplantae; phylum Streptophyta; class Magnoliopsida; order Zingiberales; family Zingiberaceae; genus Boesenbergia; species Boesenbergia rotunda. The sequence continues at coordinate 419,935 of JAGFNQ010001732.1, forward strand.
CTTTACATCGACCTTGGCTGTGGCACAACAAATCGATGCTCCAAGCTTAAGGCTGACCCATCAATCAAGAAATAGTTTTAATATGGTTGGAGCTCATTCAACCGTTTAGTCAGGCTTGGATGTGTCCAACAACCAAAACTAAGGATTGACCTCTGACTCCAACTATATTATTCATAAACTAATTCCATGGTTTGAACATGTTGAGGTTCAAGCCGGGCATGGATGTGTCCATCAACCCAAACGAGAAACAAAACTCCGATTCTAACCATATTAATGGAAGGTGTTGGCCTTAATATTTTGTAAGGGGTTTTGGATCTCATCCTTTCTTTTCTAAGCACATTCATGACATATAATTATGTCATGACTAACGATTTCCTTAATAAAGTATGTATGTGACTTAATTTATCAAGTCTCATTAATTGAATTAGGAACCGGATTTCCTAATTCTAATTTCATACTTTATTAATGGAATTGTTTTGGGAAACAATTTCCTAAATTGTCATAATCAATTTCGGAAATAATATGTTTAAGACTTTGATTTCTCTAAATCAAATCTTATTAAATTAAGAGACAAATTCCCTTAATTCAACTACATATTATTTTCATGAAAATCTCTTTTAAGAAAACTCTATAGGAAACCATTTTCCTAATTAATTTTGGAGACAACAATATGTAAGAGCATCACCTCTTAAATCATATTTTATTCATGGATTTAATTAATTACAACAAATTATTTTCTAAGGGTGGCTCCCCGAGGCTCAGATACCCAAAGAAAAGTAATTTGTCGTAAATCCAATTTGGTCCGCTTCATAAGCATAGCCAAATTAAACATGACAATTTCATTTAAAATTGGGAAATTAAACTACAACAACTAACTTTAAATTGGACGGATCCCCGAGGCTCAATCCAAAATAAAGAATTTTGTTGATAATTTAAAAACCAATTCAAATTTAATTGTCAATTAATTGTCCATAAATTTGTCTAGACTTTCTTGAAAGAAAGTGCCCAAAATTGCGAGATTTCATAATAGGTTTTCAGAATAATTGTAAATTTCCGGTACAAAGAAAACTTACATATTTCCAAAGTTGGAAAATTTCTAAAATAGAAAATTTCGAAAATTGGAAAGTTTCCAAAGATGGGAAGTTTTCACAATTATTATAAAATTTCAGAAACTATAAAATTTCAAAAGTTTGCGAAATTTCATGAGGATTTCCAAACTTTGAAATTCCTAAATCTAAAATTTATTATAATTGGAAAGATTCCATAATTGAAATTTTTTTTCCAAAATTGAGATCATGACAAAGTCTTCCACAAAACAATTATATGATTATGTCAAACACTAACCGGCTCTGATACCACTGTTGGGACCGGGTGCATGTTGACAAGGATACGGGTTCGTAAAATTTTAAATTTTTACGTGCAGCGGAAGAATTAGCATAAAATAATTTCTCAAATTATTTTAACCACGTATCTAGCATGAAACCTTATGATGTGTGGACATGATCATAAATTAAAACTTTGCGGAAAAGTAAACTAATTTACTTAGTACCTCGCGTAACTCAAAGTAAGGGACGAGATCCAACCGTAGCGTCCCTTGGAAGCTCCGCCTCTATTCGCGTCCACGCCGACTTCGCTTCGGGATGACTTCGCAAAGTCACGAGTTTTGTGCCGACGAGAACTACTAGATTCTCTAAAGGCACAACTAGAAGATCAAGAGAGAAGAAAGGAAACTAACCACCAAGAATCGGAATCTAAATTCCGGGAAGGGAAGGAAGGAGACGCGATCCGCTTCATCTTCTTCGGGGTCTTCTTGGTGGATGAAGCTCACGCCCACCTTGGGAGTTGTGCCGGCCCTAGGGGAGGAGAGAGAGCCGGCCCTAGAGAGAGAGAGAGGCGTGTAGAGAGAGAGAGAGGGAGCAACTAATCTCTTGATTAATTGATTAAGGAATTCAAGGCTTGCCTTTGGTTTCTTATATAGTTGCTTCTCCCTTGCCAAATCTCCTCTTTAACGGAATTTTTCATAAGAAATTTATCCTATAAATTTTCTTATGAATTATTCTGTTTAAGCCAAGTTTTATTATAACTAACTTTATAATAAAACAAATATATCTCTCCTTTTATTATGGAATAAATTTTATAAGAAATTTATAAACTTTCTTATTATGAAAAAATCAATTCGTAATTGATTTTATAAAAATTAAAATAAATCATTTCATGGATCATTTTAATTTCCATAAAAGAATAAATTTCTATAAATTTATTTATATAAATTTCTTTACACAAATTTATTTATCCATAATTTATAAAACAAATCGCGCTAGATTTATTTTATTAATTAAACCAAATAAATTGGTTTCTCCCCTTTTATGTAGCCGGCCAAACCAAAGGGGTTTGGCACCCTCTTTGGCCGGCCAAACCGAGCCGAACCCATCGCGAATTAAACTCATTTAATTCGCCCAATAAGCCTTCAGAAGACTTAGCCATTTTAAGCTTCCGTTGCGCCTCTGATTAACTCAGATTCGACTTATTTCTCTTGATCGGAAAATCCAATTTTCAACTCGTTTTAAATCCCTCGGATTACTCGTAGTGCGTGTGACTAAATAGGCTTTCGATTTATGTTGGCCGTCTATAATCAACTAATTATAGAACGATCATGAGTGGCACCTAGTAGTACATCATGACCCCCAATTAATCGAAAGATCAACGGTTGACCTCAGAAGTAATTCTGAAACCCTTCAGCAGCTCTGATGAATCGTGCCCCATTCCCTTCACCATCTTATACCCACTTGGTTCAGGACATGGTCTGTGTGTGTCAGTCCCCACTAGGCTGACTACGTCACACCTAGCCCAAGTAGTGTCTTTCTCGTCCTTTGGATTTCTAATTACTCTCATGTATTTAAGAGACTCATACTCTAAACATGATATGCTCTGGCCAGAGGCTTTGAGTAACAATCCGACGATAGGCCTGGGTATACATCTCCTCGCAAGGAGTGGTGAATCCTTTGTAGGTTGTTCAAACATCTTCGGGCACTTCGGCTTATACCCAATCATCCTGGGTCCACACCTCCTTGGAGATGCTTGCTTAAGATGTTAAAGTATAAGTCTCCATGACCAAGATGACTTGAACACCGCAAGTCAAAGGAACATCGTACTTAAGCTGCAGTAAGAACTTCATTGACATATCTATGTAGATTACCATATTAAGTTTTACAGCTAGTCACTCCAATGAACTAGTTCCCTTAACTAGCATCCATGTTTATCTCCGGACATCCCAATGTCACCAGCTAGTGAGAATCAGCTGATTAGAGAATAACCCATGCTAGTCTCAACAGAATTGATAGTGTCCGTTTTTATCAATTCATCGACTAGGGATATTTTCAATACTTCACAATTGCACATGTAGAGATAATCACTAGTTGTGATCCCATCACAAATTCTCTTATGCTGTGAATTGTATTGCGAACATTCAGTAGATGAGTTTAAGATCCCAATCAAATACACAAACATGTATACTCAAATAGTGAATTATCATTTATTAAAATAAATGTTTACAATCATAAGGCGATTGCCGTAGGACACTTCTCTCATATCACTAACAGAAACCATATAAAGTCCACTCATAGTTGTTTTTCATCAATTGGAAAGTTATTTTCCCAAGGTCTTTCCACTTGATTTGAAATGAGTTTCAATAGAACTAAGGAACTCTAAAGTAATTCTAGGGTAAGCCGGATAGCTAAAGTTCATGAAAGCAGTCCACCCTATATTGTCCAACATTCGATATATGTTGTTCTTAATCTATGTATGTCCATTGCATATTGATCTATGTAGCGTGTGTAAAGAAATTTACTATTAACAAGAGTATCAAATCTAGATTGACGATCATCATTGCATAAAATAATGTCATAAGTTTCAAAATCACCTTTGTCACATTCTTGTTGTTTGCTCATGCTGGTTGCCTTGACTTTTTCCTCTGCCTTCCTTTTTCCTTTATCCTTGTCGTGATATTTTCCTCCGCTACTAGAGACTAGAGTTCCCTCCCTTGCGAAATCACTTCAAAATGCTAGATATATTCACAAGTTTAGGGGGATGTGAGGACTTTTGATAAAAGAAGAGGAGAAGTGTGGGAAATTTTGTCGTCGAAAAGTGAATCTTACTTAAAAAGAAGAGATCTTGGAGAAGAAAGAAGGGTACTGGAGGCTTTTGGAGGAGATGAGGGGGTTAAGAGAGATATTTAGGGTTTCACATGACCGTGTGAGAGGAGTCATAGTCGTGTCTGGGTTTTAAACCCAACGCTCCGAAGAGACACGAGCTATGTCTGAGGGGCATGGCCTTGGCTTGGGTTCCTCAGGCGAACAAGGCATGATCGTGCTTGACAAGCATGGTCGTTGTTGGTGCAATCATGCCCTAGATAAGAAATTTCAATGATTAACAATTATTTAAGTTTAAGCTAATACGTTGGATTTTACATTGGATTTTAACTGTGTAGTATGGAAGAAGTCCAAAGAAAGGTTGAGAATCAGATACTTGGCATGAAGATCCGGAGATGAGAAAGCTCCAGGCAAGAAGTCCAAGGAATGGTCGGGGACCGGATTCTTGGCATGAAGATCCAGAGATGAGGAGTCTCGCGACATAAAGTCCAGGACACAAGAGGTTTCGCTGGCATAAGGTAATTGAGATCGATTGAGAACATGCATAAAGGTTTAGGTTTGAGAATCCTAAATCTAAGAATGTCAATCAATTAGCTAGTTGATTGGAAAGGTACCAATTAATTGGTGTACTGATTGGAAAAAATTCTTCTTTCAAATAGAACTCTCTCTAATTGATCAACCAATCAATTGGGAAAGCCATCAATCGATTAGCTGATCGATTGGGAGATATTCTGTGTGAGAACAGAATGCTCTGTAATCGATTACAAACCATTTTGTGCGATAACAGAATGCTCCCTAATCGATCAACCAATCAATTAGGAGAACTTCTATGCAAGAACAGAAAGTTTCGTAATTGATTAACCGATCGATTATGAGCCATTCTGTGCAACAACAGAATGCTCTCTAATCGATTGGCCAATCGATTAAGGCACTGCTTAATTGATTGAATAATCGATCGGGAAGCATTCCTCACTTGAACAGAATGATTCTTAATTGATTACTTGATCGATAAAGGGACCAATCAATCAATGAATTATCCCAATTGATTAAAGTTCAAAATAAAATAATCCGAGTCGTTTATCTAAGATCCGTACTGTTCAACGGCTATATGGTAATCGATTGGGACTTTCACCAATCGATTGGTGACACAGAAAAAGCAAAAAAAACGACCGCCTTTGAGCCGTTTAAAAGTAGATTTTGAAGCGAAGAGGTAGACACTGTTAAATTATGCTTTCTCATCATCTCTGTGCTCAAGTTCTTTACTCAAGCTCTCAACAACATCTTCAAGCAACCAAGAGAAGAAGATTCAAGCTCAAAAATTGTAATATTTCTTTGCTTCTTCTCCTTACTATTGTTCTTTACTTGAGGTCTTTGAAGTTTGCTGTAAAAGGGTTTTTCCACCTTCGGTGTTATTCTGAGAAGGAGGTTTTATAGTGAAATCTGTGATTGCTGGTGAAAACCCTTGGATTAGTCACCTCAATGAGGTGGAAACCAAGTAAATCAAGACGTTAGTATTGTATTTGGGGTATTTAGCTTCTAGTTTCGACTGCGAAGAAAACAAATCAACTTGAAGAGAGTTATTCTATTGGAAGAGTCACATGGAGAATTATCTCATGACCGAAATTGATTATTAGTTTTCCATTACCGAGTGTTTTATTGCACCAACACAATATGGGAAAATCCTAGAATAATCAAAATGGGCAGTTGAGCAAAAATTGAAGGCACAAGCAAATGCTAAGGCTACCATAACCCTTCAATGTAGATTGAGCTTGGAGCAACTAAATAAAGTCGGTCTATTCAAGAGTGCTAAAGAATTGTGGAACAAGCTCATTAAGCTAAATGAAGGCACGAAGGATTCAAGAATTGCCAAGATAGACCTTCTTATAAATCAATTACAAAATTTTATAATGAAGGAAGGGGAGACGATAAGCCAATTACATGTGAGGTTCAAAGAGCTCTTAAATGGTCTTCATTCAGTTGGAGAAAGTGTGGAAAATCTGGACGTCATCAAGTATGCAATAAATGTTAGTAATGTGAGAGAAGTGTCCTAAGGCAATCACCTTATGATTGTAATCATTTATTTTAATAAATGAATATTCACTATTTGAGTATACATGTTTGTGTATTTAATTGAGATCTTAAACTCATTTACTGAATATCCGCAATACAATTCACAGCATGAGAGAATTTGTGATGAATTCACAACTAGTGATTATCTCTACATGTGCAATTGTGAAGTATTGAAATTGTCCCTAGTCGATGAATTGATAAATACGGACACTATCAATTCTGTTGAGATTAGCATGGGTTATTCTCTAATCAGCTGATTCTCACTGGCTGGTGACATTGAGATGTCCGGAGATAAATATGAATGCTAGTTAAGGGAACTAGTTCATTGGAGTGACTAGCTGTAAAACTTCATATGGTAATCTACATATAGATATGTCAATGAAGTTGTTACTGCAGCTTAAGTGCGATGTTCCTTTGACTTGCGGTGTTCAAGTCATCTTGGTCATGAAGACTTATACTTTGACATCTTAAGCAAGCATCTCCAAGGAAGTGTGGACCCAGGATGATTGGGTATAAGCCGAAGTGCCCGAAGATGTTTGAACAGCCTACAAAGGATTCACCACTCCTTGCGAGGAGATGTATACCCAAGGTCTATCGTCGGATTGTTACTCGAAGCCTCTAGCCAGAGCATCACATGTTCCGAGTATGAATCTCTCAGAAACATGAGAGTAATTAGAATCCGTTGGACGAGAAAGACATTACTTTGGCTAAGTGTGACGTAGTCAGCCTAGTGGGGACTGACACACATAGACCGTGTCCTGAACCAAGTGGGTATAAGATGGTGAAGGGAATGAGGCACGATTCATTAGAGCTGCTGAAGGGTTTCAGAATTATTTCTGAGGTCAACCGTTGTTCATTCGATTAATTGGGGATCATGATGTACTACTAGGTGTCACTCATGATCGTTCTATAATTGGTTGATTATAGACGGCCAACATAAATCGAAAGCCTATTTAGTCACACGCACTACGAGTGATCCGAGGGATTTAAAACGAGTTGAAAATTGGATTTTCCGATCAAGAGAGATAAGTCGAATCTGAATTTTTCAGAGACGCATCGGAAGCATAAAATGGCTAAGTCTTTTGAAGACTTATTGGACGAATTAAATGAGTTTAATTCGTATGATTTTAGCTTGGGTTTGGCCGGCCAAAGAGGGTCCGCACCCTCTTTGTTTGGCCGGCCACAACAAAAGGGGAAAATCGAATTTTTGGTTCAAATTATAAAATAAACCGAGCGTGGTTTGTTTTATAAAATTATGGATAAAGAAATTTATATAAAGAGATTTATTTTCATGAAAATTAAAATGAACCATGGATTGGTTTATTTTATTTTATAAAATCAATAATGGATTGATTTACCATGATAAAGAAATTTATATAAAGAAATTTCTTTCCATAAGAAAAGGGAGACATGGTTATTTTTATCATAAATTAAATTATGATAAAACTTGGCATGATGGAATAATTCGTAGAAAAATTTATATGATAAACTTCTTATGAAAATTTATTCCATAAAAAGGAGACTTGGCGATTGAGAGGCTACTATATAAAGGAACCAAGGCAAGGCTTGGAGATTAATCTAAGAGATCTAGAAATAAGCCCTCTCTCTCTCCTTCTCTCCCTCTCCCTCCTCTAGTGCTGCCGGCCCTAAAAGGAGGACCCCTTTGTTGCCGTGAGCTTCATCCACCAAGCAGCTGTCGAAGAAGAAGAAGAAGCGGGCGCAACTCCTTCCTTCCTCCCGGAATCTTGATTCCGTTCTTCATTTGGTGGTTAGTCTTCCCATCTCTCTCTTGGTATTCTTGTCGTGCCTTTGGAGAATCTAGTAGTTCTTGTCGGCACGAAACTCGTGGCTTTGCGAAGTCATCCCGAAGAAAACTCGACGTGGACGCGAATAGAGGCGGAGCTTCCAAGGGGCGCTTACGGTTGGATCTCGTCCCTTCCTTCGAGTTACGCGAGGTATTAAGTAAATTAGTTTACTTTCTGCAAAATTTTAATATATGATCATGTCTACACAATATAAGGTTGCATGCTTAGATGTGTGGTTAAATAATTTGGAAAATTATTTATGCTAAATCTTCCGCTGCACGTAATAAATTTTAAAATTACGAACCCGCATCCATGTCAACATGCACCCGGTCCCAACAGTGGTATCAGAGCCGGTTAGTGTTCGACATAATCATATAATTGTTTTGCGGAAAACTTTGTCATGATCTCAATTTTGGAAAAATTTCTAATTATGGAAACTTTCCAATTATGATAAATTTTAGATTTAGGAATTTCAAAGTTTGGAAATCCTCATGAAATTTCGCAAACTTTTGAAATATCCCAGTTTCTAAAATTTTATGATAATTGTGAAAACTTCCCATTTTTCGAAACTTTGCAATTTTGAAAATTTTCTATTTTGGAAATATGTAAGTTTTCTTTGTACCAGAAACTTATAAATATTCTGAAAGCCTTTTTTTGGAAACTTTCCATTTATGGAAAGCTCGCAATTTTGGACACTTTCTTTCAAGAAAGTCTAGACAAATTTATGGAACATTAATTGACAATTAAATTCGAATTAGTTTTAAATTATTAACAAAATTCTTTACTTTGGGGAGTGCCTCGGGGAGCCACCCAAATTAAAGTTAGTTGTTGTAATTTAATTTCCTATTTTGAATAAGAATTGTCAAGTTTAATTTGGCTACGCCTCGGGGAGCGGGCTAAATTAGATTTACGACAAATTTCTTTTCTTTGGGTATCTGAGCCTCGGGGAGCCACCCAAAGAAAATAATTTGTTATAATTAATTAGTCCATAAATAAAATATGTGATCAAATCTTGGAAATTTTTTAGGTGATTCTCAAACGATAATTTCCTTATTTGATTTCTTACATATTAGTGTCTCCAAAATTAATTAGGAAAATTGTTTCCTATAGAGTTTATTTCCTTAAATAAGATTTTCATGAAAATAATATGTGGTTGAATTAAGGGAATCTGTCTCTTAATTTAATAAGATTTGATTTAGAGAAATCAAAGTCTTAAACATATTATTTCCGAAATTGATTATGACAATTTAGGAAATTGTTTCCCAAAACAATTCCTTCAATAAAGTATGAAATTAGAATTAGGAAATTCGGTTCCTAATTCAATTAATGAGACTTGATAAATTAAGTCACATACATACTTTATTAAGGAAATCGTTAGTACATGACATAATTATATGTCATGAATGTGCTTAGAAAGAAAAGGATGAGACCCAAAACCCCTTACAAAATATTAAGGCCAACACCTTCCATTAATATGGTTAGAATCGGAGTTTTGTTTCTCATTTGGGTTGATGGACACATCCATGCCCGGCTTGAACCTCAACATGTTCAAACCATAGAATTAGTTTATGATTAATATAGTTGGAGTCAGAGGTCAATCCTTAGTTTTGGTTGTTGGACACATCCAAGCCTGACTAAACGGTTGAATGAGCTCCAACCATATTAAAATTATTTCTTGATTAATGGGTCAGCCTTAAGCTTGGAGCATCGATTTGTTGTTCCACAGCCAAGGTCGATGTAAAGAGAGGTACAGTTGGGTGCTATGTATATTGTTGCATACTTGTTAATGAGTTAACAACCCAATGATTTATGCAAACATTCAATTAGTTGATAGCATAAAGTGGTAGTTACATATATGTGATATGTAATCGGTATAATTACCTACCTTCATAGCTAAGAATAACTTAATGGTCACAGCCATGGTTGTTCTTATCTATGGTTGGATATCAACCTATTTGGAGATGTTCCTACGATCTCCCGAATTGATAAAAAGGGTTATTCAATTTGAAAAATAAATAGGATTTAATTAATGTATGTTGATGCATTCTTTATCATTCTTCTCACATAAGCTCAATTTGTATTTCTAGGATAATCACTTGATCATGTCTTCTCTAAATTTGTGTTCCATTTTGGACACCAATAAGCTGACTATGCCAAACTTCATGGACTGGCTTCGAAACCTGAGGATAGTCCTCAAGGCAGAAAAGCTTGCTTATGTCCTTGAAGATCAACTTCCCAACCGTCCTCCAGAAGATGCAACTCCAGACCAGTTAGTGGCCTATCAGAAACATGTGACCGATTCTGAACTTGCGAGTTGCATCATGCTAGCCGCTATGGTACCTGAGCTGCAAAAGCAGATTGAGCATATAGATGCTTATACCATCATCTTCCATCTTCATGAGTTATTTGACGAGCAGGTGAGTCCGAAAGGTTCGAGGTCTCCAGACTCCTCTTCACCTCTAAGATGCAGGAAGGCACTTCTGTCTCACAGTTTGTGTTGAAGATGTTCGGGTACATTGAGAGACTGGGCACACTCGGTTTTGCAATGGATCGTGAACTAAGTATTGACTTAATTCTGCATTGTTTGCCCAAAAGTTATTCACAATTTGTGATGAACTATCGGATGAACAAGATGGAGACTACCATTCCTGAGTTGCTCAACCTGCTGAAGACTATAGAGCCTTCTGTGAAGCAGGATCAGAAGACGGTAATGTTAGTTGGTTCCTCGAAGAAAGGCTCTAAGAGGAAGGCCAAAGAACAGAATAAGGGAAAGAAGAAAAAGGCCAAAAAGACTTAAAAGACCCCAAAAGGCACTTGCCATCACTGTGGCAAGGAGGGTCACTGGCGAAGAAACTGCAAGGTTTATCTTGAGTCCTTGAAGAATAAGGCATCCAATGCCCCATCCTCTTCAGGTATCTTCGTTATTGAATGTCACTCTATTTCCTCAACCACCTGGGTACTTGATACTGGGTGTAGCTCACATATATATAATGACATACATGGGCTAAGGAATAGAAGAAGACTCGTCAAGGGAGAAGCGAATTTGCGAGTTGGAAATGGAGCAAAGATTGCTACTGTTGCCATCGGAACATATTTGCTAAAGCTCCCTACTGGACTTGTCTTAGAGTTGGATAATTGTTATTTTGTTCCTTCGTTAATAAAGAACATTGTATCTATTTCATGCTTGAATGAAAAGGGTTATCATTTAACTTTTAGTAACAATTGTTGTTACATAACTTTAAATGGTGTTCTTTATGGGACCGGAACTTTGTGCAATGGTATCTACACGTTAGATTTATCCGGTGACATTTTCAATATCGAAGTTAGCAACAAACTTTGTGCAATGGTATCTACACGTTAGATTTCAGTATCTACCCGAATATGTTTGAACAGCCTACAAAGGATTCACCACTCCTTGCGAGGAGATGTATACCCAAGGCCTATCGTCGGATTGTTACTCGAAGCCTCTGGCCAGAGCATCACATGTTCCGAGTATGAATCTCTCAGAAACATGAGAGTAATTAGAATCCGTTGGACGAGAAAGACATTACTTAGGCTAGGTGTGACGTAGTCAGCCTAGTGGGGACTGACACACATAGACCGTGTCCTGAACCAAGTGGGTATAAGTAGGTGAAGGGAATGAGGCACGATTCATTAGAGCTGCTGAAGGGCTTCAGAATTATTTCTGAGGTCAACCGTTGATCTTTCGATTAATTGGGGATCATGATGTACTACTAGGTGTCACTCATGATCGTTCTATAATTGGTTGATTATAGACGGCCAACATAAATCGAAAGTCTATTTAGTCACACGCACTACGAGTGATCCGAGGGATTTAAAACGAGTTGAAAATTGGATTTTCCGATCAAGAGAGATAAGTCGAATCTGAATTTTTCAGAGACGCATCGGAAGCATAAAATGGCTAAGTCTTTTGAAGACTTATTGGACGAATTAAATGAGTTTAATTCGTATGGTTTTAGCTTGGGTTTGGCCGGCCAAAGAGGGTCCCCACCCTCTTTGTTTGGCCGGCCACAACAAAAGGGGAAAACCGAATTTTTTGTTCAAATTATAAAATAAACCGAGCGTGGTTTGTTTTATAAAATTATGGATAAAGAAATTTATATAAAGAAATTTATATAAAGAGATTTATTTTTATGGAAATTAAAATGAACCATGGATTGGTTTATTTTATTTTATAAAATCAATAATGGATTGATTTACCATGATAAAGAAATTTATATAAAGAAATTTATATAAAGAAATTTCTTTCCATAAGAAAAGGGAGACATGGTTATTTTTATCATAAATTAAATTATGATAAAACTTGGCATGATGGAATAATTCATAGAAAAATTTATATGATAAATTTCTTATAAAAATTTATTCCATAAAAAGGAGACTTGGCGATTGAGAGACTACTATATAAAGGAACCAAGGCAAGGCTTGGAGATTAATCTAAGAGATCTAGAAATAAGCCCTCTCTCTCTCCTTCTCTCCCTCTCCCTCCTCTAGTGCTGCCGGCCCTAAAAGGAGCACCCCTTTGTTGCCGTGAGCTTCATCCACCAAGCAGCTGCCGAAGAAGAAGAAGAAGCGGGTGCAACTCCTTCCTTCCTCCCGGAATCTTGATTCCGTTCTTCGTTTGGTGGTTAGTCTTCCCATCTCTCTCTTGGTATTCTTGTCGTGCCTTTGGAGAATCTAGTAGTTCTTGTCGGCACGAAACTCATGGCTTTACGAAGTCATCCCGAAGAAAACTCGGCGTGGACGCGAATAGAGGCGGAGCTTCCAAGGGGCGCTTACGGTTGGATCTCGTCCCTTCATTCGAGTTACGCATGGTATTAAGTAAATTAGTTTACTTTCTGCAAAATTTTAATATATGATCATGTCTACACAATATAAGGTTGCATGCTTAGATGTGTGGTTAAATAATTTGGGAAATTATTTATGCTAAATCTTCCGCTGCACGTAATAAATTTTAAAATTACGAACCCGCATCCATGTCAACATGCACCCGGTCCCAACAATAAAATCCTTCCCAAGAAACTCATTATGGTCATCAATAGTTGATGCTTATAAGGTTTTAAGGGATTTATCAATTGTTAAATTAGATGAATTATTTTGTAAACTAGAACTGCATGAAAAAGCTAACACAAGCTATAAGGAGAAAGGTATAACATTGGTTGCAGGTGAAAGAAGCAAGAAGAAAAATAAAGAGAAGAAGAAGGAGAAGGAGAAGAAGGAAGAGTCTTCTTCATCTGAATCCGAACAAGATAGCGAGAGTAATAGTGATGAGGAGCTATCATCTAGTGAAATAATAAACTTTGTCCGAAAGATGATGAGACGATCTAAGAAGTTTAACAAAAAGGATATCAAGAAGATGTTCAATGATAACAAGAGAAAGAGTAAGTCTCCAGTAAGATCAAAAGCAAAGACTAATATAATTTATTTTGAGTGTAGTAGAAATGGTCACATCAAAGTCGATTGTCCTGAGTTGAAAAGAAAAGATGATAAGACAAAGAAAAAGAAGACTTTGAAAGTTACATAGGATGATTCTTCATCTAGCTCATCAGATGAAGAAATTGGGAGGAAGACTTCAAGACATTTAACTCTCATGGCTTTGAACTATGTTGAGAGTAGTGAAGATGAAGAAAACCATGAAGATGAAGTTGAGTTGTCAAGCAAGTCATCATCTAATGATGATTAGGTAATTTCTTCTAAATTAGATAAACTATATGCTACTATTACATGCTTGACAAATGCTCTATCTAGATCACAAGTTAAAGTTAAAAAACTACAAAATAAATTAAAATTACTCAAAATTGATCCTGTACCATGTGAAGTATTTACACATCATGAAGTTGCTGATTCCAAAATTGATGAGCTTAAAAAGAAAAATGCATCTTTGAAATTGCAAGTAGAGGATCTTAGAGCACTTTGGAAAAATTTATCTCAAATTCTAAATATTTGGACATGATATTAGAAAGTCAATGGATAATTTATAACAAAGCAGGATTAGAGTATAAATCAAAGGATAAGGAGGTTAACTTTATGTCTCTAGTTAATAGAAACCATGTGTTAAAAGTTAAAACTGTGCAAGCTTGGGTACCCAAGCAATATATTGTTAATGCTATTGGGCCCAACATTTGGGTACCAAAATATTTAGTTCATCATATTTAAACAAACATGCACCAAGGGGGAGCATCCAACAACATGGTTTATTGATAGCGGCTGCTCTAGGCATATGACGGGGGACTCATCAAAAGTTTCATCACTCAAGAGCAAAAATAAAGGTACCGTTTCCTTTAGTAATAACGGTGAATTGAGAGTTATTGAAATAAGAGATATTCAAATTTCTGAATAATTTGTAATTAAAATGTCCTATTAGTGAAAGATACGACCTTCAATCTTCTAAGTGCTAGTCAACTATGTGACTCTGGATATAAAGTTGAGTCTGACTCATCTCAATGTCTAATTAAGCATAGTGAACTAAACACTATCAGGCTTATCGATCATAAAAAGGAAAATATTTACAAAGTTGAATTATTGGGTGCAACTAATGTGTTTGTTAAGTGTTTTATGCCTAAAGAATAAGAGACATGCCTTTGACATCAAAGACTTGCTCACACCAACATGAGGCACATCAAAAGACTATCAAAAAATGAGTTGGTACAAGGATTGCCAAAATTGAAGTTTCAAACAGATAAATTATATGATGCATGTTAAATGGGTAAGCAAATCAAGGCTACCCACAAAGGTAAAACTAATTTAAGTACTTCTACCGCACTGAAACTATTGCACATGAATTTGTTTGATAGTAACAAGCATGTCTCTTTGAATGATAGTAGATATTGCTTAGTCGTGATAGATGACTTTACTAGATATACTTGGATGTTTTTCTTAAAATATAAGGATCATACCTTAGAAACATTAGTTATCTTTTGTAAAAGTGTAGAAAATGAAAAAAAATTTGATAATCAATAGATTAAGAAGTGATAATGAAGGTGAATTTGAAAATGTAAAATTTGAAAATTTTTATTCACAAAATGGATATAGTATGAATTCTCTACTCCTTGGACATCACAACAAAATGAAGTTGTTGAGAGAAAGAATAGTCTATAATAGGCCAATAAGAATATGTTAAATGAATACTCACTCCATAGTCATATCTATGGACCAAAGCTGTTAAATATGCAAACTAGAGGACTGTTTTGCAAATATGCCCTACAATGTGTTTAAATGGGTTTAGTTTTCCAAAAAGCCTAACAATTCCTCTCAAATTTCTCCTTTCTCCTTTTCCTCCCCCTCATCGCCGACACCCCCTCTTCTTCTTGGCACGTCGACCTCAACCCTAACCGACGCGGCCTTCTCCACGCAAGCAAGCCGACGAAGCCTTCTCCTTCTTCTCTCTCTCGAGCGAAGCCGAGCGCCTCGATTCCTCTCTCATTCCTCACGCGATTCCTTCTTCACAAGTGATCTCTTCCATCGTCTTCTTCCTCCTCAAGCGATTTCGTCTTCTCCCCTCTAGATCCCCTTGGGCACAAGGAAGCAGCGACCTTCTTCATCATCGTCGCCGCCGGTCCGTGCGCACCCATCGACGTCGTAGGCCCATCTCAGGTAAAGTTCCATTGGAGATTGTCCTTGACTAAATTCGTGTTAGATTAGATGAATCTAGGATGGTGTTTCTATTGTTGGATTGAACCTATTCCGGAATCATTTTCTGGATGGAGACGAACTGCCGTGGATGGCAAATTGAAATGGGATTGTTTTAGTTTTTGGTTTTCTCTACTTTGAGGTCGCAAGATTTTTCTTGATTGGGATTTGATTTGGGTGTTTGGTTTGAATTTACCCCCTGTTCACTTTGTTTTCTTCTGTACCGTGAAGTGATCTGCTACATTGCGATTTTGGTTGAGTTGGGTTTGATTCTTGGAAGAGATTAGTGTTAGACGAAGTGGAGGTTGGTGTTTTGTGTTGGTTTGTATGAGATGGTTTGCTTTGCTACCCTTGCTGTGAGGGTCTTGTGATACTGTCGTGAGATTAGGGTGAATAAGTTGGTTGTATTAAGGGAGTGTTTGGGAGAACTTTTACTTCTTGAAAAGTGATTCTTATAGAGATTATCTTGAAGTCAGTGAGAAGCTAAAGCATGGAGTGTTTGGAAATATAAGCTAAAAACTTATACAAGGTAAAATTTGAGTGTTTGGCGAATAATTGCTTCCAAGCTTAATTTTTAGTTAAATGACAACAATATCCTTAAACTATATAAATTAATTTTTTAAATTATCTAAATATAATTTTGATATACCATCAATAATGTTTTATATATTTATTACTATATTTTGAATATTATATCAAAATTAATTTTTTTTAATAAAATATAGTTTAAAAAATATATAATTAATAAAAATATAAATATAAAAAATGACAAAATTTATATAAATTTATAAAAATATTATTAAAAATTTAGAATATATAAATTATATAAAAATATAAAATTTTATTTAAAAGTATGGTGACAATTATGTAAAATAATAAATTTATTAAGGGTATAAATGTCTACTTTTAATTCTAGACCATAAGCAAAAAAGCAGAAGCAGAAAAAAGCATCAAATTCTTGCTTTCAGCTTTTGACTAAAAGTTATAGAAGTTAAAGCAGAATTTGGTATTCACAAACACTCAAAAGTGCTTCTGTGTAGCTAGAATCTAAAAAGCAGCTAGCAGAAGCTCTCCCAAACACTCCCTAAGTGATATTATGTCGTGAGTTTCACTTGGGGTTTGGTAATCATGGTAGTCTCTGGGCAACAATCTGGGATCTAACCAAATGGACCTAATCTTAATGGTGGGGTTAGAAGGAACCAACGTTTAACATTTAATTAAACCAATTCAGTAAATAGAGTTGTATCTAAATTTTTGTTTAAATATAGTTTAGCTAATTATTTAATTTGTTAAATAGCTAAATTATGTCCTTTGATATAGGACATTGATTCGTTACGGACATTGGACAAAAGGTTCTCCTCTATCCCGAGCATCTCCATTTTGAGGAGGTACTTCTTTTTTGATTCTATAGTTCATTTTATCTTAAATGCATGATTATTGTATTTTCTGAGTAGGTTGATTTACCTTGACTTCATTCTATTTTTTTCCTGCTTGATACTTATTTTTTGCTTGATTTTTGTGTCAAAAATCTAAATTTTCAGTTATACAGTCTCGACTTTTTTTTTCTGATTCGAAGAGTGCCGCTAGTACATGTGTACTTTAGATATATTATGTGGCCTATCTAGGGTTTGGTTTGCATTAAATATACCCTACCTACTCAATTAGTTTCATATTTGTTGGTTATAATTTTGGTTTAGGTGCATGTATTGCTTATTGATTCGGTTGACTTGATTTTGTTTGTGCACATTGGTATCATGCACTATTTTACATTGTTGTATGCTGGTGGTTATTGGCTTCCTTGTGGTTAAATCCACTGTCAATCATATAGTGGTCTACCCACTCAACCACTCGGGGTAGTGGTAGTTGTAGAGTGCGAGCGGTCATCCTGTCATGCTACTCTCAACCACTCATGGGTAGTGGTAGTTGTTGGAATAGTAACCGACAGTGACACCCCCTTTATTATTTACGAGGGATAGGTAGAGCGATTGTACTCCCCCGTTGGATACTAGAGTGGTTGTGCTCTCTTTCCTAGAGTTAGAGGTTGTTCCTTTTTGTTCTTGGGTATTAGAGCGGTTGTGCTCCCCTGGGGTCTTTGATATAGAGCGGTTGTGTTCTCCCTTTTCTTAGGGTTCGGGATTGAAATTGTTCTCCCAATATCATGTCTACTCGACCACTAATAAGAGATGGATCTACGAGTGCGTATAGTTGTCACAACTCTTTCCCAATCAGCCTCGCAGATATATGTGATAGTTGTAGATTGGTGTATAGGGGTGACACATATCATTACATCATTTGCATACGATGCATCTTGCATTTGTTATTTGATCAGGATCTGCTCAGTAATACGAGCAACTTATTGACTTGGTATATGGATTTCTAATTATGTCCCGTAGGTATGCTTTCGTATTTATAGTGTACTTTACTTTTCAGAGACTGTATATCTTGTTTCTATCTGCTTTATTTACCCTATTTATACCATGCATTTATCTTTTTGCTATACTCGTAGAGTTCAACTCCGGACTCACCACCGCTTGCTTTCCTTTTTGTTTCAAGTAGTAGATAATTGTGTCTCATGCCGCCGGGAGAGGATCCATCTGCTGTCCCTTGGTGTTGAGTTGTGTTTCCTACTTTGAGTTGTTTCGTATTTTCTAGAGTCGTCATCTAATTTTGCTAGTCGACTGGTATTTATTTGTATCCGTTGGACTTTGGATTTGATGCTTTTATTTTTCATAGTTAGTATGCTTACTGTTAACTGTGTTGATATGGGATTTACTTCTGTTCTTACTAGCCGCTTATGATTGTGATTATGATAGTCTCGGGAGCATGATTCCTAGTCTGACCTCGGGACACTGGTTCGGCGGGCCCTGCCACGTAGCTTCCCCGTGCCACGTGTCCACACCGGGATGCTTATCTCTATCACAAGTCCCCTCCCCTCAAGTTTAATCGATGAAAGTGTGACTGACTGATTAGGCTGGTGGCACGATGAGGGGAAGCGAAGTATTTGCGAGGCCCATATTATCATTCCTTCTCTCTTGACGACTTGTTGGGTCCTAGGAATCGAAACATTCATCCCTTGGCCCAAAGCAATCCTTTGAATTAATCCAAGAGTCCTTGCGAGTTCCAAAGCCCGGTAAAGATAGTTGTCTATCACCCATTAAAAGCGCAAGAGGTATGTTAATGTCGAGGTAGCGTTCCAGTGGATAGAATACTGTCATGTGGTAAGGTCTTTTCTACATGATTTCCCTCTGATACGCTCAGTAGGGTCATACCAACCGATGACCATAATGAACGACGACGCCTTGAGATGTGCAGTTGTCACCATCCATGTATCGTGCCTCTATTCTTTGTACAAGAGTGGCTTCTTTACCTCCTTAAAGTTGCGAGGAGAGAGCATATCAAGGATAACCTTCACCTTATCTGAATTGGCCTCGATCTCCCTCTCTGTCACCATGTAGCCTAGGAACCGATTGCTCTTTACCCCGAACAAACACTTGGCCGGGTTCAACTTCAACAGGTTGGCTCTCAAGGTTGCAAAGGTCTCTTCCAATCGATTATCATGTCTTTACCCCTATCTATCTTGACCAGGATGCCATCTACATAGACTCCAATGTTCCTCCCGATCTGTTGCCTAAAGACTTTGTCCATCATACGCTGGTAGGTTGCCCCAGTGTTGCACAACCCGAAAGGCATAACGTTATAGCAATATGTCATCTGTCGTAATGAAGCTGACCTTTTCTTGGTCTTCAAGCACGAGAGGAACCTGGTGGTACCCATGGTAGGCATCCAGCATGGAAATGAACTCACAACCAGAGGTGAAATCGACTAATCTATCTATGCGAGGCAGAGGGTAGCAGTCTTTAGGGAAGACTTTATTTAGATCTCGAAAGCCAATATATACTCGTCATTTACCCCTGGGCTTAGGGACAAGAACTACATTAGCTAACCAAGTTGGGAATTAAACTTCTCTTATGTCGCCAGCCTTCAGCAACTTGACGACTTCCTCTCTGATAGCCTTGTCCTGCTCAGGCGCAAAATGTCTTCGTCTCTGCTTTACCAGTCGAGCCCCAGGGGTCACATGCAAATGATGCATGGCCAAGGTTAGGGGGACTCCTTGGATCTCCTCAGTAGCCCAAGCGAACACGTCCCGATGGTTGTGCAAGCAGTCGATCAGTCAACTTCTCAACTCCGGTGGGAGGTCAGCAGCAATCTTTGTAACTCCCTCCGTATGGTGAGGGTGTATTTGGACTTTTTCACTCTCGACCTCCCTCTGTTCTTCCTTGGGTCCTTCCTCCTCTTGAGGGTTGGCGAGATCAACTTGTAGAGCTTCTTCAGCCTTCAGGTTCTTGCGGGCTTCCGACCTGACCTCCCCACTATAACATCGTCGGGAAGTCAGCTAGTCTCCCTTGACCTCGACTACTTGATCACCCATCGAGAACTTGATCTTTTAGTGGTAGACTGAGACCATCACCTGGAACACACTAAGCACGGGACGTCCGAGGATAGCATTGTAGGATGAGGGTGCATTCACGACCAGGAAGGGAGTCCTCCTCGTCCGCTCCATCATGTCATCTCCCAATGATAGAGATAGGGAGATCTGGCCTATCGGCTGCACCCGGTATCCCGTGAAGCCGAAGAGTGGAGTGGATATCGGTGGCAGCTCATCCTCGTCGATCTGCATCTAATCCAGGGTCGCCTTGTACAGAATATTTATAGAACTACATGTTGGTGCAGGCAGCACCTAAGTCGAACCTGGGTTTTGATAATGGCAAAGAGTTAAAAAGTTAAGATGTTATTTTGATCTGATATGTTCACTAAGTGTATAGGAAAGAAGCCCTAGGTACACTAGGCACGAAGTCCTAGTCGAGGACTGGGCACGAAGCCCTGGCAAGGAGCTGGGCACCGAAGTCCTGCTCGGAAGGTAGGCACGAAGTCCTGGTCCTGGACTGGGCACGAAGCATTGGCAAGGAGCTGGGCACCGAAGACCTGGTCAGGTGCATCGGGCAAAAGTCCAACCGGAGGAGTCGGTTGGCACAAGGTAAACTCTCCAGAGAGGAGTAGGTGAGGACGTGCTCCCCGTCGAGGGAACAGTAGGCGTCGGCTCGACCTAGGGCTCCATTTGGGAGACCCAAAGTCAGAACCAAGACAGCTACGGTTGTAAAAACTAATGTATATTCTTGTTTTGTTTTTTGTGGAACTAACCTTAGATGCAGGGACCAAAGGAACGTGTTTCTGTAGCCCAGAACGCCCCAAAGGAGAGGGGCAGCAGCTGGGCTAGGAGCCCGAGAGGTCCCGGGCGCCCAAGGTCAAAGTCACACGAGTAGTAGAGCAAAGATGGCTTCGGAAGCTCATTGGCCAGGCGCCCTCAAGCTCCCGGACGCCCCCAGTGTCCCGGGCGCCCTGGATGCCTCGGGCGCCCTGGGTCCAAGCCAACGAAGCAATCGAAGCTAATCCAGCCGAGAAGCCAACAGACTAGTTCAACTGGGGCGCCACTAGTGTCCCGGGCGCCCCCGTCAGTTCTGAGCCCGATTTTAGAGGGATAAGCTCTGACCGAGCTTCGGATGAGAGTTCTCAGATCTGAAGGCACGTGTCAGGCGCCCCCAGCATCCCGGGCGCCCCCAGGAGCAGTATAAAAGGGGCTCGACCCCTAAGGCTTTAATATCAATTTTTCAAACGCCTCTACGCTCTTCGACTCAAGCGCTCTGCTCCGGAAACCTCCGATCCCGAGATTCTAAGCGCCAATGACGACCCTCCGTATCGAAGTACGATCAACACCGAGCGTCGGTAACAAAGAGCATAATTGTTTTCTTTTCTGCATCACTACTGTACAAATCTTTGTAAAAACTTGTGCGATTATAGAATTGCCCGCAGTAAACGGTCAAAGACCATGGGCCTTGGAGTAGGAGTCGACTGCGACTCCGAACCAAGTAAAAATCCTTGTGTTCGTGTCTGTTTTGTTTTAATTTTCCGCTGCGCATTCTCTCTTCTAATCTGAAACATTTTCACGATATTCACCCCTCCCCCCCTTCTATCGTGTTTTCTCGATCCAACAAGTGGTATCAGAGCGGGGAAGCTCAAATTTGGTGCAACCACCAATTTGAGAGTTTTTTGGATTTTTATAATTTTTTTAATCGAATTTTTATCGTTAATCGAGGTTGGTGCAACACCACTCGATAATTTCTGTTTATCTTCTTCGATCACTGCTAATCGAAGATCAAGTCTTGGGACGTTTTTTTTCTCTCTCTCTCTTTCTTTTCAGTAACTCCTAAATGGCCATGCAAGAGGGCTTCAGTACCGCCAGACCACCATTTTTTAGTGGGGAGGATTTCTCCTACTGGAAGAGTAGGATGGAAGTCCACCTGAAAACTCAGGTGGACATGTGGATAATAATCCAGTCTGGTCTGAAAATCCCTAAAAATGCTGATGGAGTGCCACAATCCTACACCGAATGGGATACCGCCCTAAAAAGGAAAATTGAAGCTGATGTCAAAGCAACCCAGACACTCCAATGCGGCCTAACAAAAGAAGAGTTGAACCGGGTGGGACAATTCAACAGTGCAAAGGAACTCTGGGGTAAGCTAATTAAGCTGCACAAAGGAACCTCTGACACCCGAATAGCAAGAGGGACCTACTACTAAACAAGTTGTACACAATCAAGATGAACGACAGCGAATCTGCAGCCCAGCTTCATGCCAGAATTCAGGAACTGATGAACGGCCTACACACAATCGGTCACAAGGTAGAAAACCGTGACCTGATCAGGTATACCCTTAACGCTTTCCCGAGAAACACTTTGTGGGCATCTATGATAGATGCGTACAAAGTTTCAAGGGATTTGTCTAAAATTAAGTTAGATGAATTATTTTTCGAACTTGAATTACATGAGCAGTCTAACTGCACACTGGCCGAGAAAGGCATTGCTTTTATTGCAGGTAAAACTGGAAAGATAACCAAGAAGAAGCCTCAACCTGCACCCGAGTCTGATTCAGATTCAGACTCAGACTCAGAGGACAGTGAAAGAGATCGACCCAAGCTGGTCCGGCTTGCTCGGAACTACTACAAGGAGTTGAAGAATTAGTCCAACAGAAGAAAAGCCAGCCGAAAGAAGGAAGATCTGGCTGAACAAACTAAGAACAAATCAAGTGTGACTTGCTTCGAATGCAACAAGAAGGGACATTTCAAATCGGAATGCCCTAACCTGAAAGAAGCCAAGAAGACAAGAAGAAAGAAGGCTCTTCAAGCAACGTGGGACGAATCTTGATCTGAAGAAGAAGAAAAGGCCCCACAGTCGAACCTGCTCGCCCTGAATGCTTCAGAAGAAGTCGAGACCGAATCAGATTCGGAACCGGATGACGGCAAACTCATATTTTCAGAGGACGACAAAATCATTGTAAGTGGATTTTCTGGAATTCAATTAACTGAATTAATTGCTTACCTTTCTCGCGACTTGGCGAAAGCCAAAATCCGAGTCGAATCCCTACGACAGGAAGTAAAACTCCTGAAAGAGGGAGCTGACTCTAAATCCTTAACTGAGAAGATTCAAGAAGGAACCTCTTCTCAAGTTGAAAAACTTGAAAAAGAGAACTCCTCCTTAAAAACTCAAGTCAAGGACCTTAGAGCAGCCTTAGAACGATTCACTTCTGGCTCCAAGGGTCTTGACTTGATCCTTGGAAAACAGAAGTCAGTTCTAAATCAATCCGGGTTAGGCTATCGAACCAAGGCGAGACAAAGGTCATACTATGCTGTACTGAATCAGTCTAGACCTAAAGTTCAGGCATGGGTACCCAAACTGTGCCTGAGCAAACAAACTGGATCAAATCAGTATTGGATCCCCAAGAACAAGATTCACATCTTGCCGAACTATTATCGTGGCTTTAGTCCAGGGGGGCCAAATTAAAAACAATTTTCATAGTTAGATGAATTCCTTTTCTTGTTGCATGATTGATTGTCTATTTAATTTCTGCAATTTACCATGCTTAGACCTAGGACTGGTTAGATTAAGGACTGAACCAATTAATTGAAATTTGAACAACATAGTATTGGGTGGCGGTGAGATGATAGTACGTTAGGGAAACCTCTTCTAATAAGGTTAAGTATACACTACTTGGTCTCTTTAGACTGGTGGAACTAGACGAAGCTACCAATCCAAGACCCAAGCTAGTTAGACCAGAATTTTTCAAAAAGTAATTTTGAAAATGAAATTTCATTAAGAGGCTTTGTCAAGGAAAGGGTTGATGATCCAATTGTTGATACAGTCTGGCCCTGATTGTTGTTTTGGTGTTGACAACGATTTTCGTTTAGGAGGATGATTATGATATGGAAAATCCTAATCTGGGAGGTTAGGTGGATTATGATTAAGTCCTGATCGAGGATTAGGCATGATATGGAAAATCCTAGCTTGGAGGGCTAGGTGTTGGAAAATCCTAACCTGGGAGGTTAGGTGTGGAAAATCCTAGCTTGGAGGGCTAGGTGTTGGAAAAGTCCTAATTCGGAAGGGTTGGGGTGAAAAGTCCTAGCTTGGAGGGCTAGGTGAAAAGTCCTAACCTGGAGGGTTAGGTGCAAATTCCCATCCT
>JAGFNQ010001732.1:448883-500049 GCA_024364735.1 Boesenbergia rotunda
TCTATGTAGAACATACTGTAGATCAGGTTGTGTAGGTAGACCATCTTTATACTGCGGCAAAGGTTGATGCACATAATAGTATTTGCCAGCCTCATCAACTACAATTTGGCCTTGGTGGATGCTAGGAGTGGCAGGTGCTTGATGCAGCATCAGTAGTTCTTTATATGGTGGGACTTGCCGAGAAGCTCCTGCAGGAGAAGGAGCCTGAGGTGGAACAAGAGCTAGATGTAGGTTTGCAGTATGATCCAACACTGGTCGGACAATAGCATTTTCACTCTTCTGCAAAATTTCTTTCTGTAAAATTTGAAGCTTCGCCAATTCCTTTCGAGTTTCAGCAAGTTCTTGCTTGTCTCTCAGAATATAGACAGACCTATGGATCTGATGTAGCAAATGTAATTACATTCTAGAGAGGAACAAATCATATCATATAAGCATATAAAGAGCAATTCCTACTTCCCAACTTAAGACTTTTTAAAAATCATATAAACCAATTGAAAATGCAGATTAGACTATGAGATAGCATAATATCAATATGTACAATATCAATATATCATTAATTATAGCTTGACATACACCACTTGATTGAGTTCTTTTATCATTGAAGGCATTCATATGAAATAAACATAAGTTCATTTGCATGAATACTAATAAAACTCAAAAGGAAATATTCTATTGGATACAAGAAACCAAGAACAGGGACTTGCATTGATAAAATATCGATTTAAAGTTTAAATAGCAACATTCATTTGTATAGTTTTTTAGTTAGTTGGGTACAAGGAAATGATGTAAGACCAACAAATATCATATGGGATCCACATGTGGCCTACCTCTTGAATATGCTTCTCCACAGACTTGAACTTCAAATCATTATCACTTCGGTCCTGGATGAAATCAGCTCGAAATTCACCAACCGACCGTTCAAGCTTATAGCAATGTATCTCCAGTTGCGCCAAACGGCCACTGATACCCTCAAGAACAAGAAGTACTTCATCAACATATTTCTTCATGCATTTCTCAACGCAACATATCATGCTTTCCTTAGAATAATCTTCTTGTTCATAAATACTAAATAATGACCTGCCCATTTCATTATCACTTGTTTCCTGCGGGCAGAGCATAAACAGGCTAGATACTATAAGATTAATGTCAACATATTAATATTATGTCTAGTAAGTAAAGACATTTAAACTAAAAGTAAGGTCAACATAGAGATAAAAAATTCAAGCGGATAACTGATTCATTCAACATTGACTTTTGAGTGAATCTAACACGATCAATGGCAGACTGTAGCAAACAGATAACGCTATTGCTAACCATGATAAAATAAACACAGTTCGAAAATTGTCGTCAAAGAGACGCAAAAGATGTAACATTATGTCAGGAAAATAAAAAATAAAAAACCCTAATTCCCAGCGCTATGCCTGCATATGGCGTTGAAAGAATCATCTCACGAGATAAACAGAACTACTAATTTCAAGTAATCTGCAACTAAACCAGGAAATTTTACAGCGAATACCTAGAACCAACAAAAGCGAAGAAGAAGAAGAAGAAGACGCGAGAGACGATTACCCGAGGATCTGTCCGATCGACGAATGAAAGATCGCGGGCGTCGGAACAATCATAGGAGCCGAAAACATCAACAGCACCCAAAGCGAACGACCTGGAGACCGAGGCGGTTCGGCTAGAGGATCCACCCGACGCCATGGGAGCTGAGACGATGGCTGCAAGCCTTCGAAAAGCAGAGCCGGCGACTGAAGTAAGGGGAAAGGAGCGTGGGGATTGTTTAAAGAGAGAAGTTGTTCCGCAAGGACATCTGATACTAACACGTGAAACGATATTTCGTTATTTCTTTTTGTTTATTTATTTGATCCCCTGAGATTGGGCGGTGCGGTGTAAGGATTGGAATAATACAATGATGACCCTTTAAAAATTAAAAAATATTAATTTAATATAAAAATAATTAGAAAAAAATATAATTTAATAATGAAAATAAAAATAAAAATATATAATTAAATTTAAACATCTTTAATGTTCATTAAAATTATAAAACAATCATAATAGATTTTTATAAGTTAAAAAATTAATTTAATATGAAATAAATAGAAAAAGATATGATTTAATATGAAATAAATAGAAAAAAATATAATTTAATATGAAAATAAATAGGAAAGAATATAAATTAATTTTAAATATTTTTAATAATAATTTAAAAATTAAAAAAGAACTTAAGAAGGACAAATTCTAGCCGGCTAGATTCTAGCCATTTAGCACTTAAATAAAAAATTTTAAAAATATAATTTGAAAGTCAATATATACCCGTTCGATTATAATATCATCTGTCCGTCAGAAATTACTAAAATTATAATATCACGTTAAGATTTTTCTTAAATTTTTTTTAACATAGTATTATTCTAATATATATAATACAAATTAATGTGTTTTGATCCGAATTTTTTAATAAAATAAAATTATATCTTCTACTTAATATCAGAGGCCCTTTTATGAACGGGACAGGCCCAATGAATGTAGAGAGTTTGAGTTTAATATTAGATTAAAATCAAATAATTCTAAAATTAATCAAATCAAATAAAATAAGATTTTAAAATCGAACTAATTAAATCAAATAATTCTAATTAATCAAAATTTTAAAATTTTATTCGGATTTCAAAAAAAAAAGATTTTATTTATTTAATTATATTTTTAAATAAAAAAATAATTAAATTAATATTTTATTTGATTTACTTGAATTATAAATTTAAAATTGAAATCAAATCAAATTTTTTTAAAAAAAAAAATCTAAAATTAAAATAATCGAATAAAAAATTTTAAATTCGATCAATAGAATCTTAATTTTATTGAATTTTTACTGAGGTGTGACAGAACACCTGACCAACCACATGCTTCGTGGGCCCTCGCCAGGAGCTAAACGCAGGCGGAGTATCTCCTACACCTCTTACTGCCACTTCTCGCTCCGAGGTTGCCTTGTGGCCAACGGTTTCATGTAGGCGCTCTCTGCCAACTGCACGGGTTGATATACCAGCCGGTAACGTACGTGCCGAGCTAGCTGCAGCTGCTGCAGCGCGCGCACAGCTCTATCAGATATGCTGACTGGTTTGAAGCGAGTTGGTCAGCGAGATGGATCACGAGAAGCATTATCCGTTGGCACATGCAGCAGTGCTAAAATGGAATCATGCAGCAAATGTCTTGCAATTTAAACGAAGCAAAATAGATCCTGTCCCTTACGATACATTTTTCTTACTTCTGGTAAGAAATTAAAGAGATCCTTTGGTTAGAAATTTCAAAAAGTTAGATTGAACGATGTAACGCAGCAGCAGTGCACAGTGCAGTGCAATGCAATCAATTGAAGCCAGATGAGCCTGCACTGTAGTCCTTTGGATCATCACTATTCACTCCTCATCATCGAGTCACACATGCATGTTATGAGACAGTGACCTCTGAGTCTGATCGCTAGTCTACTTCTCAAACACCCCAAGCCTGTTGTCACTCAGCCTTGATCTGTAGGCAGCCTTCTTGTACTCCTCCCATGTGAACTCCCTGTAGCGGCTCTGCTCCTCCTCCCCCATCACTTGCGGCAATGGTGCAATCCTCTCCCCCAGCGCTGGCCCAAAGAAATAGATCATGGACATCCTCGTGTCCACCCCGTTGGCCACCACCCTATGCTTCACGCTCCGGAATCTCCCGTTTGTCAGAACCTGCACCCATTATAATTCAATTACTTGCGTGCTACGTATTAATAAACCTTTGGTTAGTTAGTTAACAGTCCGATCGAGACCTGTAGGGCGTCACCGACGTTGATGAAGAAGGATTCCTCGTCAGGAGCCACTGGAATCCAGCTCCCGTCCTTGAGTGAAATCTGCAAGCCAGAGGTGTTGTTTGAACGCAGAACAGATATGACCTGTGGGTCAGTGTGCTCTCCGAAGCCGGTCAGGTTGGAATTGAAGCCGCGGAGGAGTTGCAGCGGGCAGGGAGGGTAATGGTTGAGTCTAAAGATCCCGTCACTCTGCTCTCCCGTCACTAGCTTGCTCAAAGCGTCTCTCGGCTCGATCGCTAGCCCTTCCGCCATGAGTTCCAGCACCAAAGCAGCAAGCTTCCTAATAGCCGATAAGTACTCCCTCAACGTAGAGCTTCATGCACACGATCACAAAATCACCGATGTTAAAACAGAGTCTCGCTATCTATTAGATATATACGATGCTTAATTATCTCCACGTACCTAAATAGGCGTTGCTTCGGAGTCACGGCGAAGAGGAGGTACTCGAGCCAGCCGACGTCGCCATTAGCGCCGATGGTTTTATTCCCGTAGCCACCGAAGGAATCGGGAGGGCATGAACCCTGCTTTTCCAAGGGAGGAAGGGAGAAGAAACTCATGGCCTCTGCTTCGAGCCTCCGCATGAGCTCCATAGGAATGCCGTGGTTGGTGACCTTGAACAGCCCGATGTCTTGACACGCCCTGACGACCAGCTGCGCCGCCGCATTGTCGGGCTTGGAGAGGTCGACGACGGGGACGACCGAGACGGAACCGGCGGCCGCCTTGGGCGGCCGAATGCGCGGTATTTGATCCAGGGAGGGATTCGACAAGACGACCATCGTGGAAGGGGAATTCAATTGAAACAGAGCAGCAAAGGACCGGCGCGAGGTGGCCGCTTATATAGTGGCAGTGCCAGGGACAATTAATTACGCTTTAGTATTCCTTGATTAATTATTTCATGGGACACTAACTTTTTAGTACATGCATTATTCGATCCACAGTCAAAGGTACACGCAGCGATCCAACTCAGTCAGTCACATCCGCTAAGGTAGACCTGACTCTACCATGAATTTGACCAAAACACCGACCAGGTCATCGTCCTCGCCGACGCGGCAGGCAATAACACGATGGAGACAGACGACATTGATATAATTAATCCTTCTTTCTGTCAAAACACTGTTAAATTAATTTGGAGCAGGAGTTCCAAAGGGACAAAGGACGTGATCTTCTCTGGCCTTCGGCCCACAAGTATGGCCATTCCTGAAATTTAACTCGGTGCATGCATAATACCGATCTTTTTTCCTGAAGGACGTGGTCAATGTCGCGAAGGAAACGTGGGGTGGTCCATAATTGATCGCTGTCACAAAATCTACCGAGTTCCTGGTCATCGTGGGGGTGACCTTGAACTGGCGAGTGAGCTGTTGGACGGAAAAGATGGGAGCTGCGAGAGGGGGCTAGCTAGTGGATGAGGAATCTAACGAATCATTGAGTGGGCAGCTAGGAAGATCTCGAAAGCTTTGGCAAGAGGATAACGTACGGAGATCTGGAGGAATGGGAGAGCAGTGAGCTGGTTCAATCGATCGGCCCCGAAATAATGAGGGGATATGAATCTGGAAAACAAGTCGAGCAGGAAAAGCTAGGCACGAGCAACGCAACAGACCAGAAGGGAAGTTTAAAGTGCTACCAAAATAATCTACCTCGTTGCTCGTAACAGAGCATCGAACGCGGACATGAATGAACTGTGCTGCTTGTGGGGTTCGATGAGAATCGTTCAGGCCTTGTTTGTTGGATCCAGCAGAAGAGTAGACAACCCACATGAGAACAATCTACTGTCGTGAAGAAATCCAAACTCAGTGGCGTATAATTGTATTGCACACGCAAGGACAATTTTAAACACGACGCACGATTGGGACCGTCTGCCCGTGGACAGTAGAGACCACCAAAAAGCTATGCATTTGGTGTATGCTAACTTTGTCCAATCCACAGCTAGAAAATAGATGACTACAAGTGCAATTATACTTATCATCGATATCGTAATTACTGAAATCAGCATCCAAATCCATGTGAAAATGAAGCAAAACTAAGTGCCACTACCATCACACTTGTTCTCCTACGATATCTATAGATAGAGATGATCGCACACAGTAATTCCGTCGAACACTGCAGTCGACTGGGCATCAGGCAGTGATGGCCATAAGTAGAGTTACAAGCAGACCGGGAAGAGTCGCGACCCAAGCGCGCGTCGCGGCGGCCGCGCCAGAGACCCCCCACACCCTGACCTCGTCCACAAGAGGGCCGCAGAGCGAGCTGTGATCGTCGCTCCTGGTGTTGTAGTAGACGCTGTAGAAGGCAATGCGCGTGCGATCCGCGCGCGCCGTGAAGGTGATGTTGGCTAGCTGGCTGGTGGCGTTGCCGGTGGGGGCGTAGTGGAAGCTCTGCGCCTGGTCGCCGGCGAATGCCATGACCGCAAGCGGCGCCTGGCAGGAGTCTCCGGCGGCGCCGACGGTGAAGGTGAGGCTGTACTGCTTGTCGGCCGTTGTCTCCGCCATCTGCGATATGATGCCTTCCTTGCCGGAGAGAAGCTCGACGGCGCGCTTACCCTGAGGGACGGAAAAGTGGTCGGAGTCGATATAGCGCACCGCGCGATTGGACTCCACCAACCAGCCGGGGAGGGCCGACATGGCGTCCTCGAGGTTGGTCGGAAGGAGTACGCCGAGGCTGGCGTTTTGGAACATCCACGGGCCTTCCTCGAAGTCCCCGTTCACCACGGCGTTGTCTACAAAATTGATCAACGAATGGTTACGAGGCAGAATCAGACGAGGTACGAGGAAAGATAGAATGAAGGCGGCGCGTGCTGCGTGCACCTTTGGGTCGTTCGGGAGTGAAGAGCTTCTTTATGGCAATGTTGTCGATGATGGGGCCGCAAGTGGGGTCGTCCTCCATGCCGGGGTTCTTGAAGCTTAGGAGCGACTCTGTGCCGTCGTCGGCCTCGGCCTGGAATGCCCAGGCGTAGGTGTCCCACCCCTCGACGCTGTAAAGCGTCTGCAGGTCCACCGTCGACGCCGCCGGCGACACCGACACGTTAAGCGATTCCAGTTGCGCGCACGTCCGCGCCGCGCTAAACGTGACCGCGTAGGATGCCCCTTTCTCCAGCTGCAGCCCCTGTGATATCTGCGCCTCGTTCCCCAGCCGCACCGCACGAAACCCTGCAGCAAAAACCATTCAAGTCAAACAGAACAGAGCAAAAATTCAGGGGAGAAAAAATATCCATGAAATTAATTAATTGCCTTCGGGGACGATAAGAATCATGCCGCCTTGCTTCTGCCCGGACTCCACGAGCTCCACCATGCCATTGATGGTCCAGCCGGGGAGGGAGGCGATTCCTTCGCCCAGACCACTGCTAGCGGCCCCGCCGGAGGCCGCAGTCTCGAAATCCCCGTTGTTAATCAAACCTGCACTTTGTTCAATTGCCATATAAATTGTCGAGGAATAAACAATTCCTTTTAACACTGTTCGTGATGGTTGCCATGGTGATGGCACAATGGCAGACAATCTGCTGGAACTAAAACTATTTCTTCGTTTAGTGTTCATCTCGATCGGCGTAAACAAACTTTTACTTTTTCTAAAGCTCATATTGTTTCACATTGAACCCTGTTCAAGGAATAGATAGATTATAGGCAGCAATATGAATGACTGAAATTGACATTTGTCGAATAAGATAATCAATTGATCCTGCTTCGGACCATCTCTGTGGGGTCGACACTCATCTATATAAACTCCGACGGTGGCATAATGGTTAAGAGTAAATGCACTTGAAGTTGAAATTGAAAGAGTTGCTGCAACTCATGCGGAAGACAGCGAAGCAATAAATAATTACCGATGAGTACTACGTAACAAAATTTATACGGAATCTCTATGCCAACAACTGCACTGCAGCTAGGTAGCAGGTGCAGAAGGAAGGCTGAGACAAGAAGCAAAAGAAGGCTCTCCGGTGCTTTCGCTATTACAAGAGATTCTTGCAAGGATGTGTAACGACGAGTCAAGAAGCAGAAGAAAAACTAACTAGAATGGCAGTAGGAATGCTATCAGACTGCTAAATTTTTCTTGTTTAGAAGCTTGAAAAGGAATGACAAAAAAAAAATTCAAATAACCTTCAGAAATTGGGAATCCAGGACGAAGGCGAACACAGAAGGGTAAGATGCATACCGTCTTCGACCGCGGCTGAAGAAACGGAATGAGTGAAAAGGAGGAGGACGGTGAGGCAAGGAAGAGGAGTGAGTGGATTCATCTCCGGTAGACAGGACAGTGATGTGACCAGTAGCAGCAGATCAGGAACCGAGGAGAGTGGTTCTTCTCCCCTTCGCCCTCTTCCTGCACGCGGTTTGCTCGATGGCAGGCTTTGATTATATTTCATTTGGCACTATGTTCGGTCAGTGGGAAATGCGAATACTTTATTGCTTCGGCAATTTACTCAACCTAAAAAAATAATAATAAATTAGATAATAGAAAAATTTGGGATGCTTAAAATAAATCAAGAAGTATTCTAGAAATTCAGTGTTTCAAAATTTACATTCCATTTAAAAATAATTCTTACAAACTATGTCGTTGCTGAAGATGGATTTCATCATACAATAGTTGAGGTAAAAATAAATTAAAAATATAAGTATACTTGAGTATTTATATACTGAATGTTTCGAATGACAAAAGCGCAAACAGAGGGCCTATTGATGGCAATGGACTGATCTTTGACTTCGACCTCAACGCTTGAAAAGATGATAAAATTCTGGAAAGAAAGTGTTAGAATAACATTGAGAATTATCTTGTTGATTGCTACTTTGACGCTCTAAATTAGAAGATCCGTAATAGATTTGGGATAGAAATTAAAAGAGAAAGAAGTAACAGAGAATTCTTGTATTTTTTTTTAATCTATCTCTTGTCGTCGTTTCTTCCTAACTTTGTTCTTTTTCTTCTAGTTATTTCTCTTTTAGGACATTAATGACTAATACATCATTATAATCATTATTATGATAATCATTAAAGACAAACATTAACATACATCTCAATCATTCGGTTAAAATCTCTTTTACTATTGCGACGCTTCTCATGCCTTTAATGACGTATGGAATTTGATTTTAGAGCTACGGCAATTTACCAAAGGGCGCATCCAAGAATTGATATTTATCAAAAAACGTATCATAGTTTCATTTTCACTAAAGGACGTACTCTTTTTAGTAAACTTCCTCTTATACCCCTCCTGCTATGACATGTCTTTCTCTTTCTCTCTCAGTAACAAATTTCGAGACGTCTGGATATGCTTTTTCAGACTTTTATTTTAAAATAATATATTATGGGATCGGTGCTAAACTAAAAAATGTAAGGTAAAATCGAAAAAATATTTCAGTTAAAAAATATCTCATCTAACTTATTTAAAAATATAAATAAATAATTTTTATATTTGATTAATAGGAATTAATATATTAAATAATATTTAATAAATATATTAATATAAAACAAATTTGAAAAAAAAAGCTGAAATAAAGATTCATTATTCTTGTAGATTTTGCAGATATTATTACTTGTTTTGATAATCTCTTGTACATTGCTCAAATGCTGACAGTAAAAAGGGAGAGAGAGATTAAGGAGGGAATAAACAAAAGATTGTCCAGGAAACTCGACAATAAATGGAAGAGAAGTATCGTTGTTCGGCCACCTCCATCTCTAAGGAAGAAGCAAGAGGAACAAAAGGCTGCAGAAGCCGAGAAATAATCATAGGCCAACATCACATTTATAGACGAGTAAAATGAGGCCCTTGTTCATGCCTGCTGCTGTATTATTTGTTAGATTCTGGAATTTCTGCGACTGAGTTCTGCTGATTAACAGATGGTGAATATTTTGATTGGGAAATGGTAGATTTTAGGCCCACGCTGGGCCTGAAATAAAATATTTCAAGCCCATGCTGAGCCTGGAATAAAAATATTTCAGGCCCAGCGTGGGCCTGAAATTTTTTATTTCAGGTCCACATTGGGCCTGAAATCTTTTGATTCAGGCCCGACGTGGATTCAAAATTTTTTTCTATTTTAAAAATATATTAATATATAAAAAAACCTATCAAAACACTTAATTTCATACTAAAAAGCAGGGTCTGAAGTCACGCTAGGAGGGCCTGAACATAGATGTGTTCAGGCCCTCCAGGCCTAAGGAATGTTTAGGCCCTCCGTGGGCCTGAACACAATCTTGGATAAATATAAGTAAATTAAATAAAAATATCAATAGTTCTAGTTAGAGTTGAGCTAGGAGATGGTATTTTTGGTGTCCAAACTTCTAATGATTATAAATTATGTTGCAATGAGAGATTTTTAGATCTATCAGTGAGTTTTCACCAAAATCCACTGATGGACGTAGGATATTTGGATTTCTCAAAATCCAATATCAATAGTTAGAGTTGAGATATTGGGTGCCCAAACCTCTAATCTTGCTGTATCACCAATGCTATAAGAATGGTTTAGGTATATCAGTGAGTTTTGAGCAAAACTCACTGATAGACCTACCATATTTGGAATTCTGAAAATCCTATATCAGTAGACTGGGTTGAGCTAGGAAATGAGATTTTGAGTGCCCAAACCTCTAATCTTGCTGTATCACCAATGCTATAGGAGTGGTTTAGGTATATCAGTGAGTTTTGAGCAAAGCTCACTGATGGACCTACCATATCTGGAATTCTGAAAACCCTATATCAATAGACAGGGTTGTGCTAGGAGATGAGATTTTGGGTGTCCAAACCTCTAATCTTGTTGTATCACCAATGCTATAGGAGTGGTTTAGGTATATCAGTGAGTTTTGAGCAAAACTCACTGATGGACCTACCATATCTGAAATTCTAAAAACCCTATATTTGTAGACAGGGTTGAGCTAGGAGATGAGATTTTGGGTGGCCAAACCTCTAATCTTGCTGTATCACCAATGATATAGGAGTGGTTTAGGTATATCAGTGAGTTTTGAGCAAAACTCACTGATGGACCTACCATATCTGGAATTCTGAAAACCCTATATCAGTAGACAGGGTTGAGCTAGGAGATGAGATTTTGGGTGCTCAAACCTCTGATCTTGCTGTATCACCAATGCTATAGGAGTGGTTTAGATATATCAGTGAGTTTTGAGCAAAACTCACTGATGGACCTACCATATCTGAAATTCTGAAAACCCTATATCAGTAATCAGGGTTGAGCTAGGAGATGAGATCTCTATTTAGAATTTACTTAGGAGATATTAAGTATGGAGATATTAGAAATCCAAGTATCCTAGGTTCATCAGTGAGTTTTCACCGAAACCCACTGATTCATCCTAGAAAACTCCTATTGCAACTTAATTCATAATCATTAGAAGTTTGGACACCAAAAATACCATCTCCTAGCTCAACTATAATTATTGATATTGGATTTTGAGAAATCCAAATATCTAAGTCCATCAGTGGGTTTTGGTGAAAACTCATTGATAGACCTAAAAATCTCCTATTGCAACATAATTTATAATTATTAGAAGTTTGGACACCAAAAATACTATCTCCTAGCTCAACTCTAACTTGAAATATTTAATTTACTTATTTTTATCCAAGATTGTGTTTAGGCCCATGGAGAGCCTAAACATTCCTTAGGCCTGGAGGGCCTGAACACATCTATGTTCAGGCCCTCCTAGCGTGACTTCAGACTCTGCTTTTTAATATAAAATTAAGTGTTTTGATAGGTTTTTTTATATATTAATATATTTTTAAAATAGAAAAAAAAATTTGAATCCACGTCGGGCCTGAATCAAAAGATTTCAGGCCCACGCTCTTTTTTGTCAATTTTTTTTACATTAATATATTTATTAAATATTATTTAATATATTAATTTCTATTAATTAAATATAAAAATCATTTATTTATATTTTTAAATAAGTTAGATGAGGTATTTTTTAACTGAAATATTTTTTCGATTTTACCTTACGTCTTTTAGTTTAGTGCCGATTCCATAATATATTATTTTAAAATAAAAGTCTGAAAAAACAAGTGCAGACGTCGTCTCGGAATTTGTTACTGAGAGAGAAAGAGAAAGACATGTCATAGCAGGAGGGGTATAAGAGAAAGTTCACTAAAATTAGTACGCTCTTTGGTGAAAATGAAACCATGGTACGTCTTTTGATAAATATCAATTTTTAGGTACGCCCTTTGATAAATTACCGTTAGAGCTATTGGCTCAGAAGTTGTTACCCGGTCAGAGAGGATCACCCAATCAAGAAAGTTCTCTAAGGAAAATCTTTGAGTGTCTCATAATTACGATTAATTGGCCATGCTGAGAAGAGTCTTGCTCGGAAAAATACTTTCATGAGCGAGGAGTCCTCCTGTGAGCTACACAAACTACACTTTTGACCTAATTTCTCTTTTTTTTTGGGTTCAAGTAATCCCGCTTTGACTTATCTCAGATTGTTCTCTTATAAGCTACGTAAGCTATATCGCTGAGTCTCGACCTAGATTTACGTCGTAACGAATATTTAGTATAACGTGCCTGAAGTTTTTCCTTATGTTTTGTTTTTTTAATGTAAAAGAAAAGGAGGAATTGATAATATAGCTACGACTAAATTATAAATTCAAATTGAATGACAGAATTCATTAAATAAAAAATGAATAAATAAAAAAATGAATTAATCGAACCAACCCATCTTTAATGGACGTAATTGTGTTGGTAATGATAAATTTGCATCACGAGGAAGTGAGAAAATTAAAATGAAAAATTATAGTGGTAATGATGTCATTTCCCGTTTTATGTATTGACGGCACGCACCTCTTTCAGTGATCAAAACAACGACCACAATTTACTAACGACGCACTCCGAAGTATTAATCAAAAAGCATATTATATTTTAGAATATATTAAAAAAATATATACAATTTACTAATCAGCTAATTTTATCCCTTACTTATTCTCTCTTGTTTTTTCTCTATCTCCGACGTATATAATTTTTCTACTTCTTTTTAACTTCTCTTTTTTAAATATATATGTTCCGGAAATAAATCAATACGGACGGCGAGTCACCGAGGTACAGCTAAATTACGCATTGATCTATGGAGCTCCACTCTCCCGAATTGGTCTCGGGAGCCTACGTTTGTTTTACTAGTAGAGTCTATAGAACTTGAGGCCCGGCCTGACTTCGGGCGGCTAACCTCCCGAGGGGGTCTCGGGGGTTTGCAGCCCGACCTGACCTCGAGAGTCCTTCCTCCCTAGAGGGTCTCGACAGCCTACCACCCGGCCTGTCCTCAGGCGTTCGTCTTCCCGAGAGGGTCTCGAGAGCTTGCCGCCCGACTTGTCCTCGGGCGAGTTCTACAGTTTTCGATCATCTTCAATCCATGACACCTAAGTAAGTTTTTGTTTCGTTTCATCTTACAGATTACTTCATCGATCATGTGTTTATGCTAATCAAAATTTTTATCTTGTGGTGTTTGCTGTGACCTTGCCTATGCCATGACCTAAACTGAATCACATCTCTCTGTTATTTGATTTTCGATCAACTCTTATCTTTGTGATCCTTTGTTTTGTATCAACCTGGTGCCGAAACATTATCTGACCCCACTGATTAAATCAAATCATGTGTTCTTGATCAAACTTGTGTGATCACTTCTATGATCAATTCTTTAAATCCTTTAGAAAGTCATCCAAAGGGAAAGAACCCGTGGAGGGGAGCTCTAAGGGCAAAGACCCTTCATCATCTACACCTCCTTCCAGATCTCCACCACCTCCTTATACTAGATTCCAAAATATCCATTACGCACTAGCTTTTGAATATCACATCTTCAAACTCATGCTCTGTCGATCGGTGGACAGGACATTCATTTACGAACAGTGCTCGTCGGTCCAACGAATCATTGAGTTTTATGGACTTCAATCCATTCTTTTCATTGAGGGGTCAATCAACTTTGATTTGGTCTCTGAATTCTATAATAACATGGTCAGTGGCGAGGTACGGGGTGGAGGACCCGTGTGGCCAGTATCGACCTTGATTTTCATCTATCTGCCTTCACTGCATTTCTTGGCTGTCGCCGATCAGACAATAACTTTTCACTCTATCCGTTTCTTCCGGATCCTCTTCCGGTTCCCTTCGATGGAGTCACTCCTGACTCCATCTACGAGTATTTTCTAGGCCATCCCAGGCCAAGGGGTTCCGGTGAGCGTGCCCATGATTTTCTCACATTTCCTGCTCTCTGCCTTTCCCCCATAGATTATGTTTTGTTTAAGATCATCACTAACTATCTCCTCCCGACTACTTCGAAACACCTAGATAAAATTCACTCCTTCCACTGCTTGATGCTCTACGGGATGCATCAGCAGTTAGACATTGACCCAGTAACTTCCATCTACTTCTCCATCATCGTCCACAGTCAGAGGTACGGTCAGACAGTTTACATGCCGTTTGGCCATATCATCACTGCCTGGCTGCAGTCCGTTGGTATCGACGTTTCCCGAGGCAGCATTGTACCCATGGTTCGCCAGGACTGCCGACTTGATCGTCGCATGTTGGGCCAGTCTGGCATTGTTGTCGGACCGCAGGGGCTGAGATGGAAGGATCGAAGACGTGAGGGGGAGTTACCGAGAGCAGCCCATGATCAGGAGCAGCCCGTTGTTGCTGAGGATTACGATGAGTGGGCTCCTGACCTACGCTGGCAGGTTGCGGAGCTAGAGCGGACGATGCAGCACGAGTTACATATTTCCGAGTTCTGGAGACAGGAGGTCATCTCAGAGTTTCGGTCCTTCGATCGCCGCCTAGATGCTCTAGAATCCGATGTTTCGGGGATTTGCTCACTACAGGAGACGTGGTATGAGGAGTGGTACCATCATACGTTTCCTGGAGCTGCGACCTCCAGCAGCACTCCACCAGGGGATGTTATATACATTGATGATTCATCAGACGATGACCCCACTGAGGGTTGATGCTATTTGACTATTTGGATTGTATGACTCTATGGTTGTATGCCTCATGACTTGACTTTTATGGCTTTGTGCCGCATTTGCCTTGAGTTTGATGCATTGATATGCATATAATTAGTTGTCTGGTTTTGATGTATGATGCACTTGACTTTTCAGGCTATGTTTTATGCCTTACTTCTATAATTAGATTTTGCTTATGCTTCATTCATCTGATATTATGCGTTGCTATGATTATGCTTATGATGCCATGTTCATATGATACATATGCTTGTTTTGCCATGCCTTATCTTTGTCATATGTTTTCATATGCCCTCAAACTTTTCAAATATTATGCTGTTTTGGGAAACCCCTAAGGTTGAGGGGGAGTATGTTTAAACTTAACAGCCCCTCTAGACCCTTTTTCGATGTTCGACAAAGGGGGAGAGTGTGGTTGATTAAGTTTAGGATGATTATATTGTAGGGGGAGGATCCTAATTCCCCTATGATTCTGAAATTTGAGAAAATTGATTTCAGATCCCTAAACTTAAAATCGGATTGTCAAACAACAAAAAGGGGGAGATTATTGATGCAGTCTGACCCTGATTGTTGTTTTGGTGTTGACATCGATTTTAGTTTAGGTTGATGATTATGATTATGATTAAGTCTTGAACGGGGATTAGGCACGGGATGATTAAAATCCTAACCTGAAGGGTTAGGTGTGGAAAATCCTAGCTTGGAGGGCTAGGTGTGGAAAAGTCCTAATCTGGAGGGTTAGGTGTGCAAAATCCTAGCTTGGAGGGCTAGGTGTGGAAAAGTCCTAACTCGGAGGGTTGGGTGAAAAGTCCTAGCTTGGAGGGCTAGGTGAAAAGTCCCAACTTGGAGGGTTAGGTGAAAAGTCCTAGCTTGGAGTGCTAGGTGGATGAAATCCCGGCTTGGAGGGCCAGGTCCTAGCTTGGAGGGCTAGGTTGGATGAAACCCTGGCTTAGAGGGTCAGGCCCCTAGCTTGGAGGGCTAGGTTGGGTGAAACCCTAGCTTGGAGGGCTAGGTTGGAGCCCCAGGATCGGTCTGGTGACCGATCAGGAAAGCTGGCACGGTGCTCCTTCGTGGACCGGTCTGGTGACCGATCCAGCGATGACTGATCGGTCTGGTGACCAATCAGGGAGCACACAGTGAGGCTGGAACCTACTGCTCGGCTCCTGATCGGTCTGGTGATCGATCAGGGAGCGTGCAGTTCACTCACTGCTCAGCTCCTGATCGGTCTGGTGACCGATCAGGGAGCTCACAGTGAGTTGAGTTCCCCTGCTGTACTGCTCCTGATCGGTCTGGTGACCGATCTGGATCAATGTGCAGATCGTTCTGGAGAACGATCAAGTGTCGCGAGTTCCTCATTATGACCGATCAGGACGGAGCCTGATCGGTCTGAGCATGACCTGATCGGTCTGGTGACCGATCAGGAGGCTCTCTGATCGGTCCGGTGACCGATCAGGAGCGTTGGACTGCGAAGCTCTGAAATCGCCCGGCAAAGGGGTGGATCGGTCTGGTGATCGATCCATAACCTGGGATCGGTTTGGTGATCGGTCCAGGAGAGTCCCAGAGAAATCGCGATTTCTGATTGAGTGTTGGGGACCGATCAGGATGGAGCCTGATCGGTCTGAACCCAACCTGATCGGTCTGGTGACCGATCAGGAGACTGTCTGATCAGTCCGATAACCGATCACTTTAATTCAAATTGCACTGTTAGACGCTCTGATCGC
The DNA here is from genome assembly GCA_024364735.1 of Boesenbergia rotunda. NCBI lineage: Eukaryota > Viridiplantae > Streptophyta > Magnoliopsida > Zingiberales > Zingiberaceae > Boesenbergia > Boesenbergia rotunda. The sequence goes on from JAGFNQ010001732.1 coordinate 465,340, forward strand.
GTCTGAACGTATCTAATTCTCGGCACTTAACCTCTGATACTTGATTTTCTGCTTGATATGCTGTGCTAATGCTCTGATTAAGTGTGCAGGTGACAGGGATGGATTCAAACACTCAAGGAGAGTCAATGGAGGCATTTCCTTGGAGCAGGTTTGTCCATTTGTCATCTCAGGTTGCAACGGGCGCTGGCGCTGGCTGGAGCTGTTGACTGGGGCTAGGCTGAGGGAAGCTTAGGGAGTCCAAGAGAACTCAGCAGGCTGGTGGTTGTTGGTGAGCAGCTGGAGGCTGCAGTGAGATGACTGTGACCTAGCAATCAGTGGAGGGACTTAAGCGCTTGGTGGCGAACAAGTCTCCAAAAAAAACTTAGCAACTAAACTCAACGATACAACTCTGAACAGAAACGCTACAGCTTGTGTTCTTGCTACAACTTGTGTTCTGCTCATGCGATCTGTTGTTCCATCATCTTGAGCAAGCAACTACGATCTCTGAAGCAACCTTGCGTTACTTGAGCATTGGGAAGAAGAGTCAGAAAGCTTGTCGAGTCCATCAGCGAGAAGACACGAAGAAGGAGATTCTTGCGTGAGATCTGCGCTGAGTGGAGCTCGGGAGAAGTTTGTCTGAGTTCTTGCTGTCCTAAGTGCTAAGTAAGATCTTTCTTGTGTTTCATTGTGCTTAAAACTCTATCTTTATTGAAACGCTGTGGAGAGGTTACTCCACCGAGAATGAGGTTGCTTACTATCCGAATTTTTTCGGGGCTTGATCTGCCAACGATCAAGGGATCACCCACCTTACGGGCATGCCAAGGAGTAGGGGCAAGTTATCCCCGAACCTTGTAAATCCTCTTGTTAGCGTTCTTGTTCTTGTGATTAACATAGGATTTAGTTTACTGCATACTCTGTTTTATTGCTTCCGCAGTGCTACTAAACCTTTGAGTCGCAGAAATTTCAAAAGCGCTAAAACTTCAAGTGTCTGACTATATTCACCCCCCCCCCCTCTCTAGCCATCCAAGTTCCAACAGGGACCACCCCGAGGGCTTGAGTCCCGAGAGCGCCTCGGAAATTATAGCGCCCGCGCTTGATAAGTGTCATTTTGTTGATCATTTTATATACTTAAATACGTGTTTGACCCATATTTTACTTGTATAATTGTGGATTTACCCTAGGTTCTAGGATTTATACTCTTTTTGGACTTAATTGCAAATTTTGATATATTTGAGTGTTTTGTCATTAAATTTTTGATCAACTTTTGTAGGCTTTGAGGGATCATGGATCTAGGTCATGTTGGGTCAAATGTTGAGTCAAAAGTGGACTAGATCAAATGATCAAGCGTCGACTCATTTGGACCGTCCGATGCAAGAACGGTTAGATCTAGACCATCTGAGAACTTCTGATCAATCCGAGCTGAGATTAAGACTAATCAAGCAATCAGATCAAGATCTGAGTGTTTCAGCCCAATCGGAGATCTTCTAGCCGTTGGATCACGATCAGAGAGATATGAACCGTCCATTCAAAGATCAAGGTGATCTGCACCATCCGTTGCAAATCTGGCAAATCCGAGTTAACCCGAGGTAGATCCTGACCTCTGATCAAGATCCGAAAAATTTGAGTCAAATCGGACAAAGATCCACCGTTGGATGGAGTGCGATTAATCTGAGCCGTCCACTGTTTACCTACTTAAACTGCCTTCAGATTAAGAACAGGGGTCGCGACTTCGCCATTGGGAGCTGAGTTTCTTCTCGTTTTCTTGTTTGTTCTTCGTTTTTGTTAGCGATTTCTTCCATCCGAAGGCGTGGCCAACTCGATCAGCACCTTGGAGCAAGATCTGGATCCTTGGAGGTGGTTTCTATGGAGATTTAACCATTGATTTGTAGCTGTGTGCGAATCTGTGATCAGATCTGAAGTTGGAGCAATTTTCCATTGATTTGCGGGTTGAAGGGGTTCTTGGCTTGCCCTTGCGTGACGAACAAGGTGGTCTTGATACAAGGAATGGTCGAGGATTAATTTTTAGGGCATTTCTCTGTGTTTTAGCTGTAATTTCAATTACTGAATTTACTCCTGTTTCTGTTTCGTATCAGCAGTTGTTTGAATTCCTTATCTTGAATCTTTCCAGCTTAAATCAGGTTTCATTCTGCAAGTTGATAAGTTAGTGAGTTTGTTAAGCAAACAATAGCTGCAATTTCAGTTCAATTTTAGTTTTACTCTGTGCGTATCAGTTTGTTCAATTGATGTATCAGTTTTTGTTCGGAAATCTGCTTTGTTTCTGGTTTCGTATCAGTAGCTGCTGTTTTCTGTTTCTTAATAGTTTCTGCCTTATTTAGAGTCTAAGTTCAGCATTTTATTAGCTAGTTTGTTTTTGCAATGTCCAATTGGATTTAGATCAGCTTTCTTTGTTTTGAGTCATATCTGTAATTCTGTTTAGCCCTGTTCTTGAGTATTAGTTCCATTCCATTCGCATCAGTTCTATTTCAGCAACTTTCAGCTGATAGTATTTGAATTTGTGTCAAGGAAACATTAGATCTTCTTGAGCTTCTCTGAATTTTTGGATAGTGAACTCGGATTCATGCTTACATTTGGCTTGTTTCTGAAATCAAGTTGCTGCTGTCCCCTTTTTCCTGCATTTCTGCATTTCTGAATACAGTCCCTGCAAGTTCGCTTCAGGTTTTGGTTGACTGAATTGATCAGATTCTTCATCCGAATTTCTTCATTTACCCTTGCAAAGTTCTTCTCTGTTAACTTGCTTTTCAACTTTCATTGTTCAGTCTCATTTCAGCTGTTAATTTCAATTTTTGGCACACAAGTTTCTTTAGTTGCTTTGTATCAAGTTGGTCTTTATTCTGCATATTGTATCAAGGGAGGTTTAGGCACCATTGGAGTCAAGTTAGATGTTGTTTTTATTGTGCTAAGTTGCTTGAAATCAGTAGGGTTGCATTCGGATCATTCTCGAACCTTAACATCCATGTATGCCTTTGTTGCTCTTAAAGTTCATAGTTAGTATTGCTTCAAGTTAGGTTGTTTCCGAGAATTTACATTACTGTTTTCATTCCTTAGCTGATCATTTAGTTGCATTTGAATTTAGGATTGCTCTTTCAAATTCAATCAAATCGTATTGCTTCATTAAGTCTCCATTAGTTAAGTCCTAAATTGTTATTACCTTGTCTAGTTCACTTAGTTAATTTTGCCTTTCCTTTCCATTGCATTTTACTTGTCTATTTGAACCAAACCCCAAGATTTAATTTGAAACCCAAAAATAGTAACGACACATAACTCAAGTATGAATCAAACAACTTTAACTAGCCATTGAAAAAAAATACGACCTGAGGCCCCTTTACTATGCTTTTCTTCTTTGATTGTAAAAAGGGTTTCCAGCACATTTATAAATTCTAAATTCTCATGGATCCACATTCGTGACAACTTTAATCACCTCATTCGGGCTCATCAAATTTTTGGCGTCGTTGCCGGGGAAACAACTAGTTGATTTGTTTGATTTTTGCTTGTATGCGTATGGACATATCATTGGGTTCTATTTTATTTTGCTTTATCTTTTGTATACGGGTACTGCCATTTTTCTTGTTTGTTTTGTGACAGGGGTGCAGGTTCAAAATGTTTTCATCCACTTATCAGCAGCCGTGTCCACAATTTCAGCAGACCCAGCAAGAATTCCAACAGCCCTATTCTAATTTCCAGCAACCAAATCAATTTTTTCAGCCACCATTACAACAATTCGAGCAGCCACAGCAATTCCAACAATTTCAGCCAGATTTTCAGCCAAGTCTACCAAATTTCCAGAATTTTCAGAATGGGCAGCCATAAAATCAGAATTTTCAACCCCAATTTCAGCAATTTCAGCCCAACTTTCAGCCACCTTATCAACAAGATCAATCACCTTTTCAAGCAATTCAGCAAGGGTACCAAGTTAATTCGAATTTCCAGCAACCATGTCAATTTTCACAGCAAGTTCAACCATCCTTTCAACCACAATTTAAACATTTTCAGCAAGATTTTCAGTTTCAAGGACAGAATTTTCAGCAAGACACTCAGAATTTTCAGCCCCTCCCATTTCAGCAGTTTAATCAAGGAGGCTTTGATGATCCTGACTGGGATGAGGCTCAACAACAAAGGATGATGGAGATGTGTCAACAAGTCGTACAACAACAGCAAATTTTACAAAAACAATGGCAAGACATAGAAGAACGCTTTGGAAAATTGGTTGATCAATTGAATCAAATAAAAGCCCAAAGATCAGAACAATCAGATGAATCTACAGGAATGGTTGAGGAAACATGCATAGGAGATGATTCCATAGGTGTAGGGGATTGCACTAAGCCCCAGGGACCACCACAATTACCAGGAAGTGTAGGGACTTGCATGGTGGAAGCAAGAACCCAAGGATTACCTGTTTTAGTTGAGTGTCCACCAGAACCTGAACCTGAAGTGGAGCTTGAACATGACCAGGAGGAGAACACGGATACATCTACTTCTGTAGAACCTCCAGGTATTTTTCAGCACGATTAGGTAAATACTCCTAATTTTTCTGAAAATTGCATAAAGGTACCTCAAACTGATTTTATTGTTTGTGATATACTTAGGGATGCACCTCTTGTAGAATTTGATTGTGAAAAATCACTAGAGGTACCTGGTGTAGAATTTGCTGAAAATGAAACATGCTATGTTACATCAGATGCAAATGCTGAGTGTGAAAAATTTTTAGAAGTGCCCAGTATTATTGATTGTTGTGATGAGTCTTTTGATATATCTTATGCTGAAAATAATTGTGAAAAAATCATTGAGGCACCTAAAGTTGATTTTATTGGCTATAATACATTGCTTGATACATCTTTGGTAGAAAATAATTGTGAAATTTCTATTGAAGTGCCAAAAATTGATTTCTTTGTTTGTGATGAGTTCCTGGATACAAATTTTGTAGGAAATAATTGTGAAAAATTTACTGAGGTACCCAAAATTGATTTTATTGGATGCGATGCATTTTTAGATACATTTTATGTAGAGATTGATGATATTGTACTTTTTTGTTACCCTGCACGCTTGAGGGAGGTCTTACATGGTTTTGCAGGGTCCAGACGACTTCTGGAATGGGTGCTCCACCTAAACAGTCTCCGACCTCCTGGAAGATTTTCCAAAAAGAATAAAGAGGGAGGAGATGATCTTGCTTTGACTTATAAAACTCCACCTCTGAAGTGGCTATTGTACTTAAATCATCTTCGGCCACCTGAACAGTTTATTGCAAAGTCTAGGTGTGGGGGAGGAATGCAAAATAAAATTGAGCAAATGAAGGGAATTTTTTCAGCTACCCCTACTCCTCTACTACCCCTATGGAGATTATTTCTTGATAGACTCCGACCGCCAGAAATAAATTAAGGGGAGTTTGTTCCTTCTTGCATTTTCTTTCATTGCATGTTTCATTTTTATATTCTTTAGAAGTAGAATTTTCTTTTAAAAGAATTCTTGCTAATAAATGCTTGAATAGCGTAGAATTAATAAATAGACATTGTAAATACCATTTTATATCTTTTGGTATTTTTTTCTTAATGAGTAGGAATAAATGTATCCCTCTAGGTTATCTTCATAGCATTTTAGAGTCTTTTGAAAACAAATTAAATTTGATTGTTAAAACTTAGGGTTTGAGCTTATGGATGAAATCTTGGATGCTTGAGTACTACTTAGCCATGGATTCTTGATTGAGGACTTGAGATGAATTATTTGTACCTAGTGAGGCTTAGCCCTATTTTTTGTGACACATACATGTGATTGTACTCTAGAACTTGCTTAGGTTCTTTCAAAATCATATTTCAATGATTAGATCACATCTATAGAGGCTAATAAATTTGTTTACCTTTCCATGTCAATTTTTGGCAATAATCATGTTCATTCTATTTTCTTTCCTTATTTCCTACTCCTAACCATGCTTTCTAGGGACTTGTTTGTTTGGAGATGTTCTTTGATGTTATTTTGCCCGAGACGGACAAAGAATTAAGTGTAGGGGAGTAACTAGTGCGTTGGAAACATTTTGAAAAAAAAAAAACAAGATTCATTTCATTTCAAATTGAAGCCAAAAGGTGCCAAATCAAGTGGAGTTGAGTTGGTGTAAAAAAAATAAGCAAGAAGTATTGGTTAAGGATGGAAACAATTGAGGGATTCAGATTTCTCCATCATTCTTTGAAGATCCAAGTGGTGAAGCAATATTAAAAAAAAATAAAAAAAATCTGCATTGAAGGAAAAAAATGGCACACAAAGAAAAAAAAAAGGAAAAAATCTGTGCCAAAGAAAGAAAATCCGTGAAATTATATTGGGACTGAAGTGATTAGGCTCAAGTTGGAATTATGGAGTTAGAATCAACAACACTTTGTTAAGAGACTGATTTAAAGCTGTGCAATTTGAAGTCAAGGTGGAAATTGGTGCAAAACAGAAAAAAATCTATGAGGTTAGTAATGGAAGTGCAGCTAGGCTAATGTGAGCTGAAACTGAGTTTATGGCAATGTTTGCTGATAAGAACTTAAGCCAAATCACTCGACAGCTATCAGAGATTGTGGAGAGCAATTAAATGGAGAATATAAGCTGAGAATGCAGTAGAAAAGCAGAGAAATCAGATGGAATGTTGGTAAGACAGTTTTTGTATCAACTTGAGACTTGATTTGATTTTCCAAAGCTGTGAATTGAGGAAATAAGTACACAAATCTATCAAAAATGTTGAGTGTCTCCACTGCTGATCAGAACAGGACGAAATGAGGTTGTTTGGGTTTTTAGATCATGACAGAAAAAAATGCAGTGAAGTTGGAGTCCAAAATAGTTTGGATTAAAAATTTTTCCACTACTAGGTGATGAAACTGCTTTGAAAAAAATTAGAGAATTGCAAGGGTGAAGAACTTGAAGACTTTGATTCTGGAAATGATGTCAAGAAACTGAAAGTTGAAACAGAAAAAAAAAAAAGAAAAGTTGCAAGAAGTGTGCCAACTTGTAAGGAATAAGAATCAAAAGGAAGATTACATTTTGAGCTTCTCATTTACTAATTGCCATTTAATGTTTCAAGTTTCCATGATGCAGATTCAAGGCCGAGAAGAGTTTCAATTTAACATTAATAGGCTTGAGAGCTGAAGAAAAGAAAACAGAAAAAAAAAACAGTTTGAGAAAAGAAAAGGAACAAAGTTGGTACACCATTGAGTTTTGGCACCATGAGATCAATGGAGATGTTCTTATCCGAATCAGAGCTTTGATCTATTACATTGTGATGTCAGTAAAGGAAAAAAAACAGAAAAGAAAAGAGAAGAGCAAAATTGGCAAGCAAGGGGAAAAATTGGCACAAAATAGTTGAATTCTTTTCATAAGATTTTTGAAGGGCAATTGCAAAGACTCATTCCATTCCACTTTGGATTTCATTATATGAACTGAAAGGAGGGCAAAATGCATCAAGAATATCCTTGAACATCCAAGTCTCCCACTCATTCAAATTTGCTATTTTCATGGCTTTTATTTTATTTTTTTTACCATCTCCTATATCTTTCACTTTTGAATAAACTTTTATAGATGATTGATTCTAATCATGAATAATGGTGGAGAGTAGATAATAAGCAAGCCTATGGTAGTGCAAGAAGCATGTGTGTATGAGTGAGCTCCATTTTCATCATGTACTTAGAACTTAGGAAGAGAGTCACCAAAAGTTTCCTTTGAAAGGTTAGTGAGTGAAATTCATCTCAATGAATCAGGAAGGTTGAATTGCTAAGTTGTTGATTTAAGGACAAGACACTAGTCTATAGAGCTTAGATTTTTGAGAATTAAGAACCCTAGGTAATTTATTTTCAATTGCTTCTACTTATGTTTGAGAAAAAGCTAGGGGATACATATTTAGTACTGTTCGCGAGACGCTCAAGCTTAAGTGTGGGGGAGTTGATAAGTGTCATTTTGTTGATCATTTTATATACTTAAATACGTGTTTGACCCATATTTTACTTGTATAATTGTGGATTTACCCTAGGTTCTAGGATTTATACTCTTTTTGGACTTAATTGCAAATTTTGATATATTTGAGTGTTTTGTCACTAAATTTTTGATCAACTTTTGTAGCCTTTGAGGGATCATGGATCTAGGTCATGTTGGGTCAAATGTTGAGTCAAAAGTGGACTAGATCAAGTGATCAAGCGTCGACTCATTTGGACCGTCCGATGCAAGAACGGTTAGATCTAGACCATCTGAGAACTTCTGATCAATCCGAGCTGAGATTAAGACTAATCAAGCAATCAGATCAAGATCTGAGAGTTTCAGCCCAATCGGAGATCTTCTAGCCGTTGGATCACGATCAGAGAGATATGAACCGTCCATTCAAAGATCAAGGTGATCTGCACCATCCGTTGCAAATCTGGCAAATCCGAGTTAACCCGAGGTAGATCCTGACCTCTGATCAAGATCCGAAAAATTTGAGTCAAATCGGACAAAGATCCACCGTTGGATGGAGTGGGATTAATCTGAGCCGTCCACTGTTTACCTACTTAAACTGCCTTCAGATTAAGAACAGGGGTCGCGACTTCGCCATTGGGAGCTGAGTTTCTTCTCGTTTTCTTGTTTGTTCTTCGTTTTTGTTAGCGATTTCTTCCATCCGAAGGCGTGGCCAACTCGATCAGCACCTTGGAGCAAGATCTGGATCCTTGGAGGAGGTTTCTATGGAGATTTAACCACTGATTTGCAGCTGTGTGCGAATCTGTGATCAGATCTGAAGTTGGAGCAATTTTCCATTGATTTGCGGGTTGAAGGGGTTCTTGGCTTGCCCTTGCGTGACGAACAAGGTGGTCTTGATACAAGGAATGGTCGAGGATTAATTTTTAGGGCATTTCTTTGTGTTTTAGTTGTAATTTCAATTACTGAATTTACTCCTGTTTCTGTTTCATATCAGCAGTTGTTTGAATTCCTTATCTTGAATCTTTCCAGCTTAAATCAGGTTTCATTCTGCAAGTAGATAAGTTAGTGAGTTTGTTAAGCGAGCAATAGCAGCAATTTCAGTTCAATTTTAGTTTTACTCTGTGCGTATCAGTTTGTTCAATTGATGTATCAGTTTTTGTTCTGAAATCTGCTTTGTTTCTGGTTTCGTATCAGTAGCTGCTGTTTTCTGTTTCTTAATAGTTTCTGCCTTATTTAGAGTCTAAGTTCAGCATTTTATTAGCTAATTTGTTTTTGCAATGTCCAATTGGATTTAGATCAGCTTTCTTTGTTTTGAGTCATATCTGTAATTCTATTTAGCCCTGTTCTTGAGTATTAGTTCCATTCCATTCGCATCAGTTCTATTTCAGTAACTTTCAGCTGATAGTATTTGAATTTGTGTCAAGGAAACATTAGATCTTCTTGAGCTTCTCTGAATTTTAGGATAGTGAACTCGGATTCATGCTTGCATTTGGCTTGTTTCTGAAATCAAGTTGCTGCTGTCCCCTTTTTCCTGCATTTCTGCATTTCTGAATACAGTCCCTGCAAGTTCGCTTCAGGTTTTGGTTGACTGAATTGATCAGATTCTTCATCCGAATTTCTTCATTTACCCTTGCAAAGTTCTTCTTTGTTAACTTGCTTTTCAACTTTCATTGTTCAGTCTCATTTCAGCTGTTAATTTCAATTTTTGGCACACAAGTTTCTTTAGTTGCTTTGTATCAAGTTGGTCTTTATTCTGCATATTGTATCAAGGGAGGTTTAGGCACCATTGGAGTCAAGTTAGATGTTGTTTTTATTGTGCTAAGTTGCTTGAAATTAGTAGGGTTGCATTCGGATCATTCTCGAACCTTAACATCCATGTATGCCTTTGTTGCTCTTAAAGTTCATAGTTAGCATTGCTTCAAATTAGGTTGTTTCCGAGAATTTACATTACTGTTTTCATTTTTAGCTGATCATTTAGTTGCATTTGAATTTAGGATTGCTCTTTCAAATTCAATCAAATCGTATTGCTTCATTAAGTCTCCATTAGTTAAGTCCTAAATTGTTATTACCTTGTCTAGTTCACTTAGTTAATTTTGCCTTTCCTTTCCATTGCATTTTACTTGTCTATTTGAACCAAAACCCAAGATTTAATTTGAAACTCAAAAATAGTAACGACACATAACTCAAGTACGAATCAAACAACTTGAACTAGCCCTTTGAAAAAAATACGACCTGAGACCCCTTTACTACGCTTTTCTTCTTTGATTGTAAAAAGGATTTCCAGCACATTTATAAATTCTAAATTCTGATGGATCCACATTCGTGACAACTTTAATCACCTCATTCGGGCTCATCAGCGCTCACCCGGGCCAGAAGGCACCGAGCTCACCTGGGGAAGCGGAGCCCGAGTTAGCTTCGACCTCAAGCAACGGTCCTCCCCCTTTTTACGGATCTATGGATAAGTTTCCCCGCCATAAGGAGTCATCACGACCCTTAAATATCGCAGCGGGTCGAAGAGTAGTAACGACGCAGACTGCTTCAAAAGCTATCCAGTAATCGCCGAAAGAAGGGGAGGACGTGGCATAAATCCTGGAGACGTGGCACCGAACGAAGGCGCCAAGTCTACCGCCATCAGTATAAAAGGTAATTCAACCCCTCCGGTAAGGGGGTTATGCTCTCTTAACTTTACACACATTTCCTTTCTTGCTGTCTTTAATCTCCATCGAAATACTGACTTGAGCGTCGGAGTGGGCTCCGCCGGACAATCTCCGGCGTGTTCCCCTAACGCTTATGTTGACCTTGCAGGGCACCGAGTTCCTCTCCGTCACAGCGACTTCCACGTGGGTTGAACCCCGGTGATTGGCCATCGTCACCAATTCCTTCCGAAGTAAATTTGGCGCCGTTTGTGCGAAACTAGCAAAGCACCTGAAGGTGCACCGATGGCATGACCGGAGGGACAATCCATTGTCCTTACAAGAGAGGAATTCGATCGCTTGGTGTCCAACGCCATCACGAAGCACTTGAACAACGCCAAGTCGAACAAGCTGTCTCGCAACAAGGGTGCCCGTGCGGGAGGAGATCCCCAGAGCTTCCATCTCGCACTCGTGAAGATCCGTCATCCCGGTGGAACGACAGGACGGAGCAGCTCCAGGCCCTCAGAGAGGTCACAATATTCGGAGCAATATTGTGCTTTCACCTCTCTAGTGGGCACTTCACCCACCCATGGATGTTGGTACTATGCTAGAGCATGCAAATCTTGGCAGTCGGATATCAAAGGCAAAAAGATGGGCTATTGCATTGGAGTGTTAGATCACGCGGCTAAATCAACAGGATGTCAATAGTCACCTGAAGTTCTGATCCCTCGGGTGTGGTGTTGCCACGTGCTAATCTCATACCGATTCACATAAATAGCTGATAGTACTTGCCAATCATGACTCTAATATGTGATCATGCATATCACATGCAGTAATGGTGCATGCCTTGCGGATTCCCAAGGCAATCAATAGTGCAACACGAAGCTCTTCAGCCACGTTAGCCCTAAAGTTCAAGTGGATAGTTAGGCCAGAATGTAATTCAGTCTAGTTAGTTAGACTCAAATCGATCTCCTTAAACTAAACTTGACGGGGAGATTTATAATGCAATGGATAGTGGAGGTCTCCATGTGATAGGATCAAGACAAAAGTCAAGCACTTGGTCAAAAGTCAAGCGGAGTTGTACAATTAAGGGGAACAATAAGTTAACCTTGGTCGAGGCGACACACCTGACTCCCTTAGCTCAACCACCCAACTCCCCTAGCCTAGCCACCCAAATTCCGTAGCTTGACCAATCGACTACTCCAGGGGCGTAGCCAGAATCCAAAATTATCTAGGGCTAACAGAATCGAGAACCTTGAGAGTTGAAGTATCAAGAATTGTGAGCAAACAAATAAAATTGAGTAATTGACCATGTTTGTATTAGATTTTCTAGAGAATGAAAAAGAAATAGATTTGGTATAATATTAATTTATATTAAATAAAATTATGAGATATAACTTATATTTGCATATCTAGATTTATGTCGCTCATTACTTGACAAAGCAGTGGTCACCTCACGTGAGGGCGCTCGCAAAGTGATCGCATGCGAAACTATTGCTAGTTGCCTCGGGAGGCAGCGTTCACCTCGTGTGCGGTCACTTCGCGAGCGGTCGCACACGAAGCAGTTCCTGATCGCCTGGCAAGGCAGTGTCCACCTCACGAGGGCCTTGTCGACCATCTCTCGAGTGATCAACGTTTGTTGGCTCTTTGTCAACGACGGAATTAATAGATTAGAGTAAAATTAGAGGGAAAAAAATGATATTGCGGAGAGGAAAAGAGATCTTACTATGAGCAAATTCAGGATAAAAATATTAAACAAATTAGAATTAATATATTTATTAATTTATAAATATAATAATTTTTATAAAATTTATAATTCTAATTCGATATTTTATCCATTAATAAATTTATGATCAATTATAAAAAAAATAAGAAATAATCAAAACTATTATTTTTTTTTAGAAAAAAAAGAGGTAGGGCTGGAGCCCACCCCTATCCCAAGGGTGGCTCCGCCCATGGACTACTCCAACTTGGTCAACCGAGTACTCCAATTTGATAAACCGAATCCACCAACTTGGCCAATCAATTACGCCAACTCAATTAACCAGATTCCTTTAATTCTACTACCTGATCGACTATCACAACTCAATCACCCCTCGGATCCGTACTTCCGACTCTAGCAATTCAGCATAACTGAGCTCCCTTAAAACAAAACTCTAGGACTCGGTCATCCCTCATCTTATGTGGCTCGTTAAAGACATGGGAGGGGGCCGAGCGGCATAGTAACTTCATTCACGGGCCCGTTTCTTTTGGAAAGAATGGAAAACCTCAATGTATATCTTGGAAAATATGACAAACATATGCACGTATTTTGGAGCAGCGGATACATTTGCTGCTATATATAAAGTCACCCGCTTCCACAGGCGTGCTATGCGAACACAATCATCTAAACAATTCTAATACTCTAGTTTCCTTCTTCTTTCTAGCCCCTTGGTTAACTTGAGTGCTGTAGTAGTCGTGTCTAGTCCAACCTCAAGAATCATCCTAACCTTCAAGTGTTGTAAGCATTTCTTGACTGCGACCTCAAACAGGAACATATATATTTCAGAATCAACTTCCACGGCACTTAACCCCTTGATTGGGTTTTACATTTAGAGTGAAGGAGCAAGAATTGAATAGAGGGAAAACAACTGCGAGGAACGAGGAGGGAGTTTGGCGAGAGGGATCGGATCGACGGTGGCCCGGGAAAACAACTCCGGCAGAAATCCTCCCGACTCGTTGCATTAATTGCCTCATCATCTATAGATACAGACATACTTTTATAATTAATCGACTTCTTTTCGGTTCGATCTGAAATTAAAAGAAAAATAATTCTCGTTTCGTTTTATGAATTTTCTACACAGAAAAATTCTGATTATTAATTGACGTATCATATATAGCAATCAACAAGATTTAATCTCGATATACACACATAAAACAACAAACTATTTGCCGCCCGGGAGCTTATTGATTGTCCAATGCTACAGTTGAATCACAATCTCTCTAGATTCGGCGGAAGATCTTCCGTTGTCTCTTCCGGCACTTGCTGGTTCGACGAGGACCGACTCCGGCTCACCATCCTCTTCAGCGACGAGCTCAAGTCGAACCGAAACGACGGCGGCCCGCTATCCTTCGTCCCCGACGGCCCTTCCTGCGGCAAATCTTCCGTTGTCGTTTCTTCCTGCACTCGCTGGCTCGAAGAGGACCGATTCCGGCTCACCATCCTCTTCAGCGACGCGCTCAAGTCGAAGCGAAACGACGCCGACCCGCCCTCCTGCGATGGCCGCTTCGCGGCTGCGGCCGGCGGCAACGAAGGCTCCCCGACTTCTACCACCGCGGCGTCGGCCGGCGTCGGCTCCACCGTGGCGCGGCAGACCGGGCAGGTTACGTGCGACGCCAGCCACATGTCGACGCAGCCCACGTGGAACACGTGCTTGCACGCAGGTAGCCGCCGCACCATTTCTCCTTCCTCGACCGCGCTAAGGCACACCGCGCACTCCGGTCCGCCGGTTCCGGAGGCTTCCTCTTCCTCCTCGCCGTTCGTCTTTCGATAGGGGAAGGACGGGAGGTTGGAGATGGCGGCAGGGTCGAGCCCCGCGGCTCCCGAGGGCTGGTCGAGGGCGGCGACGGCGGCGTCGAAGCGGAACAGGTCCATGGCGGTGATGAGGCCGCCGCCGCCGCCGCCGCCGCGAGGGTACCGGCGGCGGAGGACGTAGCGGACGTAGAGGTGGAGGAAGACGAGTACGGCAACGACGAGCGCCAGGGAGATGAGGCCGGTGGCGAGGATGCCGGAGCTCATGTCGTAGGAGCTGTTGCGGTCCTGGTCGGAGGAGCTCGACCACCAATCCGGCGACGGTTGTGTGGGATTGGACATGGCGGCGGCGGCGGCGGGGATGGGACGACGAAGAGCGGATTGAGTATAATTGATGGGCAAGAATCGCCGTTCTGATTTGGGAGTTGTAAATCTGTTGGAATTAATTCACAAATTTATCATTCAGTATGAATCCGTGAATGGTCAAACATGTGGAAAGTGCAGCCTTAAATGCACAGGCCTTAAATTCCACGGAATTGAAATATCGGCCTCGATAAATCAATTGCAGCAGTTGTCCCGTAAAAGCGGCCTCATATATTTTGGAAGGAAAAAAAATGATAGATAATCTAAAATTTTAATATAAAATTTAATGTAGATAATATGATATTTTAGTTATAATGATTTTCAATGAATTTATCGTACTCTTCAGGATATAGTTTAATTTAGGACAACAGCTAAAAGTCACTGATACTGTCTAAATGATAATCGGACGTGTACATAAAAAATATCATATCATTCATGTTAAATTTTACGTTAAAATTTGACGTTGTCTATCATTTACTTTTTGGAAGATAATCAATAAAGGGCATTTTATCTTAAAGTTGTAATTTTTTTTTTTATAATAAACATCAGGGCAGTTTATAAAAAAAACAAGACCTATTCAAATTTATAAATGGATCGAAAGACATATTTTGATATTTGTTAGAAGGCATATTAAATTTATTATTTTTCTTAATTTACTCCTCAATTATTTTTCTCTTTTACTTCTTATTTCTTTCCTATGTATACAATTTCTCATAATTTTACCCTCTCATATGCATACAATCTTTCTTTTTTATCTCTCCACTTTTTTTTTCTTCTCTCTTTTGGATGCATACATTCATGCATGTATAATATCCATATTAGGATTATATTATGCCTTATATGATCTCATATCGGATCCAGAATCATATCAAGTTTAGGCCTGATATGATCTCATATCGAGCCCAGAATTATATCAAGTCTACGTTGAACCTGATATAAAAAAATATCGGGCCCACGAGATTAGGGTTTGATTGATTTTTTTAATAACATTTTAACATCTCCGGAGAAGCCGAAATATGTAATGTACGACACCATTGGACTCCTTGCAATCTTAGAAATCCATAGGATCTTATTATGTGTGTTGGTACAGTTTGCACTAATAGTCAAACTCAAATTTTGATACATGACAAATGAGTTAAAGTTAGGTTGATGTTATGTAACCTTGTTACCAAATGTGTATAATAGAAATGCTTACATATCAGGTTTAAGTAAAGGATGGTTGAGTCCTAGCTAGCAAGAAATCCAATTAGATCCCCGAGGATGACAACTAGCTGAAGCCCAAGTTGGTGGAGATATAACATGAAGTCCAACTGAGTCCGTCAAACCTGACAGTTAGCTGAAAACCTAATGGGTTAAAAAATTAAGTAGATCTGCAATAGTAAGGTAAGTCATTCAAGAAAAGATCAGGTGAGAATGAATCCCTGGTGGAACTTTAGGCGCGGTCTAGCTTAAAATGATTTGAGAATTCTAAATTGAGGCCTTAACTAGATCTTAGTTTTGGGAAGACAGTATCTAATTAATACTAGGTTGTTTAGTTTACCCTATTTGTAAATGTGCTAACTGTATTTTGTAAGGTATATTGTGTTAGGTATAATGTCATTTTACAGGTAAAAGAAGCAAAGAATTAGCCTCATATCAACAGTGTCTGAGGCGCCTCAGGTGGGACTTAAGGCATCTCGGTTGGGACTAGAGGTGTCCTCAATGGCTCAAGGCACCCCGCACAGTTGTCGTTAGAGATAAGAGTTCGATGATCGGAGGTGCCTTAGGTTGGATTTAAGTTGCCTCAGTTGGGAGCTAAGGCGCCGCCCTTTATACGCAGTTCAAGTTCAACTCTTCAAAGTAGACGTTCAATACTTCTTCCTGAGTTCACGCAATCGTTCTGCTTCCTTATCCTTCTATTGTGGCTCTGCTACTATTCGAGTGAATTGCCCATTGGAAAGGTTAAAGGGGTCTGGCCATGGAGTAGGAGTCGCTGAAGGGCTTGTGTGACGTCCGAGGGAGAAGAAGTCAAGGAGGAAGTTCGTTCGAGGAGAAGACCGGAGTCGAGTTTAGGTGAGCTTAACTCTGGTTGGCCGGAAATCATCTAAGCAAACGAAAGGTGTAAAAGTCAACGTGACTCTTGACTTTGATCAAATGGTCTACTGATACACCTCAGTTGCTTTGGGAGGTGCCTCTGTTGAGAAGAACAATTTTGTGCAAAAGCTGAACTGAGACGTCTCAGTTTGTACATGAGGCGCCTCAAGTCTTTGTACATGAGACACCTCAATTCAAAACTGAGGCATCTCGTTCCAACCTTTGGAACTGAGGTGCTTCAAATCAAAAGTTATCAACAGCTTACCGTTGGCAGCGTAGATAAAAGTTTATCCATTTGAAGCGCCTCAGATCACAACTGAGACACCTCAAGTCCACGTCAACACAGTGATAGCTTTAACTTTCAGGCTATAAATAGCTCCTAGACATAGGAAGAAAATACAACAACTTGTAATCATTTTCCTAATCATTTTGTGAGTTTTTCAAGATTATAAGAGACTTCTCCACATACAACGAATGAGATTTTTCTAGTGCGTTGCTATTGCCTTGGATTATCAACTTTCTCGATTGCAACTAAGTAAATCTGAATATTTGAGTCTCTTGTTTTATTTTAAGTTGTTGATGTTGCTTACTTTTAGAACTGCTTAGACTAATCTGTTATCTTTGCAAAGAATTAGCAAAAGATATAGTCCTTATTTATAAGACTATTCATCCCTTCTAGCTGGCCTACACGAGACCTACATCATTCTCTAGTCAATTGGGCTCCTCCGTGGAGACATTGACTCTATAAATCCTACAAAAGATAAATCTATCACCATAACGTCCCCTCTCGCCAATATTAGGATAAAGTTAGCCATGACATGGGAGAGTATTTTCTCAAATTTTATCAGAATTCGATCTCGCTCAAGTGGTCATTGATAAGTACCATTTTTGTGATTATTTTGGATGTTAAAATCCATGTTTGACCTATGTTTTTATTGCTTAATTCTGATTTTACCCTAGGTTTTGGAACTTTATCTTATTTTGGACTTAATTGCAAAATTACATTAAAATGGATTAATTAGCCACTAAATTTTGGATCTATTTTTTGTAGGCACCAAAGGTTCAAGGACTTAGGGCATATTGGGTCAAACTTGAGTCGGAAGTGACCCGGATCCGATTATCAAGCCTACGATTAATCCGGGCCGTCCGATTCAAGAGCGGCTAGATCTGAGCCATCCGGGACGATCTGAAGCAATCCGAGCTAGGGTTAGGGTTGATCAAGCTCTATGATCAAGATCTGAAGGTTTCATCCCAATCAGAGCTAGATCAACCGTTGGATCAAGCAAGGAGGGCTCTAGAGCGTCCAATCACAGATAGAGTTGATCTGGACCATCCGTTGCATATCTGGAGGATCCAAGCTACCACAAGGCAGATCCTGACCCCAGATCATCATCATAAAAGTTTGGCTCAAATCGGAGCAAGATCAGCCGTTGGATTTCATCCGATCAATCTGGGCCATCCATTGCTATATACTTAAGGAAAAATTTCCAGCGCTTCTCCCTGTCGCGTCTTCCTCGCCGCAGCTCGTCTCCTTCGGTAGTTTAGCGATTTTCTTCATCGATTCTTCAATTTCTTCGTTTGGAGGCGTGACCACCTCGATTCGAGCTCATCCTTGAGTGACAGCAAGGATTTGGATTGAGGGTTTAGCTTAATTGGCGAGTTTTCAGTTGTTAGCCGAAATTTCAATTTCAGCCGTAGTTCATTATTGAATTTACTTAGTTGCTGTAGTTTTCTTGTATGGATTGCTTCTATCTTAATTGGAAGCTCATCCTTGAGTGACAGCAAGGATTTGTGAGCTGAAATGAGGGATTGAAGCTTGGTTAATCTCGTTTTCTTAGCTGTAATTTTCAGTTCTGCACATGTTTCGTTTCTGAATTGGTTTAAGATTGGTTAATTTCGTTTCTCCATTGTTTCAGCTTAATTTAGGTGTTAAATTCTGCACTAGTAGTAGCTAGATTGTTCGTTTACTTAACACTTCATTTAAGTTCAATTGTTTAGCCATTAATTCATGCGTATCAATTTAATTCTGTCCATTAGTTTTAAGATGTTGCGTGCCAGTTTCAAGTTTTGCAAATTTTCATTGGTAGCTTCCATAGTTTGTGCCAGGTGAAGCTAGATCTTCTTCTTCGTGTATGAACATTAGGTGGTACACTTACTTATTGTTGTTTACTTGCTTTTGAATTCGGATGCAGGTTGAATTTCAGCCTGCAGGTTCTGTTTCCTGCAACTTACTTCTGCAGTTTCTGATTTCATTCTTTTTCCTTCCAGTTGTTTCTGAATTCCTGTCTGAATTGGTCAGCCCCCCTTCTGAAGTCTTCAGTTTATCTTCTAGCAATTGTTCTCAATTAATTTTCAATGTTGTAATCTGATTTTCTTTTCGGAATTCCTGACTGAATGGCTTGCGTGCCAGATTTCCCTGCGTCTCATTATTTCTGCAAATTCAGTTAGTTTTCTGCAGTTTTCAATTTGCAGTGAAATCAAACTCAGCTTATTCATTCAGATTTTGTAATTAAATTTTTGCATGCATACCTGCGTTTAGTTTTTGAAAGGCTGAGTGTATTTCTGCAAGTCGACAGTTGCAGTTTTGTTGCTGCGATGTCTTTGTAGCTGCATTTCTGCAAGAAGTCAGCCTCATGCATTGAGTTGAGTCCAAACTAACATACCTTGTGGTGTACTTTGTGCTCGAATTCAGCTGGTATTCATTAGCTTCTGCATTCAGATCATTAATGAAACTCTGCAAACTGAATTCTGATGGTTTCTGAACATTTCTGCATTCATGGAAAATTTCTGCAATTTTGGTTTATGCCAAGTTATCTGAATTTTCCTTTCCTAAGCATTGGTTTATGCTCCAATTCGGAAATTGTCCAAGGAAAGCTATGCTCTTAGTATGAGATTCTTTTTGGTACATTAGCTTCCTTAATTTGGTATCAAGTTTGTTCACTTGCCTTCACTTTGTATCAAGTGAAATCATGGCACGAATTTTGTATCAATTTGGTTTCAGTTTGCTTGTATTTGGTTTGTCTCGAGTTTGATTTTGTTGCCTCATTGATTGGCATTTGTTTTGCCTTTGAAATCAGAATCAGTTTCCTAAATTGATTAAGTGCTTTAGTTGATTCGGTTTCCATTGGTTGAGTCATTACTTGCCATCACATTGGTTGGTTTATTAGCTTGTCTTCCTTCATTTTCATTACCATTTTATTTCTGAATTGAAAACAGAACCCCAAATCATTTATTTGAAACCCAAAACATAAACGACACAAATACAAGTTCGAATCAAACACGACAACTAGCCCCGAGAAAAATACGACCTGTGGCCCCTATATTACATTTTCATACTTTTGATTGTAAAAAGGGTTTCCACCAGTTATTCATTTATATATTTTAAATCTGATGAGCCCATACTTTCGTGACAACTTTAATTAGTATATTTGGGTCCGTCAGTCATGTAAATCAATTTATGTAAAAGGTCATATGCTGACCTCATGCGCCCATACGGTAGGCCCCACAATTATTTATAGAGAGGTAAATTAGAAATTCGAGCATGCTCTCACATGAGAGGGTATCCCTCCCCCCCCCCCTCCCGAGTTCGTGGGGAATCGATCCTTGTCTATTTCAACAAATCTACTATTTAGTGACAACTCGGCTATGCCCTAGGGCAAGTGACTCTATAAATCAACCGTAGCAACAAGTGATTATGTTTACATTGATACTCTTCATTGTGCATCCTAGGTTATATAAATAGAGATAAATTATGATATCAATTTATATTCAATCGTCAAATAATTAAAAGATGGAAAGAATTTTTTTTGAAAAACATATGTCCATCCAAAATTAATTTATATTCTATTATAATAAATCAATATCTTCTAACAATTGACTGAATATGTTATTAAGATAATTTTATAAATCAATTTCTAAAATAATCATACACTGAACACCCATCCGATCAATCATTTCATCATTTCTAAGTCAAAAAGTAATTAATCGAGTTGGATAATGTCAAATATATTATAATCAATTCAGTTTCATTAAAATTTCTTATTGATGTCAGAATAAATCAAGAAGCGCTCATGTCGGACGATCTAGAAGTCCAACATCCCACAATTATGCATCCTATTTAGAAAAAACTGCTTTTTACCAAAGTATGTATCAAGAATTGATATTTACCAAAAGGCGTACCATGATTTCATTTTTACTAAAGGGCACACTCATTTTAATGAACTTTCTCTTATACCCCTCCCGTTAACTAATTCTGAGACGTCTGAACATATTTTTTCAAATTTTTTATTTTAAAATAATATATTATGAAATCGACTAAAAACGTATGGTAAAAATTGAAAAAATATTTTAGTGAAAAAAATATCTCATCCAACATGATTTTAAAAATATAAGAAGATGATTTTTTATATTTGATTAATATAAAAATATATTAAATAATATTTAATTAATATATTAAAAAATATGAAATCTTTGATTTCAGGCAGCGTGAGCCTGAAATCTTTTGATTTCAGGCGCACGTTGGGCTGAAATCTTTTGATTCAGGCCCAACGTAAACTCAAAAAAAAAATTATTTTAAAAATATATTAATATATAAAAACATCTATCAAAACACATAATTTCATATTAAAACATATGGTCTGAAGTCACGCTAGGAAAGCCTGAATAAAGAAGTGTTCAGGCCCTCCAGGCTTAAGGATGGCCTAAATATTAGGGATGGCAATGGGTCGAGTTCGGGTCGGATTCTATATCCTCCGTACCCATACCCATCGGGTATCGGATATCCATCGGGTATACCCATATCCATTAAAATATCGGATATCTTATATACTAATAATTTTTTTTCTTTCTATCCAACTATATCATTGAACAAAAGTACATTATAATTAACATTAAAGTTAAAAATATATATATCTATAATTTTAATAATAGATTAAGCATATATATAATGTATTTCTAACATTAATACAAATTATTAGTAGGTTTTGGGGAAAAAATCTTTAATGTATATATGTATTTTTTATTTAATCGGGTATTCGGGTCGGATATCGGGTATTGATAGTCCCTCCATATCCTCCTCCATTCGGGTCGGATGTTGGATTCTCCGTCGGGTTCGGGTAAAATTGTCATCCCTACTAAATATAATCTTGGATAAATATATGTAATTAAATTAAATAAAAATATCATAGTTCTAGTTAGAGTTGAGCTATGGGATGATTTTTAGATATTTTTGTCTAAAATCAAAAGATTTCAATTTTTTATATATTAATATATGTATTAAATATTATTTAATATATTAATTTATATTAATCAAATATGAAAAATCATCTCTTTATATTTTTTAAATCACGTTAGATGAGATATTTTTTAACTGAAATATTATTTTATCCATGAGTGAGTTTTCACCGAAACCCACTTATTCATCCTAGAAAACTCCTATTGCAACATAATTTATAATTATTAGAAGTTTGGACACCAAAATTACCATCTCCTAGCTCAACTCTAACTATTGATATTAGATTTTAAGAAATCCAAATATCCTAGGTTCATCAGTGGGTTTTCACCAAAACCCACTTATACACCTAAAAATCTCCTATTGCAATATAATTTATAATCATTAGAAGTTTGGACACCAAAAATATCATCTCCTAGCTCAACTCTAATTATTGATATTGGATTTTGAGAAATCTAAATATCCTAGGTTTTGGTGAAAACCCACTAATAGACCTAAAAATCTCCTATTGCAACATAATTTATAATCATTAGAAGTTGGACACCAAAAATATCATCTCCTAGCCCAATTTTAACTAGAACTATTGATATTTTTATTTAATTTACTTACAAATATTTATCCAAGATTATGTTTAAGCCCTCCTTATGCCTGGAGGGCCTAAACACTTCTTTGTTCAGGCCCTCCTAGCGTGACTTCAGACCCTGCGTTTTAATCTGAAATTACGTTTTTTGATAGGTTTTTTATATATTAATATATTTTTAAAATAAAAAAATTTTGAGTCCACGTCGGGCCTGAATCAAAAGATTTCAGACCCTACATCAACCTGAAATCAAAAATTTCTAGCCCACGCGGCCTAAAATTAAATATTTTAGAATTTTTTAATATATTAATATATTTATTAAATATTATTTAATATATTAATTTATATTAATCAAATATAAAAAATTATCTCTTTATATTTTTTAAATCGCGTTGGATGAGAATTTTTTTTCATTGAAATATTTTTTCGATTTTTATCTTACATTTTTTAGCCGATTCCATAATATATTATTTGAAAATAAAAATTCTGAAAAAGCATGTTCAGACGTCACGGAATTCGTTACTGACGAAGAGAAAGAAAAAGACAGTAGTTAGCGGGAGGGGTATAAGAGGAAATTCATTAAAATGAGTACGCCCTTTAGTAAAAATGAAATCATGGTACGTCTTTGAGTAAATATCAATTTTTGAGTACGCCCTTTGATAAAAAGTCGTAGAATTTTTTTTTGTAAAATTTGCTATAACTAAGAATCAAATCGTAAATACTTAATCGATAACTAATTACCATTCTACTAGACAATAAATTCGAAGACTCCATTTGAAAGCGGAAAAAAAGATTGATTAATCAAATTTGTAAGTCATTTGTAAGTCACAGGAGTAAATAAAAATAAAACAAAACTTAATAATAGACAAACATGGGATGATCGATCAGTTCTCACGAAAATTTCCCATCAGTTGTTGGAGTAAATCGGAAAATGCTTACGATGAAAAATCCGACGTCTCAAGGTTCATGTCCTATTTAAATATCGAATCATGAATATACGAAATGATGATTAATCGCTGTAACTGAAAATTAAATCATAAATATCGATGAAATCCACGCTGCGATAATTAATTTTCTCGACTTCTTCCGTCGGGAGCAGTTTGAATTGATCAATACAACGTGGGGCTCACGCTTTTGACCCTTCGATCGTCCGACTCATGCAACCCTAAGTATTTCAACATACTGCGAGACGCGTCTATTGAATTCGAACTAAGTTCTTTGCCAAATCCGTCACTGACTTTTCTTTTTCTGCCACTGATTTAAGTTAGACTTGACTATCAGTCTAAACCGTTTATCATTTTATACGTCAGAAAGTCGCTCGGATCGATTTACCCTAGTTCCCACCATGTTCTGTACTCTATTGAGTTTTAAAATGACCTTTTTTCTGAATCTAATAAAAAATTTAATATTTCATCCGAATGAAAAAAAATATAAAAATTTTTCTATAAAAAAAGTTAATATAGAAGTATCGAGATGGTTTAAGACGATTCATTTATTTTAGTATTGATCTTGTCGACAATTGAACATCGGTTCTCACTCGACTGATTCAGTTTGATCAAGATCATCCGGTCTGCTGTAGTACGGGGATTGGGATCGGGCTCAACTGCGAATCAAATCTCAAACACTCGGGTCGGACCAAATTGGGGAACACAAAGTGGAACTAAGATTGCAAAATGGCAGCAATCCCCTCTTTGGAGCCCTAAGGGGGGTTTATGTAGGGGAGGAGAAGTTTTCTGCCTTGTCAGAACTGTCATATCTCATTAAGGATAAGTCAGTTGGCAGACTGAGCTAATGGCAGCTTTAGCTGCCTTGTGAGACTGCCACAGCTGTCTGACCACTTGTCTACATTGTCTCCTCTGATCCCCATTAATATTGGGCGGCTTTGTCAGGTAATGATTATGTCAGGGAGTTGACAGATACATGTTGTCGGGGGTAGATTCTTAATTGTTAGGGCCTACTCGGTCAAATCATGCAGACTTATAGCGTGGGTCGATCGGGCAAGCCCGGTTCCTTAGTCATCCCCGGATGTCCGATCCCCAGAACTCCACCCCGGGTGACCGACCCCGATGGGCGACCCTGAGTGCTCGATCTCGAATGACCGACCCCGAGTGGGCGACCTCAGGTGACCGCCCCTGAGTGGCTGACCTCGAGTGACCGACCCCGAGTGACCGACCTCGAGTAATCGACCTCGGATGACCAACCCCGAGTGGTCGACCTCGGGTGACCGACTCCGAGTGGCTGACCCTGGGTGACCGACCGACCCCGAGTGTCGACCTCGGGTGACCGACCCCGAGTGGCAGATCTCGGGTGACCGACTCTGAATGGTAGACCTTGGGTGACTGAAGGTGAACCAGGGCTCGGCTTGTCTCATCTTCTATTTCCCCTTCTTATATTCGTATTCAGCTCATTCGGGGCGAGATCAACCCTGTTTGACCTCTTTTGACCTAGGTCGGATCCGACCGGACCCTTGACATTTTTTGAAAACTACTCGCCCGGATCAAATACTCCAATCAATCCGTCTCAGGATCACGAAAAAGATAAATTAATTAAGGACACTATTAACCCAGATGTTATAGTTAGTACATGAAAAGGATGAACATATAAATTTTATTAAATTTTAATTTTAAAATAATAATATCCATTTATTAATCACCAATTTATACCGGAATAAAAAACTGATGGGGGTGGGTTGGGAATTAATATATCCGTCTTCTGATCGCTCGTCGCAGGCGATGCACCCGATCTCCGTTCCGCTGCGATCACCGAGCCATTATAAATCTGTTCCGTCTTCCCTTGTAAAACCGCACGGGCTTCGAAATTGATTCATGAGCCGGCCCGTTAAGTTCGTCGGCGCCTTGCAAATTTCCAAACTGAATTGCTTTATAAACCGTAGCATCATTGAAAATTTTCCCCTCCAATTATTCTTTGATTAATCAACCGCCACAAAAAAAATTTAAAAAACGATATGTTCTGTAAAAAAAATTTAAAGCTCAATTAATGACCTCATATTTTATATACAGTAATTTTCGACGGATTTTATTATGTCCCTAGGATATAATTTAATTTGAGATATTGACTGAAAGTCATCGATAATGTTCGAGCGATAATCAGACGTGTATATATAAAATGTCGCATTATTTATTAAGCATTTTATTAAATTTTTTGATTGAGTGGATTATAAATCAAAAATTAAATTGGTTAACTGTCTTTTACTCCACTGGCTGGCGCTTCGCCTCAGAAGCCACTCAATTGATCATCAACTTCCGTCGGTTTTCGTGAAAAGAAATAATAGGGAGAGTAAAAATGAAAAAGTGAATGATGTGGCATTTTGCATGTAGCGATCTCTGACGGATTCACCGTGCCCCCAGGATATAATATGATTCAGGATGACAGCCAAAAGTCATCGATGGTGTCCAAATAATAATCAAAAATATATATATATAAAATTCCATATCATTTATTCAAATATCACATTATTCACTTTATTATTTTCTCTTTCTTATATATTTTCTCTATCGTAGCTCTTTTTTCAATGGGACGCAACCTTTTAACTTTTCTCCGTGACATTCATCAAGATATTACAGGAATTTAATGTAGCATACACGGTGATAAATGAGGTGTTACATGGGCAATTAAAAAAAACAAAGGATCGAGGAAAACAAAAATGTATTTCTTCGAGTGGGCCGGGTTTCTGAGGAGTCACGTGCATGCGACGCTAAAATTGGGAAACTACTGAATTCCTTCCAAGTAAACCCATCGGATGGAGGAGCATTTTTTTATTGGCTATGGGTTCCGTGTCACCCGTTACATACACAGAAATGAATTACGATAGACATTTAACATAATAATTTTTTTTATAAGGAAGATCATTTACTCAACAGCATATTTTATATTAATTGAAAATTAATTTCAATATTTATTATAGTAAATTATCTACGTAATTATTAACTATGTCAACTCCTAAAAACATAAAAAGCATTATCAATTAATAAATAATTATGACATCCACGATGAAAATCTCGAGAACTCTTTTTAGGTGGCAAATAAACGAATTTATTATCCCTGTCAATTCGTCCCAAGTTAATATAAAAAAAATAAATCATGAGAATTATTAGCCTAAATATTATGACTAATACGTGGAAAAATAGACATATTATTTTTGTCAGATTTTTTATATTTAAATTTTAAGATGGTAATATTCTTGATGTGAGCTTCTTCTAGTTTTATAGGGAGTGACTCCTTTTTTTTAATTAAAATTATTTTTTATTTTTTGTTTTATTTAAAAAAATAAAAAAAAACAAAGAAGTATAAAATAGGACAGGAAGAGATTTTTTTATTGGGGATAAATGAGGTAGGTTTTTATTTTTAACGTGCTGGTGATGTGGTGTTGTGGGAGCTTTGGAAGAGCGAGGTTTCACGGTTGGAGATGTTTTTTATTAGCAACCTTTGTAGGATGTCCTAACAATTTGGAAGGAGCCCCCATGGGCTAGATCGGATGGTAAAACGTTTGGTCGATTTGGTCGAGGTCACAGGTTCGAGGGTCGTCAGTTGCGCACGGGGATAAAATCCTGGTCTGCTGGCATTAATTCCCTCGACCCCAAGCGCCTCACCACACCAGTGATAACCATGATTTACCTCTTCCGTGTTGATCCTGGGGCTGACTGACGGGGGCCGCTGAGATGGCGGATCCACCTTTTTGGTTTTGGTTTGGCCTAACAATTTTGGAAGGAAATAACTTATGGAGATATTTTACCTTGCAATTTTTATATGAAAAGTGTTAAATATCCAATAAAATATTTTTGTATCTATTTAAAATTGATCCCAAATATTATTGCAATAAATACTCATGTATATCAACTAATAAATAGTGATACATTATATTTTTTTTATTTACAAGGGATATTCAGGTTTACATCTGACTAATCCACTTGGCTGACCGACCTTATCCCACTGCCTTTAACGAGAGTCTCTACCGGTCAACGAGGATAAATCGTGAGGCGGAGACACGTGATGACTTCACTACTGATGATATCGATATCCGATGTTATTTTTTCCGTCAACATACTGCGCGCTTTGTAAAGGAGGAATCGAACATGATGCACTGTATTGTTGAGTAAATTAAGGATCGTTATTTTTTTCTTGAACGATGAGATAAATTCTCCTTTATTTCCTCGCCAACTCAAAGGTTTGCTCTTGAGCAAGTGAACTTCGACTCGAAAGTCTAAACTCAACATGATATATCGTGAAAGATTTTCCTATTAATAGTTAGTAAATTTGAAAAAGTTAACTATCAATATGCATGTGTGTTTCATTCATTTTGATTTATTTTGATGATAAATCAGAAATTTAGACGAAACCAAATTCATCATTATAAAATTAATCTAAGTTAAGACTTGCAAATTCAGTGCCAATAAAAAAATAATAACAAAGCCTTTTTTTCATTTATTTGAATCTCTCGTGATGATGTAACTTTGTGAGTTCGCTCGATACTGTGAGAGATGTATCTTGGAGCCACAAGGCTCCTCGTGTTAGAGACACTAACTTGAATGTTAAAGTGAGCTCCGCCGAATAATTTTTGGTGTGTTCCTCTAACGCTCGTGTTGATCTCGCAGGGCGCAGTGTTCTTTCCCTCTTTGTCCGCATTCACGTAGGTGGAATCTGAATCTCGATGATTAACCATCGACGTCGATTTTTTTCGGAATAAAATATATATATATATATATATATATATATATATATATATATATATATATATATGTAAAAATAAAACTAATGATTACAGAGGAGAGTGAAACTCGGAGGAAATTAGAAATTCTCTTGGACATCTAAAATTTGTTGTTTTATTTTTTTTTTTAGCTTATTCTTATCCTTAAAATCCTAAATAGAAATTTTAATTAATTTAACTCTAAATTAAAAAACTAAATAAATAAAATTACTTGTAGGCATTCTAAATATATATATATATATGCTATATCACGTAATTATCTATTTTTTTATTTTAAATATTTTTTAGTTTAATATTATAATCTTACTTTTAAATTCTAAAAATTAAAATTTATTGACTTAACTTGAAAGTAAATAAAAAATAAAATTTTTTTAACTCCATGTTGAAACGTCTGAATAAATTCCAGACGCCTCTATCATCTGTGACGGATGAAGTCCACGTCTCTATCATTTGTCACGGATGAAGACCTCCGCAGCTTAATAATTTATTATATATATATAAATGGATTCCAGCATATATTTATTTTTTATTGTTAAATAATTATTATAAATTATAAAATTTTTAAATGAGACTCATCAAATCCGGAGTGTATAAGACAGGGGCATAATCAAGATTTATAAGTATATGGGATTCATTGTCATTCAAAATTTAAAATAATAAAAATTTTAATAAAATTCAAACTTAAAACTTCATAAATATTATTGTCTAATATTATGACAACTTAAATAATCATAACTTATTCGTAAATATTTAAAATAATTTTAAAATTGTCACAATTTATTTCAAAGTCGCACAATTTTAAAATCTATAATAATAAATCAATCAATAAATAATATTAGCTCAATATATGAGACGAAATTTAAAGTAAATCAAATGGATAAAATTTTCACTTGAGACGGTCATAAATTAAGCATATACAACGAATTATAATTAATTCAAATTAACTAATTATTTTTCAATATTAATAAAAAAATTATTTATCTCGTATGTTAAATTGATTGTTGTACCTATAATAATCTTTTTAAACTAGAATACAACAAGATTCAAAAATAAGTAAAATTATAATTCTCCTTGATCTAAGCATTACGAGAGTTGTCAGGTGAAGTTGTTGGGAGGAGGGTGATATATAACGATAATTGCTAGTATGCGTGTAGAAAAAAAAACAAATAAGGAAGAGAAGATTTTTTACAAATGTTTTAATTATTTTAAATGAATCAAATTAATTTAACTTATCATTTAATTGGGTCATAACTAGATAAATCAATTCGAATTTAAATAACATATTATTCATCTCCTCATTTGACCATTAAATTTAATTCACACCCTATTTAATTTAAATTCAACATCCTCATTTTATGTAAATAATTTAATAATCTATATTTTATTTATTTTTCATTTAGATTTTATTATTATTTTTAAATACTTAATTTATTTTTGATGGGTTTAAAAATTAATAAAATAAAAAAAATTATTACATAGGCTTTAAAAAGTAAGTGGGGCTGGAGCCCACCCTAGCCCATGGGCGGCTACGCCCTTGGTATAAGATATTATGCAGGTGCGACGAAGGTTAGTCGTTATTCCAAATAATTATGATCTGATCCTTAACTACGATATATTTATAGGATTTTTTTCTTTAAATAGAGCGCGTATCCTGAGATGTTGGGCTTTTGGACTGGTCATCATGAGCGCTTCTCGATTATCTTGGTGGCCAGTAAAAAATTTTTATGACGCTAGACCGATGGTCCAAAGTTGGAAAATCTCGTTAATATTTTTATGAATAATGATTGGGAGAGTGAAAATGGGAGAGTGAAAATCATAGTGAATGACGTGACATCTTGCATCCACGATCTCCGACTGGTTCACCGTGCCCCCAGGATATAGTTTGATTCGGGATGGCGGTCGAAGGCCGCCGATGATGTCCAAGCGATAATCAAACGTGTGCATATAAAATATCACATCATACCATATCATTCATTATGATTTTTACTCTTCTATCATTGTTTTATTTTATTTTTTGTATGTACACGCGACAGTTTCTTCTCGTGCGGTGTATAGAAGCAATTATTCATGTGTTAGATAGTTAGCTATAAAAAGGAAATACGAACAGAACAAAAACATCGAGGCAATAATGCAATACAAAATGCATGTAAAATGGTTTATTATCCACATATAACTTTAGGAGTTTGTTTTGCATCTTATTAAGTATTAACGCTAGCTAAACCATTAGTTTTTCCAATGCAAAGCAAAGAGTTAATTATCTGTTGGGAATTTAATCCTTCAATAATTCCGAATATATCTCCTCGGTATTTGACTTAGTCGATTCACGACCGTCGAAACTTCCGGGAGATTACTTTCGGAGGAAGCAAACTGATTGGTATTTTACGTCGAGGCTGGTATTCGACACTATCTCCGTAAAACGATATTGCTCCGCTACAGGTGCTCACGGATAGCAACAATTCGTTCCCAAGATACAACGACGTCGTCTCGGAATAGTAGCACTTCAAATTCCGAGACCGACGAACCTTTCGTAGGCTTCTCGGACTCTCGATGCAGAAGAGGTAGGAGTGCAAATGCTTATAGATTGCAATGCTTGAATGAATGAAATGATATAGTGGAGGGATCTATTTATACTGAGTGAAGAGGTAAGTACCCTTTGGTTCGGATAAATCTGGACCGTTAATAATGAAAGGGTATAACCCTTTAAAGGTCATTTAATCTCGTTCATTGATCTGAAGAGTTATAACTCTTCAGATCCATCTTGATCTCGGTCGTCAGATTAGATCAGTTAATCCGACACCTTAGATCCATTCTCCCTCTTCACATTCAGATCTTTGATCTGGCGCTCCAGATCGCACCATCTTGCGATCTGTCCAGATCCTTGATCCGACAGCCACCATTGAGCGTATCTTGAACAATTAATTTCTCATTCACCCTTAATCGGTTTTAAGCAAATAAATATTCCAGATTCATCTACGCGAAACGTAGATTTCGATTTTGAAGTCAAACTTGACTTTCAATGATCGATGGCATCAAAATCGTATCCAACAATCCCCCACATGAATGAAAATTAATGCATGTATTGTATGTATGCATGCTGACACTTTACAAGAGTCCAATCGATAAGTCAATGCATCGGGAAAGGTAGCTTGTGGCTTTGAACCTTCCGTAGTGGAATGCTATCGAGCATACTAGGCGACGCAGTGAACGTGATATCTTGAACTGCTCAGCTGTTGGTGTATACTAAGACAATAACACCCACACAGAGACTTATCTCACCTACTTTTAGTTCTCATGGGTTGGTTCCGTTTCTGCCATGGACACCATCTTGGATTCATGAGTGTTTCATTGAAGCGACCTGTCTTCACACTCACATAGGTGACACTTCTATCAAGAGTATCCTACTATACTCCACCTTGTAAAGGTATAAAAGTCATTAAAAGCATATGCTTAACCTCACTACATGTGATAGGACAACACCAATTCATCCTAGGTTTGGGATAGAGATAACACATCTCTTGTGCTGTTACACAACTTCTGTAACTTCGTTGTCCCATTGATCCAAGATCTTGGGATCTCCAGTCAACAAGGTTGGGTTACCGCTACAACCGTTTTTAGTTGTAGATTTTTAATCCCATTCCTCTTGATGAGCAGTATACTTGATCTCGATTTAGCCCCTTCGTAAGGGGATCTGTCAAATTATCTTTAGATTTGACATAATCGATAGCAATCACTCCATTCGAGATCAACTGCCTAATGGTATTATGTCGACGGCGTATATGTCGTGACTTACCATTGTACATGCTACTCTGTGCCCTTCCAATCGCCGATTGACTATCACAGTGGATAAGTACGGCGGGCACAGGTTTCATCCAGCTCGGAATATCTTCCAAGAAGTTCCGCAGCCATTCAGCTTCTTCAGCTGCTTTGTCAAGTGCTATAAACTCGGATTCCATAGTGGACCGAGCAATGCACGTCTGCTTAGTGTATTTCCAAGACACCGCTCCCCCACCGATCGTGAATACATATCCACTAGTGGATTTGGAGTCTTTTGTATCCGATATCCAATTAGTATCACAATATCCCTCTAAGACAGCGACATACTTTCCATAATGTAATCCGTAGTTCATAGTATATTTCAAATATCTAAGAACTCGCATTAATGCTTTCCAATGAGTGTCGTTTGGATTACTCATGAAACGACTCAATTTATTGACCACACAGGCAATATCCGGGCGAGTGCAGTTTGTGAGATACATCAAACTGCCTATTATCCGAGAATATTCCAATTGTGATATGGGCTCACCATGGTTTTTTGCTAAGTGTTGACTTAGATCCATCGGCGTTTTGACAGTAGAGAGGTCGTATGCATTGAACCTTTTCAATATTGACTCTACATAATGGGATTGTTTTAAAACTATCTCATCGGATGTCTTGAGAATTTTAATTCCCAATATGACATCTGCTAGACCCATATCTTTCATGTCAAAATTCTTGGTCAACATTTTCTTAGTATTCATGATTATATCATGATTACTTCCCATTATAAGCATATCGTGTACGTATAGACAGACGATTACATAGCTTTCAGGTGTGCTTTTGACATAAATGCATTTGTCACATTCATTTATTTTGAATTCGTTTGACAGCATTATTTTGTCAAATTTTTCGTGCCACTGTTTGGGCGCTTGTTTAAGTCCGTACAACGACTTAACAAGTCGACACACCTTGTCTTCTTTTCCCGGAGCTACGAACCCCTCGGGTTGCTCCATGTAGATTTCTTCTTCCAATTCACCATTTAAGAATGCAGTCTTAACATCCATTTGGTGTATTTCAAGGTCATACAGTGCTGCTATAGCTATCAGCACTCGTATGGACGTAATCCTTGTCACCGGTGAGTAGGTATCGAAGTAATCTAAGCCTTCCTTTTGCTTGTACCCTTTGGCTACAAGTCTGGTTTTATACTTGTCAACCGATCCATCAGCTTTATACTTGCGTTTTAGTATCCACTTACAACCTAATGGTTTAGTACCAGAAGGAAGGTCTACTAATTCCCAAGTATGGTTATTCATGATGGACTCGATTTCACTATTGACTGCTTCTTTCCACAATGGGGCATCGGGACCAGAGAGAGCTTCACTTAATGTTCTTGGCTCCATTTCCGACATAAAAGTCATGAAATCCGGCCCGAACGATTTCTCAACTCTAGCCCGTTTGCTCCGTCGTGGCTCTTCGATTTGATCGTCAATAGTCCTTTTATGACAACTAAGTTATGAAATGTTATCTTCGTTTGGACTTTCGTTGTCATCATTTTGAACGTTTCCCTTTTTTATTTGGGAACACGTCTTCAAAGAATATTGCATTCCGAGATTCAATGGTTGTACCCACATGAATATCAGGAATGTCTGACTTATGAACTATGAAGCGATATACACTACTGTTTTGGGCATATCCGACAAATATCGCATCGAACGTTTTAGGTCCGATCTTTACTTGCTTTGGCTTAGGTACTTCGACCTTTGCTAAGCACCCCCACACTTTCAAGTATTTGTATGACGGCTCGCGGCCTTTCCATAGTTCATATGGCGTTTTGTCATTTTTCTTGTGAGGGATTTTATTGAGAATGTGTTTTGCTGATAATATAACTTCCCCCCACAAGTTCTGGGGTAAGCCTGAATTTATTAGCAAAGCATTCATCATTTCTTTCAGTGTCCGATTTTTACGTTCGGCAACGCCATTTGATTGGGGTGAGTAGGGCGCCGTTGTCTGATGAATAATGCCAAATTCTGAGCAGAATTCATCAAACGGTGCACCATATTCTCCACCTCTATCACTACGAATTGTTTTAATTCGTTTATTAAGTTGATTCTCAACTTCAGTTTTATAGGTTCTAAAAGCTTCTAAGGCTTCGTCTTTACTTCTTAAAAGAAAGACATAACAGAACCTCGTGCAGTCATCGATAAAAGTAACGAAGTACTTTTTACCTCCTCTAGTTTGCACGAATTTTAAATCACATAGATCACTATGTATTAATTCTAGAGGCGTCGTTGACCTTTCCACCGAGTGAAAGGGTAGTCTTGTCATTTTCGCTTCCACGCACTCTTCACATTTGTGCATTTCGTCAATATCGATGTTCGGTAATAAATTTAGCTTGACGAGACGTTTTAGTGTATTATTGTTAACATGTCCGAGTCGATCATGCCATAAATAAAAACACTCAACAACATAGCTGGAAGCTTTTATTTTATTACCATTAAATTCACGGTGTACAGTCATTACAACAATCTTGAACAGATTTTGTTCCAAGTATCCCTTACCTATGAAGACACCGTTCTTCGTAAGTACAAAGTTGTTGGACTGGAACACCAATTTGAAGCCGGCTTTAACAAGTGCCGCTCCAGAAACTAAGTTCTTCCTGATGTCGGGAACATGGAGCACATCAATGAGAGTTAGCTCCTTTCCAGACGTCATTTTTAGAACAACTGTCCCGAGTCCAACAATTGAGGATGTCGTGGAATTGCCCATATAGAGCTTTCTTCCACTTATCGGGGTGTACTTGGAGAACATCGCCTTGTCCGAACAGACGTGGCGGGTTGCTCCAGTATCGATCCACCACTGCTTCGGGTTGTCCACCAAATTGGCTTCGAACACGACCGCAGTGAGATCCAGAGTGCTGAGATCTATGTCAGCGGAGGT
>JAGFNQ010001732.1:501211-610326 GCA_024364735.1 Boesenbergia rotunda
TGGCATATGAATGTTGATTAGGTAATAGATGATAAAAGTTTTATCATCGATTATCATGAATGTTTGATTAGGTAATAGATGATAAAAGTTTTATCATCGATTATCATGATAAATCGAATAGTACTCACGATAGATGGTCTAAAAGTCTAACGTCCTATGATCCATACTCTATTTGGGAAAAAAATTCTATAAAATACATCGTATTTAAGAATCGAATCTTAAATATCTAAGATAATAATTACTCACTTTATCGTGCACTGTAACCCAAGGACATATAAGGTGGCATGAAGCTCCGGCTTAATGGATGTGGAACTCGAATGATGAGTTTATGAAAAGATTGACGTAAATTTTCAAATTCATCGAAAGATGCATAATATTTTTATATTTATTAGAGAGTACATTTGATTATTTATTTTTTTCTATTTTACCCGTCTAACAAAATTAATTTTTTTCTTTGGTAATTTTTTTTCTTCTAACTTCTCTTTTTTCTTTTTTTTTCTCTCCTCTTTCCCTTCTTTTGTATATACATGCATATAACATGAGTCACATAATGTTTAGAGGTTAGATAAGTTTTATGCTTGATTACATATTAGGCTCACGCTATATCAGGTCTAACGTAGAGTTGAGAGCTCATGAATATGACTTTGGAGTGCAAAAGTTATACACGAATGTAGCCTACGAAGGGGTATCCAGAGATCCCATTTGGATTACTTTGATCGGGAGAAGGCGACGCGCTTTGATGGTTAGGTGATCTCTTTTTTCTAAAACATCACGCGAACAAGTTAAAATTTTGTGGCATATTTTACGCTTTTCTTTTTGGTTTATTGATTGCATTATCAAAAAAGAAGATGATCACTTTGTTACTGTATTATAAATGTAAACTACAAACAAATTTATTCCGAAAGATAGAACAATTGTGACAAATTGTTCCTTGTTCTGGTAAGATAGGCCTCAAAATAATTGTGTCAATTTTTCATCAAATATAGCAAGCTCACCTCAAAAAAACTACATCATAACTCATACATAGTAGTTCTTTGTCGAGCTCATGGACATTAAACGAACTCACATGAAGAAAGAAAGCTAGAATGAGAGAGACTTTAGGTACAATCACCAAAAGTGGAATCCAAAGCTCATGAAGATCATATCATACCCACGTTGCTCCTGATATGAATATATATCTAGTCTAATGTGAGTCTGATATGGATACCCACGTTTCTTTATTTCAATTTAATATCTCCGGAGAAGATGAAATAAATAATGGATAACATTTTTGAACTCTTTACAATCTCAAAAATTCACAGGAACTGAAATGGATGTAATTGGAGCTCTATAGGTCCATCTGTGAGTTTCGACCTAGACATGTCCGATTGGACCAATTTTATGTCCCGTGGAGTTATGTGGCTACAACGAGTCTAATGATGCCCTCCATCGCGTATTTAGATTTCTCCAAAAGTGTTAAACTATTTTAGGAAGAAATGATTCTAAATTTAACTTTAGGCCAATATGAATTATATCATGTTCAAATCAGACCATGAATATTTCTGTATGCATGGGGAGAGAGAGGAGAGTAAAGGAGAGAAAAGAAAAAATAAAGAGAGAAAAGAAAATAGAGGAGAAAAATTCAAATTAAAAAAAATTAAAATAAGGAGGACATATAATTTTGTACATTATTTAATAAATTAAGAAAATTATATACGTCTTTTGATAAATTATTGTATAACAATAATTCTTTGGTTCGAATTAAAAACAAACTGATGAGTCACTTAAGATGGACTTTGAGATTTTTGATTACTTAGGAATTTATTATTCCATAGGAATACTTTTATAATATATCTTAATTGAAAATTGAACAATAAATATTTAAATAATAATTTAAAGTTTTAATGTTACATCATAATTCTGAAGATGGATTGCTTCTATAACATGATCCTCGTAATTTACGTCTTTTTCATGTATTTGGGTTGGTTTTGGAGGCCCTAGTCGCGAGTTACCACCTTACCACAATGTAAGAGCAATACAAATTTGGACGGGGATTTAAATTTTGGACTGTGATTTTTGGTTACTAAGAAATTTAGGAAATGGAAATGGTCTT
Source organism: Boesenbergia rotunda (assembly GCA_024364735.1). NCBI lineage: Eukaryota > Viridiplantae > Streptophyta > Magnoliopsida > Zingiberales > Zingiberaceae > Boesenbergia > Boesenbergia rotunda. Next base: position 503,304 of record JAGFNQ010001732.1, read on the forward strand.
AATGCTATGTTTAATTAAGGTAATGTAATTAAGTTTGTAAATTAACTAAATTTGGAATGTAATCTAGGTTATAGATAGTTGGTCTTACAATCTATATTATAAAATTTTATTAGCTTTTTATATTATAATATAATATTATATTTTTTAAATTATATTAAATAAATTAATTAATCTTATAATATAATTTAGATTATCTCTTACCAAATATAACATAAAACTGGTGAGATAGTAATTAATCTTATAATTGAATTAATAAATTTAAATATATGTATTTAATTTATTACTATTTATGGAAAATTATAAATTTTTCATAAATTCTCGTCAATACGATAAATAAATAAAGAAATTTTAAAATGAATAAACAAATTTATATTCTTATAATATTAAATTTAATAATCAATCAAATATATTTAAAATATTAAAATGTTAAACAACCAAATAAATTTGAAGTGAAAATTGGATAAATCAAACTTAAGTTCCTAAAAAATAAATTAACCCAAATTTAGTAAAACAATTTTCAATGAATTAATTCATTTTAAACGTAACTCGATCATCTTATTAAATAAATTTAAATATAATTAAATTTAGCTCACTCAATTCATTTACCAAGCTACAATCTCACGAGAAGCTTCGAATCTTTCGCTTTATTATTGTTTAATTACAGCACTTCAATTTGCTTTGTAGGCATTCAAGTGCTCTCATGGGCTGGATCGGATGGTAAAATACCTAGTTGATTTTGTCGAGGTCATAAGTTCGAGGGTCGCGCCTCACCAATGATAACCATAATTTATCTCTTTTTAGAAATCTATAGGACCGAGATCAGAAGGCCGTTAAGATGACGATTTCATCTTTTTGCGTTTGTAGGCGTTCGAGTTGGATGCCTAAACGAGTTGGAGAATGTGGATAAGAATGAAACAGAAGGGCTATTGAGAAGATAAATCCAAAAACTGCAGTTGACCACAGCATTGAATGGTTGGGCTATTGAAGATTCAGCCAACAAAAATTCATCAACACACAGCAACTCCAATTGATTCTTTTCTAAAATAATAATAATAATCATGATAAAAAAAAAAGAACTACAAAAAGGGCAAGCAAAATGAGATTTTGACACTTCAAATTCACTCGGAATCACTGTCCAGGCTCTCCATTCCCTTCAATCCCCTTCGCTTCGGCTGCTGCACGACCAAGAGCAAGCAAAATAGGATTAATAATAATAGTTATTTTAATTAAAACATTAAAATAGACATCCAATTGAGAATTATAAATCAATGTCTCAGGTAGCATCAAGATCATGATCGAGGAAAAAGGCAAAAACTAAAAGTGTAGTAGAGCGAGCCACACCGCACATACGTGGCCTCACGTGAAGGGGCCAACAAAGTCGCACCCATAATGAAAATTGATAATGAGAAAAAAAAAATAAAAATAAAAATAAAGGTTATTGGCATTTAAAAACATTTATTATGCGTCGGTAAGAATGGAAATCGCAAGGCTTGAAAAGGTCAAAATTGAAGCGAAGTAAAACAGAAGAGAAGAAGAAGCAGAAGCAGAAGCCATCGGAATCATACCTTCTTCGCGCATTTCTTTTCCCTTACTTCGTACCTCCCCCTCGTCAAATCCGAAAGCCACATCCCTGGGAAGCAATACTGATTTCCAACCACCGAAAGAAAAAGAAGCCAAAAAAATCAAATTTTGAGACAAAAAGCATTTGCAAGTTGCAATTTTGCGACAAAAAATCAAGTTTATTTTATTTATATACCTGCAAGGTCCTATCGATGTTCTTGGCCCTCTTCTTGGGGCGCTGGGGGAGCTTGGTGCCCTTCATGGCCAGGAAATCGTCCTCTTTCTCCTTCCTCGAGAGGCAGAGTTGGATCCTCGGCCACTCGAAATGATCCAGATTGATTCTTTCCTTCGCCGTGCTTGGGTTCGGATCCGATGGCGGCGGCTGCTTTTGGTCCAGATCTACAGCGTCGCTGCCGCTGGCGTTGGGCGGCGATCTGAGGGCCTTCTCCGCCGGGGATCGCTTCTCCGGTCGTGCTCGGCCTTCCGATCTCTCTTCGATGATCCTGATCATGGCAAGGGGTGGAGGTGAGACGTCAGTGGTGAGACTCGGAGAGAAACAAAGATACTGAGGTGGACCTCTCTCTCTATATATAGAAATACGCACAACAGGAGAAAAAACCAAACACAATTACAACATCGAAAAAAGAAAAGGAAAATCATATGAAAAGTAAGTTTTAGTAAAAAAAAAAACAGATTTAATTGTAATGCTGTGAATCTACCCAGCTATTGCCTGACGAGTAGATCTTCACAGGAAGCATTATGGAAATGACTACGGATCAAAGATCCTTCGCCTATTCATCTTCTCATCTAAAGAACCAGTTGCCGAGAAGCAATACGAAGAACAAAGGAAGGAACTTGTTACCTGTTGACGACAGACGCCCTCGATTCGCGGCTGGGCAAGCATAGCCTCGTTCTGGTAGCGTACGGCCCGCAGGGGGGAGGCAGAGCGGCGGCCGGGGCCTCCGAGGACTTCCGTTGGAGCTTGACCACCCGCCTGGAGTGGGCCGGTGACTCGTTCCCTTCCGTCACCGCCGGTGCTGCGACAGGCGACGACCGGGCTTCTGTCCTCGCTCCGCGCGACCGCTTCCTGTGCCCCCACTGGAAGAGGACGTCGCCGTGGCTTGGCCCATTGATCTGGTGGCGGCCGTGATCCTTTGCCTGCGTTCGGAGGGTGGGAGTGTGGGAGGAGGAAGGTATGGCGAAGGAGCACGCCGCCTCCGAGGCGGAAACGTTGAAGAAGGGAGGATCGCGACTCGGGGACCGATAGTCCGATCCGGCGTTGGATTTCACCGTCGATGGTTTTGGTTCCAACGGCGAGCAGTTAGGGAATCCGTTGTTGTCCTCGGAGTCGTATTCCTCCGAAGCTTTCAGACCGGCCTTCCTACCATTGCTGAGGACGACGACATCTGGGCTGTTTAATCTCTGGAATCTGGCGATTGCAAAACACGGATAAACAAAAATCTTGAACATCCAAGAGATGACTCGAGTCAAAAAAACAAAATTCTAAAATTTTCAGCCGAAGAAAAAATGTGAAATGGATGATGAAGAACAAGAACACGAAGAGATTTTAGCTGAAATTAATGCGAGAATAAACCGTAAAAGGACTTGAATCTTACTATGCACCCATTTGGGACAACAAGGATCGTCGATCCGCAGTGAGTAACAATCGCAGGAAATAGAGTAGAAATCAAAGATCAAAAACTAAAATAAAAACACTCCTTTTGGTACAAAACGGAGTAGGAATTGGATGGATCCAAAGCAGCTATCTAAGAAAAATAGAAACTCAAGGAACTTTTGCGCCTTTATTTTAGCCAAAATTGACTCTAAAATCTGAGAATGATAGATAAGAAAAACAAGGCAGACCTGAAATCAACAAGCGAGAAGCAACAACGCGTTCACAAAAAACCACCGACTAGATGATTAGGCCATTCATCGACAAAAGCTGATTGATCCTTCAATTGGAGATAGAAAGAGCTCCAAACGAGAAGGAGGCAACAACGAAACAGGGGGATGCTTCCCTAACCAAGGGGGAAGGGGGGAGCGGCGTGGGAGGGCGCGGCACTTTGCATTCTCTACAGCATCTCTCGCCGTAGAATCGCAGAAGATGTGATCGCCATTTCCTCACTGGAAATATTCTGAATGATAGAAACAAATAAAAACCTCTGATCTGGATATCTTCAAGATGAGAACTAGCCGATTTGGTTATCAAACCATCAAAACTAGGATTTGGAACCTCGGGAAGTCGATTTGAAAACCACAGCGTCCTTGGAAAACTACAACCGCGGGGAAATCCTGCTCCATCTCCAGGAACAAAAAGACCAAAAACACGGATAGAACAAAAGATGTATTACTCTAACGAGAAAAATCAAGTCGCAAATGAAGACATCGCCTAAAATCAAAGCTTCTGTCGCCCAACCGAGAAAAAGCTCCATAATCGAGTCGTAGTTTTGGAGAACGGGGAAAGCTAGCCTAAATCATCGCAGCCTACTATCCTGATGACCAACAAAGGTCATTGCAAAATAGAAGAAGAAAACAAGTACCATCTACAGAACAACTCAGCGGCTGCATCCTCTTCAAAACACGATCTTTCCAAAACAAAAGACAGGAGAGAAGAGAAACCGATCTCTGGCCACGAGGACTCTTGAAAACAAACGCAAAAAGCATCAATTGGAATCCATCAAAAGCAAACAGATTCGTGAAAGATCTAGGCAACCTCATCTTGTCCGACGGAAGAAGGATTTCAACGCCCATTTTCCCCCATTCTCTGCAGTTCAATTCGTAAAGCAGATCGTGTAGATTACAGACTTTTCTCCACAGGTGCCGCGATTTCTTCACTATTTTGTTCTCCAGGCTCACGAATTGAAAAGGCCAAAGCAATCAGATTGAGCCTGAGAAGGATAGATAGCGCCGGGTATCAGTTTGGAGGTAGAGGAGAGAGGAACGAGAGAGAGAGAGAGAGGAGAGGCAACAGGCGAGACGAGAAGGCGGAACGGGTTAACAATGGACTAATAGTAGTTCCGTCGAATATGAGGTTCCCAAAATACCCCTACATGAGCGTCGAATTGTAAATTGAAAAATAAGAATGGGCCAAGATGCAAAAAACACAAGGAAGGCTTAAAAATTTTATGCGACCCCCGGTCGCAGTGCGGGGGAAGCATGAAACTTTTATGCGACGCCGGTTGGAGTGCAGGGGAAGCATTTGGGTCATTTCCCGTGACCGCAGTTATCTACCATAAACCTAAATCATATCTATGCGATCGAACGAATCGGCCGTCCAATATATCTTATTTTCAATTTTTTTGGTGGCATATATCTCCATTTTCCACGGTGGCAGACGGTACCGTAGACGCTCACACGATAGATTTTATAATAAAAATAAATCATGAATATCTTTCGCTTAGATCAACAATGGGTGTTATATCCGAGAGTAAAAATAGGATATTAATCGTTATGATAAATTGAAAAATAATTATCATAATCTAAAATTTAATATTTCATAATTATATATTTTATTTAAAAAAAATTTCTACAAATATATCGTAATAAAGATCGAATTATAAATATTTAAGAAATAACTTGGTACCCTTCGTTCATATTGTAGATTTGGAAATAAAAAATTAAAAAAATAATTATTCACATGACATAGAACCTAAGACTATTAATTTGATCTACTGACATCGAATTTGATCAGGGAGTATTAATTTAAGAAATTTAAATATAAAATTTCGGTGACCCCTCATATGAACATCTTGATGCGGTGACCCTTCTATCATAATCTTATGCAACCTCACATACTTAAATTTCTAAATTTTATACTCAAATCTCTTTAAATAATATTAAATCTAAATCAATTCATACTTAAATTTTTATAATTTAAATTAAAAATTTTATTATATATTGAAATAATATATATTAAAATTTTTATCCATGATCACAGTTATCTACCATACACATAAAACATATCTATGCGATCGAACGAATCGGCCGCCCAATGTAGCTTATTTTCATTTTTTTTTAGTGACATATATCTCCGTTTTTCACGGTGGCAAATGGTACCGCAGACGCTCACACGATAGATTTTATAATAGAAATAAATCATGAATAACTTTAGCTTAGACCAACAATGAGTGTTATATCCGAGAGTAAAAATCGGATATTAATCGTTATGATAAATTGATAAAAAGTTATCATAATCTAAAATTTAATATTTCATAATTATATATTCTATTTAAATTTTTTTTTTTACAAATATATAAGATCGAACTATGAATATTTAAGAAATAACTTAGTACCATTCCTTCGTACTATAGATTTGGATATAAAAAATTAAAAAAATAATTATTCACATGACATAGAACCTAAGACTATCAATTTGATCCATCGGAAGTAAATTTCTCACCGAACCACATGATAAATTAGCAAATAGTTTTAGTGTTTGATTAAGCGTTCAGTATTTTTTGATTATGTTATTTAGAGAAAATTTTCATATAAATATAATATTATAAAAGTTAATTGGAGAAAACACTCCAAAATGAAATTTAGCTTTGTATACAGTCCCCACCTCATAAAATTTTTACATGCACTCCCTGATAGAATTGACAAAATGATTTTGTGTGTTATTTTTTTATCAGTATAAAAGAGTAAAAACTTAGTATTCATTATAAAGATTTATGTATAAATTATTTGAGATTTAGTACTAATTTAAGAAATTTGAATATAAAGTTTCGGTTAGGGGTATCAATTCGGGTGGGTCGGGTCGGGTTGGAAAATTTTTTTTTAACTCCCAACCCGAACCTGACCCGAACCCGATTTCAACCCGAACCCCCCGAACCCGAACCCGACTCCGACTCAACCCGACCAACCCGACCCGACCCGAATAATCCGAAAAAACTGATTCAAAACGTCTTTTTTCGCCATTTTCCCTATAATTCTTCACTTTTATCTCAATACTTCATCATAATCATACTATATTGATTTTAATATACATAAAAATATCTTAATTTTCAAAATAAAATTTGATTTAACCCCAAAAAATCCATAAAATATTAAATTCGGGTCAACCCGAACCCGACCCAAACCCAACCCGAATTTTTTCAACCCGAAACCCCCAACCCGAACCCGAAAATTTTCAATCCGAACCCGATTTTTTTCGGGTCGATTCGGGTTGGGTTGTCGGGTCGTATTGATTTTTGACACCCCTAGTTTCGGTGACCCTACGAAGATCTTCATGCGGTGACCCTTCTATCATAATTTTGATGCAACCTCACGTACTAAAATTTCAAAATTTTATACTCAAATTTCTTCAAATAATACTCAATCTAAATCAATTCATACTTAAATTTTTATAATGTATACTGAAAATTTTATTATATATTGAAATAATATATACTAAATTTTTTCAAATACTCAATTTTTTTTAAATTAGTATTCAATCTCAAACAATTTATACTTAAATTTTTACAATATATACTAAATTTTTACTCTTTTATATTGATAAAAAATAATATATAAAATTATCTTGTAAATTCTATCAAGAAGTGCATACAAAGATATTATGAAATAGAGATAACAAAGATAAGTTTCAATTTAAAGAATTTTCATCAATTTTTTCATAATATAACCAAGTTGAGATGAGTAATAATTTGAGATTTGCACAACTCACGAAATCATCTATTTTTACGTAAAATTTTCAATTTGTAATATGCAACATTTTTTTTTATTTTTTAGATAAAAATTTAATATTTATTTTTAAATAAAATGTCCTTTTACAATATTCTTTTATTTTGGCTCTATTTTATAAAATAGTTTATGTTAGATTAACTGTCAGATCACTATCAACCCATATAGCATCTCTACTTGTCCTACTAATATTCTATTGTATTTTTCATTTATTTTGATTTAAAGATATAAGTTAATAATAATTTTATTTATTTATTTTAGGTCATACATACTATTTAATTTTTTAAATCGAATAATATTAAGGAGGGTTAATTTTTTAAATCTCAAACGGCTAGTTTATGACAATTTACCGTTAATTTAATCATGAAAATTTATTATCAACTATCAAGATAAATTTAAAAATGTTCATAAATATTCATATAATCAGTTTTAGTCATCTAAAATAGTCATAATTATTATATTATATTGATTAATTAATATCTTTTTAAATTTTTAACCTTTAATTCAAATTTTCAATTGATATCATATATTCAGATTAAATTGATTATTTTTTGGAATGACTGATTCCATTTTTAATAAAACCTAAGAATGTCAGTCTAAATGAATCTTTTTTAATTTATTCTGATTATCAATAAATTTTTTTATGAGATTAAATAGCTAGAATATGGACATAAATGAGGTATTTAATATCAACTTAAAAAATAAATAAATAAAAATAAATAAATACCCTCTTCCGTTTCTTCCGGCTGTGGGCTGTGGAGGACAACACGCTCGATGGATTTCGGACTCACCGGTCGCTGGTGGTCTTCCAGCAGCTCGACGCCAGTCGGAATGGTGGCGCTGGTATCGAGGAGGGTGATTTTGCTTTTTTGAAGGAGAGCCCTAGCTATCTGGATCCCAAATTCTCTGTGCGCGGTCGGTTTGTTACGCTGAGGGAGAATTACATGCCGGAGAAAGGTTCCAATTCTAGGTTATATCAGCTTGGTAAAGATTGCTAGGGCAGTCCCCCATTAATAAGGAGGAGAGGGAGGGCGGTGGTGGGATGAAAGGCGAGTTTGAGAATCCAGTGCATCTCAAAGCCCTTCTTAGGGAGTTCAAGGGTAAACTACATGTTCCTGAAGAGGAAGAGTTCGAGAGGAACTCAGAGGCGCTTCCATGGATGACCCCAACATTTTGAATGTATCTTTTGCAAATGGTTTAGACCCTTCCATTCGTTATGCAGGGTGATTAGGTTAGATCAAGATGAAGCATTGGTGCCATTGGAGGAATTCAGATTTCAGAGGACCACGGTATGAAATTGAGAAACATACCACGTCAGTTATCAGCCTCCTCTGGCTTTTCTGCAATGACACAAATCAAACAAATCTGGTTGTTCATATGCTCCCTTTATTATCTATGATTCTGAATAGAGTTCTGAATTAATTTTTCTTCATTCTCTTGCAGAGTAGCTGATTTATTTATAAAATGTGAATGTCTAGACAAATTCAGTTGGTAACAATTCCTATGTTTCTTCATTAACTAACTTTGATTTTTTAGTTGAATCGTGAGTTCAAATCACACAGCCCAATCTAAAAGATGATGGGTAGTTGATAGAATCAAGAACTGAATAAGAAACCAAATTTCCGGTCAGTATTATTTTATCCAAGCTAACTACCTCACTGCACGCACTCAGCAATGCTATGCCAATCTAATTTTGGGCAACAACAATGGCTCAATGCAAAAAGGTAAAAATGATAGGCACTCTCTATCTATGAGAATCTAGTTCTATCTTCAATAGAAGAATTAAATGAGAAGGTAAACTAATATTGGCAAATCTATTGCATAGTTAACAATTTCAAGTATTTTGAGCTGAAGGTGAGAGGAGCAAAGGGAGACTGAAGAAAATTCTAAAGTAAAGAAAAAACAACTTAAAACTTCTGGATATTAGTATGCTAAAAATATGCTACATATAAGGATAAAATCCATATCTTGGTTCCAAATAGTTGGGATTCAAGACAGGTTGTTGTTTGGCAACAATGGCTAATCGTGCATAAATTTTAAAAGCATGTAGTTTTGTACATTTTTTGTTGAACATGTAATTCTATTGGCAGTCCTACATCAGCAAGTTACATGACTACCCCACACTGTGGCATCTCCAATATCAAGCAGATTTTTGGTTGAACATGAGATCTGCTGCTGCTGTGGTGATTGCAGGTTTCGCAGCATCTGCTGCTCTTGCTGCAACCAGTTTTCTGTATGCTGCCATTGCATATGTTGTCTGGCCTCTATCTATGAAGCTTGTGTTGGGCTTGGGTATAGTCTCCAGTATTGCAGAACCAATATGGGAAAATGTCCTAAATTTGTTCACTGAAGGAGGATTTTTCTCCAGATTATATGGATTTTACACTTGTGGTGGTGTCTCTGCTAGAAGGTCAGAGAATTACAGTAAATGGGCGATTGCTTTCTCTCCCAGCATGTTTTTGTACGATTGTTTTACTATCATTTTGTTTTGGATGCTTCAATGACATTCCTTGGCTTGACTAACATTCTTTGGACAGGATATAGGCAAGGGATTGAATTTGAAAACTCGAAGCCATAGGCCCCAGTAGATGTCTATGAGTTTCCCATACACCATTGCAATAAACTCATAGACATGCATCCACAAAAATTACTGCCATTCTTTCTTCCATTGACAGGGTTCTACTCGAATCAAATTCCATTAGATATCCATTGACAGTGATGTGGCAGGATAGAAGATGAAGCGGTAGAAGAATTACAGGAGGTTAGTGTTTGTGCCAATTGACTCTAGGAAAATGCCATTTGTTTGTTCGATATTTGCTATCTGCATAAGCCTTGTGAAATTTTATAGCATCTCAAATGGAAGAAGAAAAGTTGATTAAATTTAATGCTCCATTCATCAGAACTATTTAGCAGACTAAAATGTTGCCATTAGTATGTAGATGTCTTTAATAATGTCTTTGTTTTCAACAAATATCTATGATAATGTCGAAAGGTTTAACATATATAAGAGTGGTCCTTAGGCTTTGTGATAGAGTTTTTGTCAACTTTTGTGTAAAAAATTTCATGAATTGCTCTGGTTTTCGGCTATAGAGCTTAAATTGCTTCTTGAATACGAATTCAATAGTACAAACTGATTTTTTTATGGATCTTAACTAGCCTGCAATCTGTTGATTAAATTCAGTGGAACAATTTTATCCCCTTTTTTTCTGATTTAGTTTAGTTGCCCCTTTTGCTTTAACCTATACTTCGTTGTCAAATCCTTAATTTTCACAACTAGAGCATGCCAACAGAATTTATTACTGAATGACTATGAATATAAGACAGTGTTGGAGTTAAGAAGGTGAAAGGGCTGAAAGGGCACCTCTTCCCTTTATCTTTTAGCCCTTTCACCTTCCTCCATTAATGGAGGTAGGGAAAGAGTCATCTTCCCTTGTAAGGTAAAGAGAACATCAATGAGGCAAGAGGGTTTTGGTTCATGGAACCTTGACTTTTCGATTCGTTTGTGATCTTCTTCAGACGGAAAAGTTCATCAATTTCTTCTCCAAGTGCAGATCACTGTAAGTGTTTGGATTTACAAATTTTTTTTTTGTAGTTCATATTTTAGAAGATAAACAATGGTATCAAAGCCATTTAGAAATGGATGTTTGAGTTTGCAATCACAAAGCAAGTTCAAATTAAAATGATGCCGTCAACTTTGAAACTATCTGTTCATACAAAAGAATCATTTTGATTGCATGCAATTGTGAAAATCTCTTTTGTAAAGTCTATAAAGGCCTCTATGTGATGCGATTTAAATTGACGAAATTCATCAAAGAATTAAAACATACCTCTAAGCCCCTGTTTCATGGCGGAGAAATCACCGACAAAGTTTACTCTGCCATTTTTTTTTGCCATCGCTGGGTTAGATTGTGAATATGTCGCGATTAGCCGCCGTCCCTGGATGAACCTCGATTGTGTCGCGAGCTGCCATCATCGCCAGGCAAGATCATGATTGTGTCATGATCGTCGTTGTTGAACCCTGAATAGTGGTCATATCCATAGACTTTCTCTCCATTACTAGCCGGATGGATGAATTGGAGGTGAATCCTCTGACTCTGGTGGACGGGCGAATTGGAGTGATGGCGGCATGGTGAAGATGTAACGGTGTTGGTGATTGCGAGAAAAAAAAGTGGAAACGAAAAATTAAGTTTTGTGGTCGATGAAGGAGAAAAAAATTTGATTTAATTAAATCAAACGAAAACAAAACGTGAGAATTGTTTCTCACGCGCGAATGAAATTCATACAAACTTTTTTTTTTGTCAACGCTACTGTAGCATTATTTTTTTAATGCAAGCAATCTGGTTCAATTGCTAGCGCAAGCCAGAAGATCATGCGCAACAGGTCTGGAATTAAATTTTGACAAAGTTAATATGTTCAACTTCCTCACGCGTTAGCCACAGTATTTAGATTAGTACTCTTTGTGATTTATTTCTTTCGTATTGATCCTGAGACGAATTGACGGAGATGCTAAAATGAACAAATCGCCTATTTTGCCATCGAGAAGATCACACGCGAATGAAATTCATACCAGTTCTTTTTTTTAATGTCAACGCTACTGTAGCATCATTTTTTTTAGTAATGATTTGAAGAGTGAATTTGGGAGAGTGAAAATTATAGTGAATGACGTGTAGTTAATGTGTACATGTTCGATCGTCGATCGGACACCACCGGCGGCCTCTGATTGCCGTCCCGAATCAAACTATACCTTGGGAGGACGGTGAACTCGTCAGAATCGTCGGCAACGGTGAATCCATCGAAATCGACGGTCAATGATGCGAGATCGCAATTGTGGCGATCCCCGACAGATTCACCGTGCCCCCCAGGGTATAGTTTGGTTCGGGGCGGCGGCCGAAGGCCGCCGGTAATGTTCGATCGACCATCAGACGTCGGACGTGCCGTCGATTGACGATCAAAATTTTCACTGAGATATTTATTTTTACTATGCGTATCATAACTTTTTTTTATGCAAGTAATCTGGTTCAATTGCTAGCGCAAGTGAGAAGATCACGCGCGAATGAAATTCATACAAGTTTTTTTTTATGTTAACGCCACTGTAGCATTAATTTTTTAATGCAAGCAATCTGGTTCAATTGCTAGCGGAAGTGACGGGAAAAAAAACAGTCTGGTTCATTTGAATCAGACCGGTTTGATTCAATCAAATCTTAATCTAATTTAAATAATTAGTTAATTTAATCGAATCAAATCACAATCTAATTTAAATCATTGATTAATTTAACAATATTAGTTTGGTCTAACTAAGACCTTTGTCTGATTCAAACCATTTATAAACTAATTTGGTCCAATCATACCCGATCTAGTTCAAATTATTAGTTAGTTTAACCATATTAGTTTGGTCCAAACCAGAATGGTATGATTGATTTGATTAATAAATCCGACTTAAACTTAAATAGGCTTAGATTAAACAATAACAACAAGACATCTTAATTAGATTTGTTCTAATGACGACAAGAGAATAAACTAGTATTTAAGATTTAATTTCCAAATTAACTGGTCTAGTGTGTTAGTCAATTGGAGCTCCTCAAATAAAAAAAATTATTTTTGTATTTACTTATAAAAGGGAATAAGCTAGTACTTGATATCTAATTTCCAAATCGACTGGTCTAGTATCTTAGTCAACTGAAGCTCCTCAAATAAAAAATTTATTTTTTTATTTGCTTATGATTTTGTGTATTTGTTCCATGCATATATGTGAATTGAAATAAACCAGTTTTGTTACTAGTTTATCGGTTTCGCACTGACAATATTATTTTGCAATTTCAGATGTCGAGAATAAAAACCACGATGACCCATCGCGATGTGCGATGTAAGGAGCTGAGGGAGCAAATTGAGGAGATAAACTATAACCTAGATCTCAGAATCCAAAGACATATTAGACGGCTAGATTGGCTATTCTGAAAACTCGAGCAGAAAAAGTTTTTGATCCTAGATAACTACAAGATCGAAGTATTGTTTTGATCATTGTCAAGGAGTCCTAAGGTAGTTGCACGCCATATATGGGGACACTTTGAATAGCATATCTCATATGCATAGTTGTGTGTAGAGCTACTTCACCATATGGATCAAGAGTGTTGAGGCAATCTATGATCCGTGGGACTATGTGATTTGATGTTTGGGCAAATATTTTAAGTAAGGTTCATCCTTGTGTTCGATATGTGAATTTGAGTGCAGGCTCTGCAGAATACATATAGACTTAGCTTAATGTCTTCGAGTCCGATGAAGGATGGTGCATCCGAGGGACTATGGATGAGGCAGGAACGATGAGCCAAGCGAAGCGCACTTTGAGGAATACACGAAGGATGGTATGAGGACAAGCCGCGAGCTTGTATGCATCCGAGGAATGAGAGTCAAAGCGAAGAAGGGTTGAAAGCAACAAGTTGAGGATGCAAGAAGAGTCAAGTGAGTTGTAAGGGTCCGAGTGTCAGTGAAATGTTTTCGGGATGGGAAACCTAGGTCTAGGGTTTGGTCAGTCGACTGATGTGGGATCAACCGACTGGTAGAGGTTGCAGAAAAATTAGTCGACTGATCTTCTGTGCAGTCGATTGGTGTCGGCTGAATTTTCGAACATTGAGTTGTAACATTTGAATTCGGGTGGAGCAGTCGACTGGTGTCAACTGGTAACAGCTAGTTCAACCACGAGCTATTTTTAATAGAGCTCGGTTTGGCTATCTAGGATTGACGAAATTGTTCTTGATTAGAGGCCAATTAGTAGTCTTGGTACTCAGGTGCGCTTGCAAAGTTGTGGCGATGTTTATCCACCCACAAGGAGTGACATGAGCTAGCTGGAAACTTTCCGGGGACTCATCCACCGACGGATAGGGATCGTCCACTTTACGGACTGTCATGGAGTAGGAGCTTTATCTCTGAACCACATTAAAGGCTTGGTGTGAGCGTTTGTTCTTTGTTAGTTTAGTTTAATTATATTTCCGCATTGCGTAACTAACAAGTGTAGGAGCAAACTGAAGACGATAAATGGGTGACCGACTATTCATCCCCTCTAGCCATACGATCAAGTCCCAACAATTGGTATAAGAGCGAAGGTCTCTCTTGTTGGATTAACCACCAAAGGGGCAAAAGCGCCAGAGGAAAATGGTGGTCGAAGAAAGATTAGTGGACGACATCACCATTTCACCTCCATACGATCGCGACAACTTCGACTATTAAAGGTTGCGTGTAAAGACTTGGTTCGATATGGATTGAGATATGATGATATCCATCAAAGAACCATTTGAAGCCCCAAATGATAAGCATGGGAAGAAGCTTCGACCACACTATTGGACCAAGAAGTAACAATTACAATCAAAGATAAACGAGAAGGTAATCTCAATTTTACTTAATGTTTTATCTAATGATGTGATTAGCCGTGTAGGTGAGTACAAGTGTGCTCATGAGCTTTGGAGTAAGATGCTAGCTCTTTATGACAAGTCTATACAAGAAGAAGAACCCAAGGAGATGCACTTAATGTTCCAAGAGGAGGAGAATGACCAATTGGATGAGAATAGGAGCTCAACATCCGAGGAGGAGAAAGAAAAAAAAAAGAATCATCCACCTCCTCAAGTGAAGTGGTACAAGAAGATGAAAAAACATCATCCACTTCATCCACGGTTGAAGAGGAAGCCAAGACAAATGAAGAAGAGATCTTGAAAGTCAACCTTACAAGCATCTCCACCAAAGCAAAATCAAAGGACCACATCATTTGCTTTGGATGCAATGAGAAGGGACACTACAAGGACAAGTGCCCAATGGGTAAGAAAAAGGAGATAAACCCTAAACTCAAGTCAAATTCTTTAAGTTCTAATTTGAGTTGTAGGGAAAAGAAGGAGAAAAAACACATTCGGTGCTTCACATGTAGTGAGTAGGGTAAGTGCCCAAAGAAAGGAGAAATAAAGAAATTCGAGCACTTAAAAAAATGAGAACTAACGCATAAAGAATGATAGGTATCTGACTTTATCGAGATTTAACTTTCAAATTTCATTATAATAACATTTCACGTAATAATCATTGATCCATCCAGTAACATTAGAATTGCATTAACAATAAGGATGATAATAGGTCGGATTTAAGTTAGATTTTTTCCGTACTCATACCCATCGATTATCGAATATCCATCCGAATGCCTATACTTATTAAATGATCAGATATCTTATACACTAATAATTTTTCTTCTTTCAATTCAACTATATTATTCAACAAAAATATATTATAATTAAAATCAAATTTAAAAAAATATATATTTATAATTTTAAAAATGAATATATATATATATATATTAAACTTATTCTTAACATCAATATAAATTATTAATAATTTTTGAAAAAAAATTAATATATATATTATATTATTTAATTAGATATTTAGATTAGATATCGAATATTATATTGATAATCTTTTCGTATTCTTTGCTATTTGAGTTGGATATTAAATACTCGGTGGGATTCGGGAAAAAATTACTATTCCTAATTAACCGGGGAGACAGGAGAGAGAAAGAGGCAAGTGCGTGGAAGTGGAGGCATGCTTTACGGGTGGGTGCATACAACGGCTACTAAAAAGGGCAAGGGCAAGAACACGAGGGAAGCGAGAATTAATTCCACCTCCCATGTGCGTGCTGTACTCTCCCGCAGCCGCAGGCTGGGCATCTACCCTTTTTCTTTCCCTGGTACCGATGCAAGTTATTTTGTTTTGTTTTTGTTATCCTGTGACATCTGAAATAGAATTTCCATCGTGTCGGTTACAACTACGGATTGTTCTACCAACTCATCTCGTATTTAACGATTTGCTCATTAATTAAACATTTTTCTTCGTATAATTTCATTAGGGGAGCAGGAAAACCGTGATTTGGATAAAAATTTAGGGGAAAAAAAAGTTTGTTTCACTCTCTGCTTCCGGCGCCAGTGGCCTACGTCGGTAGCCGCCGTCAACATCCTCGCGGCATGAGCCCTACCCTCGACCTATCTCTGTCGAACACCACCCGGTACCCTTGCTGCTGTATGTTGCCGATGATGGACACGCCGCTGTCAGTCCCGGCGAACGCGAAGCAGAACGTGCCCCTGGTGTCCACCGGGATGAGGTAGTTCTCCGCCGGCAGCGACACAGCCGAACCGCCGGCGAGGTGCAGCGACACCGTCGGAATCTTCACCTCCGTCCTCCCGGAGAGGTCGTAGCATGTGTCGAAGAGGGAGAAGCCGCCGGGCGCCAGCTTCAGGCTTGTCGTCCCGGCCCTGAAGGCATCGCGCAGCGCTTCGTATGCCGACCGCGCCAGCCGCGTCACTGACGTTCCTGAGTCCATGATCACGCCGCCCCTTCCGGTCGAGGGATCTAGTCGGAGGTCGGACGCCAGGACGCCGGGCACGCGCGTGCCGCCGACGCTCACGCCTGTGAGCTCGATGTAGTAGAAAGTGTCCGCCTTGGGATTTCGCACCATGGGAGTGTAGGCCACTCGCGAAGTGGCCCTGGGCACGGCGGAGTTCCCGAACACCACCGTGGACGACCGGTTTGGAGCACCGGCAGAGGTGCGATCTACCAGGCAGTATGAAAACATGCGGCCGAACCGTCGGCCAGCCTGGGACGGAAAAGAGAGGCGTCCCCGACCAAGGCCGAGGAGACCGGCGGCGGCAACGAAGAGGCCCTCGTTGTCATGGCCGCATCCAAGAGCGACGCGCGGGACACGGACACTTCGCCGGAAAGTCAGTGTCTCGGTCGAGAACTCGCCCATGGTGATGGATCCGTCACCGTACGAGACCTGATACTGGCAGCTCCGGCGGCGCGTGTCGCAGCCGGCCGCATCCAGGCTCCGGCATAGCGGGGTGCCGCAGGGTACGGCGGCGTAAGTGCGGGATCTTCGAGGGTCGAAGATCGGGTCGGACTGGGAGTAGCAGCGCTGGCAGGGAGCGCACTGCAACCAGACGATGTCGCTGCCGGTATCGAGCACCATGTAGACGTACCTCGGCGGCGTGCCGATCCCGATCCTGGCGAAGTACTCGCCGCTGCCCTGCGCGAGGCCAGACACCACCTTACTGCTGAACCCCCGCCGTCCAGTGACGTTACGAGGAAGCGGGGCGAGCATCTGCCGGAGCGATTCGACCCGCTCAGCGTCCCGGTCGAGGCGGAGGCTGAAGATCTGCTCGGCAGAGGCGGTCGCGGCAAGGAGGGAATCACGGTGTGAAAGCTCGAAGTGGAAGGAGGAGGGCGAAAAGGTCGCCTCGGACTCGGAGTCCACCCCCGTAGCTAAGCTTTGGGCCGCGTCCTCCACTGAGACCAGGGCTGCAGGGCTTCCAAGAGGAGTAACGAGGAGGGTTTGACGCTGCAGGGGCTTGGAAGTTCCTTTACTTGCTACTACGAGGAGGAGGAAGAAGAAGAAGAGAGAGTAGAGGAGGGCAAGAGGGGGAGCGGTGGACGCCATGGATGAGTGAGCTCTCTCCCCGCTGCGGGCATATAAAAAAACGAAAGACGAACCGGACGGTTCGAAATTAATGGAGGATGGTTCGTCGTGGGTGGCGGTGAGCCGGAATTAACATTTTAGAAACAATCCGGTCCGTCTTTTTTCCATTTCCTTTATTATACTTTTTATTAGGGATTTACGCTATTTATTATTAAATTAAAATGGGCCAATTATATCGCGGTGCATGTGATGCAGATCATAAGAAAATAATTCGCTCGTTCTTAATATTTTTACTAATTTGTTATAAATATTATAGAAAAAAATAAATTATGAAATTAATAATTTAAATTAACACATAAGAAAAGATAGATTTTATTTCGATCCTAAGTCAAGTACACGGTCAGTGAAGCAAGTACTAACCACGTGTCGGATGGCAGCCAACGTCACTTCCCTTCACCAAAACTAGTTAACTACTTTGTCGGTTTTACAATTAAATTTTAAAATTTAAAACTCATATTGAAAATGAGAAAAAAAACATTAATAATTTTAGTTAATGTCGTGATTTAAGTTGGTCGGTGTGCTCTTTGAAAGTGAACGCCTCCCTATTTACTATAGCTCAAATGATCAAAGAATTTGTAACTAAATTTGTGATGAAAATTATTTTTCCTTTTTAAGGGTTTATTTATTTATTTATATTAATATAATAAAATTAAAATCATCCATGTGCTCAAAGAACTTATATTACAATGTGCTCGCCCCGAAGATATTCACGATTCGATTTTTAGTTCAACATATTTTGTAAAAGTTTTTTTTTTCGAATGGGATGTAAATCCTGGAGCGTTGGATTTCTGGACTGTCCGTTATGAGCACTTCCCAATTTATCTTGATGACTAATGAAAATTTTTTACAAAATCGAATCGATCGTCCAAGATTTGACGATATTTAAACTTGATAATCTTTTTTTGCATTACAATGTGCTCAAAGAACTTGAATTAGCGCACTAGTCACTATCCTAGACATCCACGATTCGATCCCCAGCTATGACGTTGTAGGAATTTTTCTCCAAATGGGACGCGAATCCTGGGACGCTAGGCTTTTAGATTGCTTATTGCGAGCACTTTCTGATTTACCCTGACGATTGGTGGAAAATTTTTGTGAGGTCGGATCGGTCGTCCGACGTTAAAAAACCTCGTTAATCGTTTTTTTGAATTAGCACAAAGATCTTGGCACTGCTACACGCATACATCCATTAAGGAAGCCCGGCACTCAAATAAGTGTCATTTTTTTGTTGGCATTTATGATGCGCGGTATGAATTTGATTGCCCTGAAACAACGTCCCCACCTTATGCTTGCACTGCAATTCTTCCAAGACCTAAAAGAAAGAGGACAAACACCCACATAGTACAGTTGTGGTCATCAGTTGTCAGTTCCTTTGCTTGGATTGTTTAGATATTGCTCTTTTGTTTTTCTTGCATGTTAGCTGGAAAGCAGCGAGCGCCCAGCTCAAGAAAGAAGAATCATTGCTTTTAAGTGATGGGCATAGAAGTGTTTTGATGCATCTTCATTTGAACGGACATTTGATGAGCCTGCAGGAGAGTTCATGGGTTGGTTGAATCCCAGCTAAATGTTTCAACAAGAGTCCACTTTTGATCAGGTGTAACCGACAATCAAACAAAACTTCAAAAATTGCGTCTAGAGATTCTGTTTGGTTCAAGCTAAAGATAAATTACATACCACTATGATGAAAACTTCATCGTTTTCTTTCTTCACCGACAATTGCTTCATCCACTGCAACTCCTCATCAAATTCAACTTTTCTATCTTCACTCTGAACTGCAAGTAAAGCTTTTCTTTTCTCCTCCTTTACATTCTCATACTCCTCCAAAGTCATCTCCTGTTCAATTAAGTCAGAAAAAAATATGATTAACGTAGTGGAATATAGAGAAAGGAGAGGATTTGTTTGAGTAAAAAACAATATTGTAATTTCCTTTCACATCATAAACTCCTGCATAGAATGGAAGATCAGAGAAAAAAGGTTAACAAAAATACAAGTTACATCTTAAATACAATATCTGAAGACTATAAGCTATCCAAGTTTCAGGGAGTTAGCATATAGGACATGTCAAAACCACTTCAGAACGTGGAGTGTATATTCTCAACTACTACTAGCAGAAGGTCTCCGGCATCAATAAGAAAATAGGCTGTTGAACACAGGTAACCTTACAAACTTATGGAACAATACCCAAATCAACTGGATGGAGGATGACCATTGGAATGATTGGAGTGATCACTCTCTGCTAATCAGCATTCCAACTTCCGTCTACAGCCAAAATGCATTAAGTTAACTAGAACACAAACTTCTAGAATCAAAGATAATTTTCACCACATTTTATTTCACAATTGCATAGTTGCAAGATCCCATCTAGCCAATATCAGAATTGCATGTTTGATACAGAACCATGAACCATAAGCATGGTTTCTGCACTTGTAGGGATACATGAAAGGTCAAAAAGTAGACCTGCCAACACTACTCACGTCCAGTAGTAATTTCAACAACTATTGAGTAATATATCGGAGAATTTTCTCAGGTATTTGAACAGAAATACATACCTTATCTTCTTCCTTCTCTTCCTCATTAATTGTGCCTGCCTTATTCACCTCAGGCGATACCTCGTCCTTCTGCTTCTCAGTCGCAATAGTATCGTCAACATCAACAATTTCATCCTTTTATAATCACACAAGAAAACATATCTATACTTATCAATAGCTCTTCCTAAATTTCAATGTGTTTTCTCACAGTTGTGCAGATGTCTCATCGGTTGTAGTTTCCCAGTTCCCTCGGTCAGAACCATCGCGTTTCATCTCATTGCCATAACCAGTACAATTGTGCATATTTTTCTATTATATTATCAAGGTTGAACTAAATAATATTAAGTTATCTAAAATAGAAGGTTGCATTATTTAATCGCATAATTAAGATATGTAGGACAAAATCAAACATGTTTTAGGCTAATCACATGATCCGTCATAGAATTTTGGCCGTTGGATTACAATCTAGCAGTTGAGATTCGTAGCGGCGGCCTTGTTCACTTCATTACTTTATCGGGCTCAACGAAAAGCCCCAGATAGACCCGTCCGATCCGACTCCGAACTCTCCATTCAGGCCTTAATTAAATTAATCTTGGCTGGAAACGGGTTTGCATTCCATCATCCAAAACCCGGATCACCTCGGGCTGCACGGCAACTGCTCTGTTTGATTTGAACGGAAGACGAAAATCTATCGCACGTTGTGCGGTTGGTGCGATGCTAATCTATGCGGGAATCAAGATAAGAATGCCACTAAGCAATCCAAATTATGCACTAATATTTCAAGTAAATTACACTTTCAGCATAATGATTTTAGAGATAAGATTGACGAAAGACTAGAACAAAAATTAGTTGATCAATCGAAATCTCTCTTTTTCGAAAGCAAGAACAAATTTAAATTTTGCTGGATTTTTTAAAAATTTTTAGCAAAATACAAATTTTGAAAAATCTGTAGTTTTATTTATTATTCGGCGGATATTATCGAGTAAAGGGGCCCACAGTAAATATGCCGGTCTACGTCTGGCGCCTCTCGCCACGTCCTGCACCCTTCCCTTCACTTGCCTCCACGTGTCCCTCTCGACCCCTGCCGCCTCACACTTCGCGGTTTCCTGTATTACGACTTCAGGCGCGACTGAAGAAAGGGAGCACAATCCTGTGGGTGCTGGAACCATCTTGTGGGCTCCATTACTTGTTCGCTGATAGAGTCGTGATACAAGTGGCGTCCCTCCTTCCCCGCCGCTAATGGACGTCGGTTTCCTGCGTTACTATAAATAGAGGTAGCCTTCTCTGCGTTCTTTTCCTGTTCCCTTCAGGAGTCGAATCGGCTAATCTTGGTCCCATAAATGGTTCTCTGCGAGCAAGTTCACCGGGCCCCGGCTGCTAATGCCCTTCCTTGGTCCCTCTCCGACAACCATGTGTCTACGATGCAGCCTTACATAGCGCTCCCTGTCAGTGGCGTCGCCGGCCTTTCCGGCGATCTGCCCCCTCGCCTCCTCGGCGAGGTGGCACTAGCACTCCAGCTCTTCCTCCCCTGCGACGACGACTCTTCCCCTGACTTCTCGGCGGCCGACGTGTTCGGCTGCGACGATTTCCGTATGTACGAGTTCAAGGTCCGGCGGTGCACCAGCAGGCGGTCGCACGACTGGACCAAGTGTCCCTACGCTCACCCGGGCGAGAAGGCTCGTCGTCGCGACCCGCGGAGGTTCCATTACACCGGCACCCCCTGCTCTGACTTTCGCCGAGACGGAGGTTGTCGCCGCGGCGAGGACTGCGAGTATGCCCATGGCGTGTTCGAAACCTGGCTCCACCCGTCGCGTTACCGGACGCAACCCTGCAAGGACGGCGCCGCGTGCCTCCGCCGCGTGTGCTTCTTCGCGCACTCCCAGGAGGAGCTTCGCATCGTCCTGTCCGCGAGTCCCCCCACATCGCCTGGCAAGGGTGGCGCCGTAACTCTGCTGTCTGCGTCTCCGAAATCTACTTTGGCGCCTCCCCACATGTCGCCGCGGTCTGATGGCTCTTCGCCGCCCTTGTCGCCCATGGCGATGGACGAGGTGATGGGGGCGATGGCCAAGCTGAGGCTGAGCAAGCTGGGGTCTGTGACGCATGCTGGAACGAGGAGAAGGGCGAGGTTCTCAGCATCCCCTGCGAGGACTCTTCCCAGTACGGCAGAAACCCGAGACGTGGCAGAGGAAGCAGTAGGAGTTCCTTGGCGTTTGACGGCGAAGCTTCTTGAGTGCCGGAGGAGGAAGGAGGAGGAGGAAGAAGCTGCGGAGACGATGCCGGACTTGGGTTGGGTATCAGAACTGGTAAAGGATTAATGAATCGTCGATCGGTTCATAAATAAATAAACAAGAGGAGATTGTGAGTATTTTGAATCTGGATAATTAAAAAAACATTTTTGGGTTAAAAAACCCTCTCTTTTTTACGAACTGTGAAACAACAATGATCTTCTATTCCATGTAAACAAGTTCTCTAAACCTGAAATATCTATCAACTCTTTGTTGCAATTAAAGAGTCCTTCAATCAGAATTTTGTGTCGAATGTTCAATCAGAGAACGGTATGTCCTTTCTTTCCTGAAGAACTGTTGTCACATCAATTTATTCGTCCCTTATTCAAGTTAAAAACTTCTGTTTATCTGCAACTTCTGAAGCAACTCGTTAATGTAAACAAGTGTTCTGTCACATCGTATAACATGTAATAATCAGCAGCAGCAGAAGAAAGAAGAAAAAGTGTGCTGGTAATAAAATACCAGGAATCTTAGGATGCTTGTCTATGGCGAGACAGCCTTTGCTTTTGAGCTTCTCTAGGAGTGGGGACATTAATCTACTTAATTCAGACAGCAACGTTTGGTATTTAATAATTAAATATCGCTTTCCTGTCTCACTTTTGCTGATGAACATAGAAGAATATGAACATGTTCGGCCAAAAGAAATATATTATCCAGCATTTCATTTTCACTGGTCAATTTTGATGATACCACCGGCAAATCTGAATCGAGCAACGCTAACCATGGGCGAAACATAATGACAATTAATTAGTGCTTAAAATCTTAATCCGAATCCGAAGCAGGTGGCAAATTGAAATTACGTTTGTCCAAATTGTATATTAAAGTGTGAATGAATTTGTAGTCTTCACTTGCATTTTGACACTTGAAAAATTGTTAAAGCGGAATGACAATGGATCCCGTCTGAGATAAGGTCGAGGGAACCACCAATGAGGAGGCTAATGATGAGTCGAAGGTCTTCAAGGTTGATGGGGATAAGCATCTCGGGACTGATACGTGGCATGAGAAAGCTACGTGGCAGGACCCGCTGAGCCAGAGCTCCGAAGTCAAACCGAGACTATCTCGAGAAAGGGACCCAAGCCCCGGGGTCAAGCCAGCTATCGGACTCCCGAGACCATCTCGGGAGAGTAGACCCAAACCCCGAGGTCAAATCGACCATCGGGCTCTTAAGACCGCCTCGAGAGGATAGATCAAAGCCCCCCGATGTCAGACCGAGAGTCGAGCTTCCGAAACCACCTCGGGAGAGCAAATCAGATCCCCCGAGGCCAAACCGAGGGTCGGGCTCCCGAGACCCTCTCGAAACACAAGAAGGCCCTGAGGTCAGCTCGAGAGGTGAGACTCCGAGACTGGCTCGGGAGAGTGGAGCCCAAAGATCAGCTTAGAAGTCAGATAGTCCGACGTTAAGTAGTCGTTCCTCTTTCCAGAATAGGAAAATAATCAGATGATTATTGCCCGCAATGCACGGGAATTAAGACCTTAATAATCGCAATGGTCGTTACCAAAAGATAAGATGTCTATCAAGTAACCGATTATTAAAGGACGTGGAGGAATACGTAGGGACGTGTGTCGCCGAAACTCCAGGTATATAAGATGTCTCAGCATCCAGATAAAGGGGGGTAAATTTTCCGAACTTAGAAGAGATCTCTTGATTCCTCGTTGTCCTCCTAAGAGAATTAGGTTCCTAACTTGAGCGTCGGAGTGGGCTCTGTCGGAAAACCTTCCGGTGTGTTCCCATTAACGCTCGTGTTAATCTCGCAGGGCGTGAGCATCTTCTCCCCGTCACCGTACTCGTGGGTTGCGCTTTGGTGACTCGCCATCCGCGTCGTTCCCTTCCGGAACAAATTTGGCGCTGTCTATGGGAAATCAATCAAGGCACCAGAAGGAGCACCATGATGGCGGACCTAGAAGGACAACCCATCATCCTGATGAGGGAGGAGTTGGATCGTCTAGTAGCTAACGCCGTCAAAGGAGCATTAGAACAACACCAAATTGAGCAAGCCGCTTCACGACGAGCGGCTTCGGTGCAAGGCGAAATTCCAAGAATGTCCGCCTCGCACCACCGCAATTGAAGATCCGTCTCGCCATCGGCGAGACTTGCAATGACAGCTCCAGCGCCCCGGCGAGATTCCTTGGGAGACATGGAGAGAGCACACTCCGTCGCCTCCAACGCGTTATGGCAGGAGGAAGGATCGGGGAAGATCGAGAGATCGAAAACCCTCCTAAAGGCTCCATCTACCCCTTTCTCTCCAGACATCGTAGAGGACCTCATGCCCAAGCAATTCCGTGGTCCAGGAATTGCTAACTACGATGGGAAGACGGATCCAGAGGACCACATCTGCAAATTCGAGAACGCGACTCTCTTACACCAGTACACAGATAGTGTGAAGTGCCGGGTGTTCTTGAACACCTTGTCAGGGGCCACCTAGAGATGGTTCCAGAGGCTGTCCCAAGGTTCTATAAACTCCTTCCTAGAGTTTAAAACAGCTTTCTTGCACCACTTCGTCAATAGCCGTCGATACCAGAAGACGGCGTTGAACCTGCTCGCCCTCAAACAAAAGGCGAAAGAACCGCTGAAGTGAGCTGTAGCTTACTTGGTATCAGGATTCAGGAACTTTAGTACTTAGCCTGGAGGTCTAGAGTTCGAATCTTGGGGAAGGCAAAAATCCACTGCCAGGGGTGGGAAGACCGTAGGGTCGCCGGCCTAGAGGGTTGCCTGCGGGGACCATAGAAGCAGGGCCGCTACATACACTTCCTTCGATTAGACTTGAAATGGACGACTAATGATGGGGATAAGCATCCCGGGGTCGATACGTGGTACGAGGAAGCTACGTGGTTGGGCCCGCCGACCTAGAGCTCCGAGGTTAGACCGAGACTATCTCGAGAGAGGGGATCCAAGCCCCAGGGTCAGACCGGCCATCGGGCTCCCGAGACCATCTCGGGGAGTAGACCCAAGCCCTGAGGTCAGACCAGTCATTGGGCTCTCGAGACCACCTCAGGAGAGTAGATCAAAGCACCCCAAGGTCAGACCGAGGGTCAGACTCCCGAGACCACCTCGGGAGAGCAGATCAGATCCCCCGAGGTCAGACCGAGGGTCGGGCTTCCGAGACCCTCTCGATAAAACACATGAAGGCCCTGAGGCCAGCTCGGGAGGCGAGACTCCGAGACTGGCTCGGGAGAGTGAAGCCCAAATATCAGCCTAGAAGTCAGACAGCCCGACGGCAAGTAGTCGTTCCTCTTTCTAGAACAAGAAAGTCATTGGATGATTATTGCCCGCAACGCACGACAATTAAGGCCTTAATAATCGCAGTTGCCGTTACCAAAAGATAGGATGTCTATCAAGTAACTGATGATTAAGGGACGTGGAGGAGAACGTGGGGGCACATGTCACCGAAACCCTAGGTATATAAGATGCCTCAATCTCCAGGTAAAGGGGATAAGTTTTCCGAACTTAGAAGAGATCTCTTGATTCCTCGTTGTCCTCCTAAGAGAATTTAGGTTCTTAACATGAGCGTTGGAGTAGGCTCCACCGGAAAACCTTCCGGTGTGTTCCCATTAATGCTCGTGTTAATCTCGCAGGGCGTGAGCGTCTGCTCCCCATCACCGTCCTCATAGGTTGCACTTTGGTGACTTTCCATTCATGTCATTTCCTTCCAGAACAAAGGTAAAACTCTGCAACGAGTAAAAGGGGGTTTAGCGTAGTCACTTCGACGTTTAAGTCAGAATTTGATGACTAAATACCCAGGAAAAGAAATATCATAGAGTATCAACAAAGTAGTGGTCGAAATTGTATGCGTGTACCTGGACCCGCGGGAGTGTATGTTTATTTATGTTACCTTATTGATAGGAAAAACAGTACCCCAAGACATGTTTTGGATGAGGGGATGGCACGTCCCACCTTCCTCATTGCCCCACTTAACCAAGTTATGGTTGTGCGTCCCACGCTATGCAATCAGTCACTCATGTCTCTTATACTATGGCTTGAAAAGGGCTTTGGTCACTAGGGACGAGAACAGCCAAGTCTTAAGGAATCGTGAGCTGGAGCGACTGAGTCTTGAGGAGTTGGGAGACTGAGTTGGGATATCGATCCAAAGGCCACTTTGAATGTGCCTCGATTTTTTCATACTTGACATTAAACCCCATTTGACCCAACTCGGGTCCTTGACTTACAACTCAGCTTACTTGTGACTGTCCCGCTTGATTTCTAATTATTCCAGTAGTACTACGTGTAGACCGACTATCCACCTATATCAACAATTTTACTATAATGTGCCTATATTACTCAATAATGTAATGATCATCTAATATATGAGCAAACTCACGCCCTCAAGTGACAACCTTACACGCACTAACCACTCCAACTAAGCCCGTCGGGCAGTCAGGAAGTAATTCCTTGGTCCCCATGTACCTCTTCCCACCACATACTAGCTTTTTCAGTCATCGTGATTTATCTCCTTCATGTTAGTCCTGGAGCGGTTGGCGGAGGTGTTAAGAACAAACAAATCACTTTTTTATCACTCAAATTGTATACCAGAGCATAAGAATTTATAAAAGCACATTGGTGATCTAAAGCTTACATTTTGATATATATATATATATATATATATATATATATGAGGCTTATTAACAAGTTAGACCACTCAAAAAGAAAGTTTGAGGGCATTGATGGTTCTTAGGACCTCCATAAATTTTATGGTGGTATCCTACTTACATTTTTAATACCATTCTGCTTAAAACAAAAGATTGTTTGTGTACTGTAGATGAGTTTTTACTATCTCCATCCAGTAGCATTTTGTTGATATCAGCCAGGGCAGAGCCATATATTGCCACACTCGGCCTTTAGCTCAGGAACCCGACAACGTCGAGAAGGAATTGTAGCTCAGATTTATGGCGGAAGAAAAGAAAAATGTGCAAAAGATCTAGAGAGGAAGATAGCCCGGGGGCTTTTCAATCCGTTTCACTATAAAATTTCTGACTCCGCCAATAGGTATCACATTTGCATTTTGACTGATCTCACATTGATAAATATATATTGCCTAAAATGCAAATTTGAGACCAATTATAAGCTTCAAGAGATCCTAGAAACTCATACATACCATTTAGACCATTGGAAGTCCATCGAGCCAAAATAAAATGTAAATTAAATGTGAAACTACTAATGTTATAGAATTTTATATTTCAATTCAAATGACTATTGTAGCTACAAACACATCAAAAATGTATACTTTATAGCTATTTCTTCAAGATATTCCTTGAGCTATCATCAATTGAAACTAATTTGAAATTAATATCAAATTAATTATTTCATTAATTAATTTGAGGAAAACAACTATTTTTTTAATTTTATTTTCCTAGTTTTAAATTGTTATAGTTTTTATAATTTATATTTTAAATTAATATCAATTGAAACTTGAGTTTCAAGATTTTTTTTTATATTTTAATCAGGTGGCAATTAGAATAACTGCAAATATTAAGCAATAATACGCTCAAAGAAAAATCTTTAAAAAAATCTGAGAGAATATACCCTAAGGGGCATGGTGAACCCGTCAAGGACGCTGCATGTAAAATGTTACGTCATTTTCTGAGATTTTGTCTTGAGCATACCATTTTTCGTAATATAATTAACCTCGTTGTCATATAAACAATTGACATCGATCGCCAACAAATTTATATGCTTGTGCAAACAAATATCATGATCATGTCAAATCAATTAATTACTTTGCTTACGAACTAATTAATTGTGGCAGCTAACAAATTAGGCCAAGTCAAGGAGATCACTATCACACTTGCAAGTGCACTTAATTAAATCCAACAAACTTGTGTTAAAATAACAAAAATATGAAACTCAAATTTGTTTGATGGTTATGTTCCATCAAATTTTGATAGTAAGCACCCAACAAAATGATACAAAACTAGTCACTTCAACCTAGTGACAATTGATTAATTTTCTAAGGGAGTCAATAGAAATATATCGATTAGATTTGTGTGTATTTCACTCACTTAGCACTTAATGAGTGACAATTTAATAGTTTTCTAAGGGAGTCAATAGAAATATCGATTAGATTTGTGTGTATTTCACTTAGCACTTAATGACAATTTCACATCGAAGGAAATAACGATTATAGAGAATTTGTAGAGAAAATAAAAAGAAAAATTGAGAAATCATGTGTCTAAGTTTTGTTGAAAATAAAAGTTTTTTCAATAACAAAAGATAATCTTTAAACAACTAAATTGGACGTTTATACAGATTCAAAATACTAATTGTAAAATGAAAATATTAAAATATTCTAAATATCAAAATAATAAAAAGAAAATGTTAATTTGGAGCCTCCGAAAAAACCTAAATGATTTTTTTCGAATACAAAACTTAGTCGTTATCGATTCTATCAAGTAATAAATTTAAATCTATGAACGAATTTTGTTTTAAAAAAAATTATGTCTCCTTCCGATACTGTATAAAAAACTATCATAGTTAAAATTCTAATTCTCGTACGTCAGTTCTGCATCAGTATTTTACCAAAGCACGATATTTGCATTTATTTTTTTAATTATATATTTTCATATTCTAGATTTCCTTTGATTTTTCAAGTTTTCTTCAAATCTAAATTTAAGCTGATGATTAGAATTTTTGCATACTATTAAGGGATCTATTACGTACCTTAATTTTGCTTGCAATTTTGAAAAATTAACTAACAGACTTATGTACTAATTAATTGGTATTTTAGAAATATAATAGTTAATTCAGTTAATTAAACATACAAAATGCAAAATTAAAGTATGAGAGGCCACTTAATCATGATTTTAAATTTAAAAAATAAATGTTATTAGGGATGAATATTCTAAAGATCAATATTTTGTGATGATAAACAGTGAGACGAACACCCTAGGTGAATTCAAATCTCACCTATGACATAGTATACATTATATATGAGGAGTTTGAAATAATTGTGAGGTTAGGTCGTCCATTAGGATTCATATGTACTTTTTATTTTACCTTATTCACTAATAAAAAAATTTTATAGGACTGAATTCATTCATTTCCTTCTAGATTAGGATGTGAAAATTTTTCATATATTATTGGTCCAATTTGAAACTTGCAATTTAAAAATTAGTCAAAAGGCATCCGCTTAAGTCATGAACAACTCTCTTAATTATTTTCGTAATTTTTTCTTACTTTTATTTTATTTATTTATCTAGAAAAAAAAGAGAGGAACATTCAAAGACAATTTAAAGAGATAATTAAGGAAAAAACAAAGCTAATGAGCTTGTGATTTTTACTGTCGGTCCCATGACGTGATGAACAAAAGATATTATTACACAGGAGAAATTTTATACTTCGGCAATTTATCAAAAGGCGCACCTAAAAATTGGAAATTATCAATTCCGTATCATAGTTTCTATTTTACCAAAAGGCGCAGGCCTTTATGTGAACTTCCTCTTATACCCCTCTTCTAATTACTGTCTTTCTCTTTCTCTCTCTCAGTAACAAATTTCGAGACGTCCGTACACATGCTTGTTCAGACTTTTATCTTAAAATAATATATTATGGAATCGGTGTTAAAAACGAAAGGTAAAAACTAAAAAAATATTTCAGTTTCCAAACTTGATTAATATATAAATATTTTTTAATATTTCATCCGATTAGTTAAAACTTTGATTAATATATAAATATTTTCAAGTAAAAATGTAAGGTAAATGATTTTTTTAAATTTGATTAATATTAACTAATATATTTAATAATATTTAATAAATATATTAATATAAAAAAAATTTAAAAAAAAACGTAAACTGTGGGCCTGAAATAAAACATTTCAGGCCCACACTGGGCCTGAAATGTTTTATTTCAGGCCCACGTTGGGCCTGAAATGTTTTATTTCAGGCCCAGTGTGGGCCTGAAATGTTTTGTTTCAGGCCCACGTTGGGCCTGAAATCTTTTGATTTCAGATGCGACGTGAACTCAAATTTTTTTTCTATTTTAAGAATATATTAATATATAAAAAACGTATCAAAACACTTAATTTCAGATTCAAACGCAGGGCCTGAAGTCATCCCAGAAGGGTCTGAAGTCAAATAACTTCAGAACCTATAAATAATTAATTTAATAAATAATAATTAAATATAAAAAATATTTTTAAAATTAAAAATTTTTTAGTGCCCTGGGCCTGAAGTCATCCGACTTCAGGCCCTCCATCAATGATATAAAAATATATTTTAAAAAAAAATTATAAAAAAGGTTAATATATAATTACATATTATATAGTAGTGGTTTAGGTATATCAGTGAGTTTGGGTGTCGAAACATCTAATAGGAGTGGTCTAGGAGATGAGATTTTGAGTGCCGAAACATCTAATCTTGCTGTATCACCAATGCTATAGGAGTGGTTTAGGTATATCAGTGAGTTTTGAGCAAAACTCACTGATGGACCTACCATATTTGGAATTTTGAAAACCCTATATCAGTAGACAGGGTTGAGCTAGGAGATAAGATTTTGGGCGTCGAAACATCTAATCTTGCTGTATCACCTATGCTATAGGAGTGGTTTAGGTATATCAGTGAGTTTTGAGCAAAACTCACTGATGGACCTACCATATTTGGAATTCTGAAAACTCTATATCAGTAGACAGGGTAGAGCTAGGAGATGAGCTTTTGGGTGCCGAAACCTCTAATCTTGCTGTATCACCAATGCTATAGGAGTGATTTAGGTATATCAGTGAGTTTTGAGCAAAACTCACTGATGGACCTAACATATTTGGAATTCTGAAAACTTTATATCAGTAGACAGGGTTGAGCTAGGAGATGAGATTTTGGGTGCCGAAACATCTAATCTTGCTGTATCACCAATACTATAGGAGTGGTTTAGGTATATCAGTGAGTTTTGAGCAAAACTCACTGATGGACCTACCATATTTGGAATTCTGAAAACCCTATATCAGTAGACAGGGTTGAGCTAGGAGATGAGATTTTGGGTGCCGAAACATCTAATCTTGCTATATCACCAATGTTATAGGAGTGGTTTAGGTATATCAGTGAGTTTTGCTCAAAACTCACTGATGGACCTACCATATTTGGAATTCTGAAAACCCTATATCAGTAGACAGGGTTGAGCTAGGAGATGAGATTTTGGGTGCCGAAACCTCTAATCTTGCTGTATCACCAATGCTATAGGAGTGATTTAGGTATATCAGTGAGTTTTGAGCAAAACTCACTGATGGACCTACCATATTTGGAATTCTGAAAACTTTATATCAGTAGACAGGGTTGAGCTAGGAGATGAGATTTTGGGTGCCGAAAACTCTAATCTTGCTGTATCACCAATGCTATAGGAGTGATTTAGGTATATCAGTGAGTTTTGAGCAAAACTCACTGATGGACCTACATATTTGGAATTCTGAAAACCCTATATCAGTAGACAGGGTTGAGCTAGGAGATGAGATTTTGGGTGCCGAAACATCTAATCTTGCTATATCACCAATGCTATAGGAGTGGTTTAAGTATATCAGTGAGTTTTGCTCAAAACTCACTGATGGACCTACCATATTTGGAATTCTGAAAACCCTATATCAGTAGACAGGGTTGAGCTAGGAGATGAGATTTTGGGTGCCGAAACCTCTAATCTTGCTGTATCACCAATGCTATAGGAGTGGTTTAGGTATATCAGTGAGTTTTGAGCAAAACTCACTGATGGAACTACATATTTGGAATTCTGAAAACTCTATATCAGTAGACAGAGTTGAGCTAGAAGATGAGATTTTGGGTGCCGAAACCTCTAATCTTGCTGTATCACCAATGCTATAGGAGTGGTTTAGGTATATCAGTGAGTTTTGCTCGAAACTCACTGATGGACCTACCATATTTGGAATTCTGAAAACCCTATATCAGTATACAGGGTTGAGCTAGGAGATGAGATTTTGGGTGCCGAAACCCTATATAGCATTGGTGATACAGCAAGATTAGGGGTTTCGGCACCCAAAATCTCATCTCCTAGCTCAACCCAGTCTACTGATATAGGGTTTTCAGAATTTCAAATATGGTAGGTCCATCAGTGAGTTTTGAGCAAAACTCACTGATATACCTAAACCACTCTTATAGCATTGGTGATACAGCAAGATTAGAGGTTTCGGCACCCAAAATCTCATCTCCTAGCTCAACCCTGTATACTGATATAGAGTTTTCAGAATTCCAAATATAGTAGGTCCATCAGTGAGTTTTGCTCAAAACTCACTGATATACCTAAACCACTCCTATAGCATTGGTGATACAACAAGATTAGAGGTTTCGGCATCCAAAATCTCATCTCCTAGCTCAACCCTGTCTACTGATATAGGGTTTTCAGAATTCCAAATATGGTAGGTTCATTAGTGAGTTTTGCTCAAAACTCACTGATATACCTAAACCACTCCTATAGCATTGGTGATACAACAAGATTAGAGGTTTCGGCACCCAAAATCTCATCTCCTAGCTCAACCCTGTCTACTGATATAGGGTTTTCAGAATTCCAAATATGGTAGGTCCATCAGTGAGTTTTGCTCAAAACTCACTGATATACCTAAACCACTCCTATAGCATTGGTGATACAGCAAGATTAGATGTTTCGGCACCCAAAATCTCATCTCCTAGCTCAACCCTGTCTACTGATATAAAGTTTTCAGAATTCCAAATATGTTAGGTCCATCAGTGAGTTTTGCTCAAAACTCACTGATATACCTAAATCACTCCTATAGCATTGGTGATACAGCAAGATTAGAGGTTTCGGCACCCAAAAGCTCATCTCCTAGCTCTACCCTGTCTACTGATATAGAGTTTTCAGAATTCCAAATATGGTAGGTCCATCAGTGAGTTTTGCTCAAAACTCACTGATATACCTAAACCACTCCTATAGCATAGGTGATACAGCAAGATTAGATGTTTCGACGCCCAAAATCTTATCTCCTAGCTCAACCCTGTCTACTGATATAGGGTTTTCAAAATTCCAAATATGGTAGGTCCATCAGTGAGTTTTGCTCAAAACTCACTGATATACCTAAACCACTCCTATAGCATTGGTGATACAGCAAGATTAGATGTTTCGGCACTCAAAATCTCATCTCCTAGACCACTCCTATTAGATGTTTCGACAGTCAAGCTCACTGATATACCTAAACCACTACTATATAATATGTAATTATATATTAAACTTTTTTATAATTTTTTTTAAAAATATATTTTTATATCATTGATGGAGGGCCTGAAGTCTGATGACTTCAGGCCCTCCTTGGGCCTGAAGTCGGATGACTTCAGGCCCCAGGGCACTAAAAATTTTTTAATTTTAAAAATATTTTTTATATTTAATTATTATTTATTAAATTAATTATTTATAGGTTCTGAAGTTATTTGACTTCAGACCCTTCTGGGATGACTTCAGGCCCTGCGTTTGAATCTGAAATTAAGTGTTTTGATACGTTTTTTATATATTAATATATTTTTAAAATAGAAAAAAAATTTGAGTCCACGTCGCATCTGAAATCAAAAGATTTCAGGCCCAACGTGGGCCTGAAACAAAACATTTCAGGCCCAACGTAGGCCTGAAATAAAACATTTCAGGCCCACAGTTTACGTTTTTTTTAAATTTTTTTTTATATTAATATATTTATTAAATATTATTAAATATATTAGTTAATATTAATCAAATTTAAAAAAATCATTTACCTTACATTTTTACTTGAAAATATTTATATATTAATCAAAGTTTTAACTAATCGGATGAAATATTAAAAAATATTTATATATTAATCAAGTTTGGAAACTGAAATATTTTTTTAGTTTTTACCTTTCGTTTTTAGCGCCGATTCCATAATATATTATTTTAAGATACAAGTCTGAACAAGCATGTGTACGGATGTCTCGAAATTTGTTACTGAGAGAGAGAAAGAGAAAGACAGTAATTAAAAGAGGGGTATAAGAGGAAGTTCACATAAAGGCCTACGCCCTTTGGTAAAATAGAAACTATGATACGGAATTGGTAATTTCTAATTCTTAGGTACGCCCTTTGGTAAATTGCCGTTTATTCTTTCATATGATAATCTATCCTAATACTTGTGTTAATCTATCATTCAAATATCAATTGGATCATGTTCATGGGCACTCATGTCTTTTTAGAAAAGTAGATCTACTACTTTAATCATCCTTTTAGGATCGGCCTCACGGATATGGAGGAAAATAAATTCAGGTATACAGGTGAAAGACACATGATAAGGTAAATGGCAAGTCGTGAGTTTCTGTAAGTATTCGATCAGTAAATGTTACGTTAAAAATATCATATGTTAATCGTCCGTACTATATCCTAGGGATACTCATGTCATTTTAGAAAAGGTAAGTCCACTACCTCAGCAGCCCCTAAAATTGATCCTACGAATATAGAAGGAGATAAATAAACCTACATATATAGGTTAGAGGAGCATGTAAAGAAATATCATATCATCAATTTTTGAAAATTGATCCTTGACTATTACACCAAAATTCACTGGCATTCATAGTCTATGCTAGAGGGTCACTCATCTCTTTTAAAGGGGCGCTTGTTATACATTTAACAATGAAAATTATAATGGATTTTGATTGAGGGGTTTATGAGTTTAGTAATAATCTAATAAGGTCAGATTATAAAAGTTAGGATATCATATTTATATTTTAATTCAAATTCTTATATATCAAACATCATAAATAAAAATCAAATAAATTTCATTACCATTCTTACTTATGAAGCACCCCCTAAGTCTTCCCCGGAACGGTGATCACGAGGAAGACGCGTTCAAACTTCAAAGCGCCTGCTTTTCCACTGACTGTTCTCGAAGACGCAATTGGCATAAAATTGAATCAGTGATCCCCACCGAGAAAAACACCCTAGTCTTCATATTTATAATCGTCATGGCTTAATTAGTCAAAAAAGCGACATCTAATTAACTAGTAATTTGGGTGACATCTATCAATTAAGGCGAAACCTTAATTTGTAGCATCTAAGTCGATCATTGCTTGGGATTTGTCCAAGCTGAAAGAGACGCTGTTGGATTCGATCGAGTCAATGCGTGTGGCATATTCGCTCAGGCCTAGACATTTCCACGAAATTAATGAGAAATTTCTTTTGGCACGATCAAGGAGCAATCTAATTCTTCGTTAGTCCTTATTAATCTTTTTAAGCTTCACTGAGCTCCAGAGGCTGCTCATGTCAGACACGAGAGAAACTTTGGAAAACAATAACGAGGCGTATGTGGATCATTAAATTAAACACGGCAAACAGAAACAATGTAACGACTCGGCCCGTCGACCCGACCCCTCGATCTCTTAGGCGGCTAAATTCTATTTTTGATGGCTCAACAACCTAGCCCCTTTGGTCGTCGATTGTCGACCGTCGTTACTCACAAGAACTTCTCACCCCTGGTCAGTGGATTTTTATCTTCCCCAGGATTCGAACTCTAGACCTCCATGCTAAGTATTAGAGTTTATGAATCCTGGTAGCCAAGTGAGCGTGAGGGCCTGAAATCAAAGGAATTCAGACCCTCCCAAGGCTATTCACACCCTACCTCTCTAGCCATCCAAGGTCCAACAAAGTAGTATCAGAGTCTGGGGCTCTTTCCAACGGTTTAACACCTGGGAGCAAACAAGGATGACTTTGAGAGAAGGCTTCAGCATCAACAGACCCTCACCGTCGGGTGTGGGAAGATTGTTGGGCACGACCTAGAGAACCGTCTGATAGGGCTTGAAGGGTCATGTCGCTACAAACAAACAAAGGGAAATCGAGAACTTGTCACAGTGGTCTGGCTCGAATATAATCAAGCTTGATCGGTTAATTCGCTCAGGAGGGATGCTTGCCATGGAAGATGTCGCATGGCAGGAAGAAGTCGTAGACCTGTCTTTATAAAATTCACGGACCCAGAAGGTTGCCATTTACTTCCCTGTCTCTCTCTCTCTCTCTCTCTCTCTCTCCTCTCTCCCCTGTTTCTTGCCCTCGAGCAGTAGTTTGGTTTTGAGTTGGACGGACCATCCATCGATGGGGAGAGCGCCATGCTGTGACAAGGCCAACGTGAAGAGAGGGCCGTGGTCGCCGGACGAGGACGTGGTTCTCCGGAGTTACATGGAGAAGCATGGCACCGGCGGCAACTGGATTGCTCTGCCCCAGAAAGCAGGTTTTGATGATAATTTCTTAATCCTCCATAAATTCATGATTTTGTAGTTTAATTATTCATTTCAGGACTCAATCGCTGCGGGAAGAGCTGCCGTTTGAGATGGCTCAACTATCTCAGGCCCAACATCAAGCACGGCGGGTTCACAGAGGAAGAAGATAACGTCATTCTCTCTCTTTACGGAAAACTAGGCAGCAGGTGACGAGCCAAATCATCTCCCGACAGTTTAATTGCCGATCGATCAATATATCTCTCCACTAATCTATCTTGAATCTTGAAATTAGGTGGTCGATCATCGCCGCCCATCTCCGCGGAAGAACGGACAACGACGTCAAGAACTACTGGAACACCAAGCTGAAGAAGAAGCTGATCATGTCGAGTAAGGACGACGCCGTGAAGAATCCGCCTGCAACTCCCCCGCCCGCTTTGCTCCGCGCGGTCGCCGTCAAACCGGAGCCCAAGCTGTATTCGCCACCATTGTCCGCCAATCACTTGAGCTCCATGGTTAACGATCAAGAAGGCTCCGTGTCTTCGTCCACCATCACAGCCGACGACTGCAGCAGCAGCAGGGCCGGCGAGGAAGATATGCTGCTGCCGGCGGAGTTTGACTTGGGATTTCTGAGCGAGCTGCTAGGAGGTTACTGGGACGAGGAGAAGCTGGGGGAGATGCCGCCTCCTCTTCTTTGGACGACGGCTCCAGAGTTGAGATATTCTTAGCAATGGCGTGAGCCACTGTTGAAGCTCAGTTTGGCGATCAGTTAACAGAGTATTATATTAGTGTACATGTTTTTCTTTTTTTCTTAACTGAATTTGAGGTTGTATATGGGAGAACCTCTGTGGTAGACATAGTCTTCGAATTCAACAAAAAAAAAAATTTAAAATTTTAAAATTAATATGACATCGTAATTATAGTGATTTTCGATGAATTTATCGTATTCCCAGAATATAATTTAATTCGGGACGGAGACCGTCGATGATATCCGGACGACAATCGAACATGTACATGTTGATTGTCATATTATTTTTTAAAATTTTTCCTTAAATGTATTATTACTCATCTATCAAATAGATTCTAAAAATCGTTAAAGGGGAAATTTTCTTAAATTCCCCAATCTTAAAATTTTCTTTACATGCAGTCCCCATTCAAAATTTTCTTTGCATACAGTCCCTGATAGGATTGACAAGACAGTTTTATGAGTATTATTTGAAGAAAATTGAGTATAAAAGTTAGAAATTTGAGTATGTAAGGTTGCATCCACCATATCAAAAAACTGTGTACTCAATTTTCACTCTTTTATACTCAAATTTTACTCTTTTATACTTATTTTTCACTAATGTATACTTAATTTTCATTCTTTTATACTCAATCCATCAGAAAATAAATGTAAAGAATTTATCAAATGAGAAATATAAACAAACGTCAAATCGGAATTGGAAAGTTTTCTAAAATTTATCTATCTATTAAATGTCTCTCCTCTCTTCTGCGGAGTCATCATCTATTGTGCAGTGAAATGTGCGTGACTTTAAAGTCGATGGTCAGCAAGATCGACTGGTTGTCGAGGGGGGTGTCATGAGAGTTGCATGGGTGGTGAAATGGGGGCCTTGTTCAATGGCGATGGTAGAGAAAAGGACAAGAAATGGCCAGGGAGGAATCTTCCGCACTGTATGTTTTCTTTAGTGACTCCCTGGTTCCTTCCCCACTTTCAGCAACGTTGACAATGGAATGCACCGATGCTTCGTTTCTAATTT
This sequence comes from Boesenbergia rotunda, assembly GCA_024364735.1. Classification (NCBI taxonomy): domain Eukaryota; kingdom Viridiplantae; phylum Streptophyta; class Magnoliopsida; order Zingiberales; family Zingiberaceae; genus Boesenbergia; species Boesenbergia rotunda. Next base: position 541,747 of record JAGFNQ010001732.1, read on the forward strand.
CTTTAAATTTTTTTTGAGATTTGGAGATTAATTTTTTTTTTTGGCCGTGGAAATGGCCAAGGATCAGCTTCGAGGAAGTTTCACCTGTGTGGATCACATCAATGAAATAAACAAGACTAACTAGAAGCCGTTTATATATAGACATCAGTGTGCATGATCGACACATCTAGGTATTTAAATTTGATTTTCTCAAAAAAAAATAAGAAAATATAATTTTCTAAAAAATAAAAATAAAAAATGAAACAAATCAAATGCCCCGTAACATTTTTCACTGTTAGAGTAAAAAAAATACTTTTAGTAAAAATCTATCACAGTAATACAATAAAAATCACGGAATATATCAGCTCTCTCATTTCCCAAAATGAGAAATTGAATGTATAATAAATCTCTCTCTTACACGTCGTTCTCAATTCTAAGTCGTCCTTTCTCATTTAAATATTCACTCATGAATTCCAACAAAATAACAGGCCGTCCGTAGTGGTCAATCCTAAAATCCTAGCCGCCCTCGTGACCATCAAACTCATAAGCATTAAACCTCATCCTTAAATTCCAATATAGAGCTCGTGATCATCATCAATCCTGAACAATCACAAAAATGACACCTAACTAAGCCAGCAAGCACTGTGAGAGTTATTGCCAAGATCTTGAATGGCTTCATAAAGATGAAGCTTAATTGTTTCCATATATATTATATCATCATAAAACAGCATTTAAACAATCAACAACAGTCATAAAAATGACACCTAACTAAGCCAGCAAGCACTGTGAGAGTTGTTGCCAAGATCTTGAATGGCTTCATAAAAATGAAGCTTAATTGCTTCCATATATATTATATCATCATAAAACAGCATTTAAACAATCAACAACAGTCAACAGATGCTTAATTACATCCGTGCCTATTAACACACTGCTGGACGGAAAATTGAGCCAGCTTAGCTTTCAAACAACATACTGTTGGAAAGACAATGGAACTAAAATAATAGTGTTTGTCATAGTTCGCACCAGAGGAGGTTGGCCTGTGACCAACTGGAGGATAATCACTCCAAAGCTATAGACATCATCACTCTTCTCACTGAGTTGGTTGGGAGAAGAGTACCTGAGAGCATTAGCATAGCCGACTTAGTTTCCATCTTGCTACAAACAGTAGAAAAGTATTGAAACAATGGAAACAACACTAAGCAAATGGGAATGTACACCAGCAACTGCAGTGATTTAAACAATCTCCGTATTGGGTTATGCCCTGATGAAAACAATTTTGGAAGAAGCGAGTTATTTTAGGTCTATAAGAAAAGACCTAAAATGGGAAGCAGAGAGTTGTTTGTATAAAAGAAATATAAGAAAAGTAGAAGAGCTAATGGATTTAAAAGGAGGAATTCCTACAAGCAATGTAAAAGATTTCTCGATCCTAATGATGCCTAAATAAACTCTCACAATAGACTTCATCTTTTACAGAATTGAGATCCAATGCTGTGTCAACTCTAACAAGACTTGCTACTTTGGCATCTAGACTTCCACTCAGAAGGATATTTGAACTCTTCACATCTCTATGGATGAGTGGTGGGTTGCATGCAGTGTGAAAATACTCCAGTCCTGCATATTGTTAAGCTCATGATATTGGGATGAAAAGGATAACAAAAGACCCATTGAGTGATCAAGGATGGATAGACTAAAAAGCCTTTTGCAGCTCCAATTGGAATGTTAAGAGGATGCACACAACTGTAAGCAGCATTACTATGAATGTTACCTATTTAAGACAATTAGATAAAGCATTAACTTGACTATTGAAATATGGGCATATTTATGTTATTATATCACACGATTATGTAAAATAAAACAAAACAAAGTGAAGCCTTGGAGAAAGAAATATGTTGACTACAGATCTGTCCGTATTCAAGATTTAAAGCAAACCAGATGAAATGTGTGATTCAAACCTGTAAGATGATCTTGTAGGGTTCCTTGTGGCATGTACTCATAGATAAGTTCCAGATTATCCTCCTCCATGCAGTAGCCAAGCAAAGAAACAAGATTCTTATGATGAATCCTTGTCAAGTTTTGAGCCTGTTAACTCTTGAGGATGCAGAAATAGATAGTAGCTAGAAATAAGGAAGATCCATAACGTATGGACAGAAATTTAGTTAAATAAAAGATCCATTTGCAAATTACTAATAGGCCAAAAGAAATCTAGACTCTGGACCAGCCTTTTTTGTGTTACTATTTAGGTTCACCTTCAGAAGATATGAACTTCTTTCGTAAATAATGCTCAAATGGGAATCTTACAGGATTCAGAAAGATGACAATGCTCCTAGAGCATCCGGTATTTCTCCTGTTAGGTTGTTGTAAGACAAGTCATTGAAATGAAAGTCGATAAACAATTAAAATAACAACGAAAGATAATAAAACCAGTCATAAAAATGTTAAAATCTCCACAGGAAAAGATCCAGATAAACCATTCAAGGGTCTGTGGAACAACTAAAATGAACCACATAAATAACTTCACAAACCAAAAAAAATAAGAAGACCCTTCATACCCTTCTTCCTCATCAAGATTGTGAAGAATAAGTTAGACCAAACCAATCAAATCAATTAGCTTAAATCATAACTTTCAAAGGGTCTGTGGAACAACTAAAATGAACCGCATAAATAACTTCACAAACAAAAAAAAAGAAGACCCTTTGTACCCTTCTTCCTCATCAAGATTGTGAAGAATAAGTTAGACCAAACCAATCAAATCAATTAGCTTAAATCATAACTTTCAAAATAATGGTTGATCTTCAATATTCTAGTACAACAAATGGGTTCCATGTACCTTAACTTCGATATGAAAAATATTCCTCAATATTCCAACATAAAAAACTGAATGCCTAAGCAAGTTTGAAGTATAAAGATAGAAGTTTTTCTTGCACAAGTTCCTAAACAAAGTCACAAGAAATCCTTCAAACAGAACAATTATAATCAACATAATGTATATCAAATTGTTAAATCAACAAAATCTAGAAGCTTGTTACTATTTCTAGATGGTTTAACATTCATCTTCAAAACTTTTGCTTCAAATAAAAAAAATGACATGAAGGCTAAGCATTAAATTTACAACAAAGTCACAACATGGCAAAATAAGAGGATATAGAACCGGACAATGCACTTGAAGATAAATTCCTGGAGAAAATAATGATATGCAGTTAATATCTCTGAAACATGCTTTCACATTATTGTATTTAATTAGCAATGTTTAAATTAAAACTCACATTGATACGATCCTTGATGAATTGGTTCCATAGCTACAAGTCACGCCATCCGAGGGTATTGTCCGGGAACACATGGGTCACCCGACCAACTTTTCTTCACCTTATATTGTTCTCACTGAGGTCCAAATGATCAAATACCAAATGTTGAATTACTATAGAAAACAATATAACCATTGTTCAACAAAATAATTAGAAAATAAATTTTAGTAGAATCACATAGCCTTTGTTTAACAAAATAATCAGAAGAATTGTTTTCACGTGTTTGCTAGTTCAAGAGTTTTTCTTAGAATTATTTTGGATTTGTCTGCCATCTTCACCATGTACATTGAGGTTAACTTAATATAAGGGTTTATATTCTCAAGAAGTTTATTCTCAAAAAAAAAAAATTATGTTTAGATGTTTACTGGTAAAATGCTCGAAATTTATCTCTAACTTAGGTGCCTGATGAGATTGTGAACTCTTACTTAATTAAAGAATAAAAATATCCCTAATAAGAAACTAACTACATGTCTTATATATATATATATATATATAAATTCAACCACATTATAATAATAGAAATTATATAAGATTAAGCTAAGTTAAATATGTAATGCAACATTGTTATAGTAAGTTAAATTTGTAACTTAGTCATGCTAAGTCAAATATAAAGGGTAAAACATAATGTAGTTATCCAAAAAAATCCCAAAATATGAGATTGTTGAGAAACTCATCACTTAGGTCACATATATGTTGCAAAACTTTGATTTTCAACTTCAATATTCATCCAAATAGAAATAAGTGTCAGTTTAATGTCAAATGTAACCAATTAACTGAGATAGATGGCCTTAGATAAAATATGTCCAAAAGTTATAAACGGGTATGAATGTCATAGGACTTACTAAATTAAATACTTAATAAATGTCTCAATCATGTAATCAAACTGCATCGAGATCACATAAACAACCATTTTTCCCTGTAAAATAAGCATACTCCCCTCACCAAGTAGGATAGTGCCAAAAGAGAGTCATAGCAATGTGAAACATGGAACAGGGGCATGGTAGGACTTATCATGCACAAGGAACTAGAAAGTGCATCATCATTTTCATACCATCGCCGGAGTCTGTGCCGAGCGGATGAAATTGCATGGCGGTGAAAACCTCGATGGCGTTAGTAGGATCAGTGTATTTCGTAGAGCTGCCGCAGTCAATGCTGATGAAGCCTGCAGATGAATTGAAAACACTAATTAACAAAACTTTGTGAGATTGACGGTGAGGTCGGAAGACGGATGAAGATGATCACCTTGAGTTGAAGGCTGGCCATAAACTTCAGTGACGGCGATGATCTCGAGCAGAAGGAAGAGCCATAGAAGCCTTTCGGATGAGTTCAAGAGAAAGAAAATGCATGACTTTCTTACCGTACCGATTACTGTTTCATAAATGATTCTAAAATCGGATGTTGAAGCAGTAGAATTCAATCAGTTTAGACAGGATAGAGATAGTTTTTTAAATAAGATCAGAGTGGCCCATTCCATTATTTTCTTCACAAAGTAAGAGAAAATAAAATAAATCAGGAAGCAAATTGGCTAACAAAAAAAAAACAGATTCAAGAACTCCAACTAGCAAATTGTAATAGATGGTGTAATGGCATAATCGTGTCATTGAATCATTATCATTTCGAACAAAGATCTACAATCATGTAATGTTTTAAAGCAGAGATGTAAGAACAGAGACGGGAATAACATCAAACACCTCGCCTGCAACCTGGTTACCAGCTACCGTTTATTGTCCCCAGTTACAGAGGGAGCTTGAGCAGAACTCCAATTAAGAATCCCCCTTATCAATCATCATCGATATTGACTAAGAATGTTTGAAACTGGTGGCGATGGGGATGACAACAAACAAGACGAGGATGAGAAGGAAGATGATGGCGATGCAGAGCCACTTGCGGCTGCTCCTCTGGTACTCCTTGGCGGACTTGAGCTCCTTGGTGCCGTCCTTGACGTAGTGAGCGGCGCTGGCGACGTGATGCTCAATGTCATCCATCTGTTCCCCCTGAACCTCCACCATCACCGCCATGTCAAGGAAAACCTGGTGCAGCTCCAGCAGGCTCCGCTCCACCTCCTTCGCGGCATCGTGCCGATCCTGGATCTCCTGCACCGCCGCCGCCACGATCCCACGCCCCTGCTCCAGCATCGCCTTCCTCATCATCCCCTCGCTGTCCCCGTCTGCGATAATCCGCTCAATCACCTCCTCCGACGCCGCCTCCCCCGTCAGCGTGAAGTAGCGCCGCTCCACCGTCTCCCGGTACTCCGCCATCGTCCTCTGCCGCAGCGCCTGGAACTCCATCATCATCTCCTTGAGCTTCTTCCGAAGTCCGTTGGTGACGGCGGTTCGGGTCCGGTCAACCGGCGTGCCCTCCCGGCATCCTGACAGCCGCCGGTTCGCGGCGTTGGAGCGATCCATCGAATCAAGGCGGCCGCGGATGTCGCGAGCCGTCTTAAGAACCTGGACGATGTCGGCGTTGATCCGGTCGCGGAGGCTGCGGAGGGCCTCCGGCTTGTGAGTCGACTTGCTCTCCTCGTTGGCGGCCTGGAGACGCGCGAGGAGATCGCGGACGGACGCCATCTCCTCCTTCACAAGCTCCGCCTCCTCGAAGAACTGGAGTAGGTGGCCGTCAGCGCCGGCGGCCGCCATCTCGATGGCTGCTTCGACCTCCCCGCCGCCCGATTCGAGGTCCCTGAGGACCTCCTTCTTGAGATCTGCATAGCTGTAGAAGGATTTGGTGATGAGGTTGTTCATCTTTCTCTCCTTGCCTTTTGCTTCTGAATCTCTTGTTGTTTCTGATGCAATGAGAGAGGGGGAGGAACGGAGAGAACTGAGGAGAGTTAAAGGGGAGAAGTGCAACGGTCGGAGACGGTCTTCCCCAACGGCTAGAAATGGTAATCAATTAGGTATTGGATTACGGGTTCAACTAGCGGATCCCGATGTCACCCGTAAGCCGTTTACCCGCAGCCCGTTATCCTTTGAATTCAAATTCAAATGCAGCGACCCTCGGGCAGTACACTTGTCTTGTATGACTCAATACGCAGTCCAAGTCAGATCACGTCATGTCGTCTTCCTCCCCCACGCTTCCGACGGTCGGACTGCTTCCACCGGGCTCTGAGGAGCGCCGCCCACACAGATCACCGGAGCTCACAAAGAACCGTAAACGTCGATTTGGACCATCTCCAATCTAATATTATATTTAGTATAAATTTCATACTAAAATGATACAATTTTAACACCAAAAACTATTTTAGTTCTAATCCACTAACATTATATCACACTAAAAAGGAATATTCCTTAAAATATTTTATTTCGTCTTATTCAAAATTTAATTATCCACGTTATATGATATTTATTATATTTAAAATTAATATTTTATTTATTTTAATAAGTTAATTTTGAAAAATTTACATCCAATTAATATATAAAAAAAAATTTAAAATCACAAACAATTAACATAATTACTAATTTTTATTTAAAACAAACAATAACACTTACTATTATTTATTTTATTATATTTGTTTTATGATATTAGTGATATAATTTATAAATATAATTAAAATTAAAATATGCTTAATAAATAAATTTTTTATTAAATTAAATCTTTATAATTATGTTTAATAAAATTAAAATACGATATTATATTTTTTAATTTATATTTATAATATATATTTAATATTTTTAAATAATTATAAAAAAATAATAATTATAAATTAATTTTTATTAATGATATTTAATAATATAATATTTAATAATATATTATATTTGATTTTATTTATTATATAAAATAATAAGAATTTTTAAATATTAAAAAAATTAAAAAATTTCAACACCAAATATGTGTCATGAATAGTACATCACCAACACACCAAATTTGGGATGAGTTTTGGTGTATTGGTTGGAGTGGTTAGGTGTGGGTTTGACATTAAATTTGATATTTTGGTGTATAAATTGGAGATGGTCTTATGCCACCTTCCAGTGCACCCCTAGAACTCAGCGTACACTTCCAGCCTTCCAAGCTCCAGCAACTCACCATGATTACTGAGCATTTTGTATGTACCAATTTATTTGATGATATATATATATCTTTTATCAAAAAATATATTTGAAATGGTCATCTCTCCGAACTGTTTCTAACTTTTGAACTACGTCAGATATCACGCCAATTATGTTCATTCAATACAAAATTACAATCGTGTAATCAACCGATTTTGCTAACCATCTACTTAGATACAACATGAACGTAAACACATCATCACTAAAAAAATGTTAACCATATAGTAAACGAAGGTGGGGTGAATGTTGACTAGGTAACAGACGAATCTGGAATGATTATCCCGGTCCCACGAAAATTATCCACCGATCACCAAGATAAATCGAGAAACGCTCGTAGTGTGCAGGTAGAAGCCCAGCGTCCCAGGGTTCGTATCTTATTTGAAAAAAAAATCTTGTAAAATATATTATAACTAGAGATCGAACTAGGGGTGAGTATTCGGTTAAAACCGAACCGAACCGAACCGAATAAACTAATTTTTTTCAAAAAAAACGAACCGACCGAATTTCTCGATGAAAACCGAACCGAAAAAATTTCGGTTAATTCGGTTTTCGACCGAATTAACCGAATTACACGAAATTTTAAATTTAATTCGAATTTTTAATTAAAATAACCAGATTTTATTTAATTAATTATATTTTTAAATAAAAATAATTAAATTAATATTTTTATTCGATTTATTCGGTTTAACCGAATTACAAAACTCAAAACCGAAACCGAACCGATTTAACCGAAAAACCGAACCGAATTATTAAAAAAAATCGAAAACCGAATTAACCGAACCGAATTTCAAAATTCGATTAATTCGATTCGGTTAATTTAGTTTAACCGAATTTTTGCTCACCCCTAGATCGAACCATGAATATTTAAAATAGTAATTAATCATCTTACTGCTATATCGGAATTCAGAGACAAACATATCATCCCTACATAACAAACAATTTGTTGAGCATGTACCTCATAATTTTCTATTCAAATAAAGTAGTAATTCATCATTAGTATTTTAATAATAAAAATAAAAAACAGTTATATATATACACGGTTTTTAGCAAAGGATCTCTATAAATTTTTGAATTAATAAAAAACATATATTATTTTTATATTTATCAAATAGAACACTTAATTATATTCTTTTCTCATTGTATTCGTATGGCAAAATTAATTTTTTTTTATTCTCTTTCATTCTTATCTACTCTTTTCTTTTTTTTATTTACATGCATGCATAATATGAGTCCCCATAATATTTAAAATTTAAGGGCACTTAATAAGCGAGTTTAGAAGGCGGTCGGGAATGGGAATGAAATCTATTTAATTTTCATTTATGATGTTTGGTATACGAGAATCAGAATCAAAATATGGATATGATACTCTTGATTTTATAACCCAATCCCCACTAGGTTAGTACTAAACTCATAAACCTTAAATCAAAACTCATTACCATTCCATTGTCGAATATATACCAAGCACCCCCTTATTTATGTTGATGCAGTCTGACCCTGATTGTTGTTTTGGTGTTTGACACCGATTTATGTTTGATTCAAGTTTGGTTGAATTCGGATTAAGTCCAGGTGGATCGAGAGACCGCACGCTGGCATGGAAAAAGTCCTAGCTTGGAGGGCTAGGTGTGAAAAGTCTTAACTTGGATGGTTAGGCGTGAAAAAGTCCTAGCTTGGAGGGCTAGGTGTGAAAAGTCCTAACTTGGATGGTTAGGGGTGAAAAGTCCTAGCTTGGAGGGCTAGGTGTGAAAAGTCCTAACTTGGAGGATTAGGTGTGAAAAAGTCCTAACTTGGAGGGTTAGGTGTGAAAAAGTCCTAGCTTTGAGGTCTAGGTGTGAAAAGTCCTAACTTGGAATGTTAGGTGTGAAACTCTGGCTTGGAGGGCCAGGTCCTAGCTTGGATGGCTAGGTTGATGAAACCCTGGCTTGGAGGGCCAGGTCCTAGCTTGGAGGGCTAGGTTGATGAAACCCTGGCTTGGAGGGTCAGGTCCTAGCTTGGGAAGTTAGGTGATTGAAATCCCGGTGAGTGAAACCAGACCCTAGCTTGGAGGGCTAGGTTGAAGTCTCGGTGAGTGAAACTGGGCATGGAGTCTTGGTCCGGGGGACTGAGCAGGAGTCAGAGAAGACTGGAGGCCCGTTCTCTTGACTTAGAGTGGTATTGACCTTGCCTGGATCGGTCTGGTGACCGATCAGGGAAGTTGACATGGAGTTCCCTCGTGGATCGGTCTGGTGACCGATCCAGCTATGACTGATCGGTCTGGTGACCGATCAGGGAGCATACAGTGACTTTGGAACCTTACTGCTCGGCTCCTGATCGGTCTGGTGACCGATCAGGGAGACTATTCAGATCGTTCTGGTGAACGATCCAGGGATCTCAGGAATCACGAGCTTCTCACTATAATCGATCAGGCTGGAGCTTGATCGGTCAGGAAGTGTCCTGATTGGTCTCAGACCGATCAGGCCACAACCTGATCGGTCTGGTGACCGATCAGGGGTGTGGCAGAAAGAAGTTGGAGGAAACCCAGTTGGTGCTGGATCAGCCTGGTGACCGATCACCAGAAAGTCGCGATTTCCAGTTTCTCACCGTGGACCGATCAGGCTGGAGCCTGATCGGACTGAGCCTATCCTGATCGGTCTGGTGACCGATCAAGGTTCACTCTGATCGTCTGATAATCGATCAGAAGCTGAACTTTAATTTGAAATGCATGTCAGACGCTCTGAATAGTCCGTAAAGGTCCATATGATCTGCTAATTGCACTTTGTTTTGTTTATAAATAAAATAATTTTTATCTTTAAAAAGGTGTTACACGTGATTTCTGTTTATTTTTTTTCGCAAGTTCTCTATGTCTATAACTTGATTTTATGATTCAAACACTTTTTTATCCTTAACAAAAATATGATTTTGGCTAAGCAAAATTGTCTTTCTGTTCATTATTCAGTTCAAATTGCAAAATCTGAAGTCAAACAAATTTTAAAATTTTTAGATCTAGTGGTATTTTTATTTTCACTTATAAATAGATTAGATATGCATCCATATCATGCCTACGTTGGACCTGATATTGTATATATCAAGTTCTCGTTGTGCCTGATATGAAACCATATCAAATCCACGATTCTTCTGTTGGCTAGGATACTTAGTTAAATTTTAAATATTGTTGGGCCCACATTATGTACACATACAAATAAAAAAAGGGAAAGAGAAGAGAGGAAAGTAAAAAAATAAAAAAAAAAGTTGATTTTGTCATAAGAATAGAATGGGAATAGAATATAATTGAGTGTGTTATTTGGTAAACATGAAAGTAATACTCGACTTTTGGTCAATTCGAAAACCTATATATACCCTTTGGTAAAAAGTCGATGTGCTGGTGATGCATGAGACTACAACATGCCACCTTAATCATATTTGAAAACTGCAAGAATGGTACGTCAACGACGTGGTGAAGAGGTTGACCATGAGCAGATGTTAGTGAGTCGTTGTGTCGATGAATGGTTGAAGTCGAAGTGTACGTCCGACTTCAAGAATGGTAGTTGACCTCCGGTTTCAAGAACTGCATAATCAATCATAGGAGGAATGTTAGAGGCGGGCCGGGAGTTCCAAGTGTGTACACTCCGACGCTCAAGTAAGCAGCCGACAAATGTGCAAATGAAGAAGACAATATAAAGTTTCAAAAAAATGATTCTCATATCTACGTCATAAAGGAGAGACCCCGATATATATAACACCTCTCATAATCTTTTAGCATCATCAAGGTGTTCTATCAGCCATAAATGGACAGTCAATTCATTATATTTCCTATGAGATGAAGAATCATGCAAATGACTTTTTAACCAATGGTCATTAAATGGGTATCGGTTGCGGATTTTACTACAGTTGGTTAAAAATAGCCATGTCTTATTAGGGATTTACTTGGGCCTATGTGCTTTTTGGGCCTTTGGACTCACGTCTAAGAACCTCTAAGAGAAAAAGGAGCTATTAAGGATATGCGACCCAAAAATAAGGCATGCTCCGTTAAGAAGGCTCGGTTGGGAATAGAGACCAAGGTATCAGGGCCCATTAAAACTCTCCCACATGAGTAATGTAGGCCATGTCATTGGACCTAGGTATAGGTTCTAGCTAGTTAATTAGCAAACTGTTCTTTTGTTGATCCAACGTTCCAAATCTTATACAAATGATGCAAATATTAATCAACGTGGCCATGTTTGGAAGAACTGCACATCTATATCCATATCACAAACTGTCTCCGTTTGTAAATGCCAACATGGAAAGGACCTGAGCCCAGCCAATTCCAGCGGTGTTGGGTCCAATGGCAGCATCACACCTACCATTAGCAAGACAGTCGTTGTTAATTCCAGTGCTTCGAAAATCCGACTGGCATAGCTTTGCACTGAGCATACATATGGAACGCTTGGTTTATGCATGATGAACCCACCTAAGGAGCTTTACAACCTGCTAATTAGTTGATAATCATCATTGAGGGCACAGCTAATAACGAGGTGGAAGGGTGGATTTCTTGCAGATATCGTCGGCGTTAGAGATTAACTTGAGTTTAGGGGTTGTTGGGAGGGTGATGGATCCTTGCCCGTTCGTCCGGCTCGTAGTAGAGTCTCTTGCGTTGAAGTTGCCGCCGGTGGCGAAGATCGCCGTCTCCGGCGTTCACCCCTCCTCGACCCCCTGCTTTTGCTCCATCCATCTCCAAGACTTCCCCGCGCAAACCGCTCCTCTCCCCCTGTCCCTTGGACCCACGTCGCCGGGCACTAACATGATTGACGTCGCCGCCGCCACTTCCGTTTCGTCGTCCCGAGTCGTTATCAGCCTCGATCCGGCCGCGTTACAGAGGATGTCGAGGCGGCCAGCGATCCTGACCGTGGTGGTCTACGCGGGCCGGAGAGGGAAGTACTCCTGCGCGCTTGCCTCGGGCCGGAGGCTGCTGGGCCAGGTGAGGGTGGCGGTGGACCTGGAGGCGACGGCGGGGCGAGCGGCGGTGGTGCAGAGCGGATGGGTCAGCATGGGGAGCGGGCAAGGCGCTGCGCGGCTCCACTTGGTAGTGCGGACCGAGCCTGACCCAAGGTTCGTGTTCCAGTTCGGCGGCGAGCCGGAGTGCAGCCCGGTGGTGTATCAAATCCAGGGAGCAGGCGGCAGCGGGGTCATTCGCCAGCCAGTGTTCAGTTGCAGGTTCTCCGCCGACCGCCGGCGGACCGACCGATCCAGGTGCAAACGTCACGTGACGAATCTGTTGGGTTAATTTTCTTTTAACTGCCTAGAAAAAGATCCCTTAGATTTGCCTGATGTTGCTACGATTTCATCGACGAGGACTAATTAATACAATTTTCCGCAGCCCGCCGCAAACGAAGTTTGGTGTTCAAAGATGCTTCTTTGGTTCGTTCGCTGGTGAAGGAGAGAACGAGAGGCGCGAGCAGCGCAAGGGGTGGACCGTCACCATCCACGACCTCTCGGGTTCTCCGGTGGCGGCCGCCTCGGTGGTCACGCCTTTCGTCCCATCTCCCGGCTCCGACCGCGTGTCCCGTTCCAACCCGGGCGCGTGGCTCATCCTGCGCGCCGTCGATCCCTCCACTGCGAACTGGAAGCCGTGGGGCCGCCTCGAGGCCTGGCGCGAGGGCGGGTCCCACGACGCCCTGGGCTACCGCTTCGAGCTCGTGCCCGACGCCGGACCCAGCGACGCCTGCACCCCCGCCGCCGAGTCGTCCTCGAGTATCAGCGTCCGGCGGGGCGGAGAGTTCCGCATCGATGCCGGCGTCGACGGCGGTGGGTTCGTGATGGCGGCGACGGCGGAGGGGCAGGGGAAGGTAAGCCGTCCGACGGTCCAGGTGGGGGCGCAGCACGTCGCGTGCCTGGCTGACGTGGCGTTGTTCGTCGCGCTGGCGGCGGCCGTTGATCTCAGCATGGACGCGTGTCAGCCGTTCAGTCAGAAGCTGCGGAGGGAGCTTTGCCAACTACGGCAGGAGTAGCCAGGTCGCTTCATGAGTTTCTCGAATTTTTAGGATTTTTTTAATCCTGGAAATTGGAATTTTGGGAGGGAGAAAGGACGAGTTAACTTATTTTGATTGAAATTTGATTTTTGGTTACTGTTTATCTGTTAAATGATGATAATTTTTTTAAAAAATAATAATATAATCTTCTTTAAAAAATAATAAAGCATCTACTCGCCATGAATATTTTTTAAGAGTGATGATAGGGAGAGTGAATTTGGGAGAGTGAATGGGAGAGTGAATGACGTGGCAGTTATTGTATACACGTCCGATCGACGATCGGACACCATCGGCGGCCTTCGGCCGCCGCCCCGAACCAAACTATACCCTGGGGGGCATGGTGAACCCGTCGGGGATCGCCACAATTGCGATCTCGCATTATTGACCGTCGATTTCGATGGGTTCACCGTTGCCGGCCATCCTGACGAGTTCACCGTCCTCCCAAGGCATAGTTTGATTCGGGACGACAATCAGAGGCCGCCGGTGGTGTCCGATCGTCGATCGAACAAGTACACATTAGCTGGACGTCATTCACTCTCCCATTCACTCTCCCAAATTCACTCTACCAATCATTACTCATTTTTTAAATGAATATTTTTTAATTTATTTTAATAACCAATGAGAAAATTTTATGAAAAAAATTTATAAAAACAGATCAATCATTCTTCGCTTGTTACATGATCCAACGATGAAAAGTTAATTCTTGATAAAATTAGAAATGATAAATTGTGATATGAAAATTTTCATGGCCACAAATTTTAAAATATAAATTTATAAGTGTGATTAGTTATTATCTCAGACATTTACGATTCGATTTTCAACTATGACATTTTATAATTTTTTTAAAATGGGATGCGAATCCTCGGACATTAGACTTCTGGACTACCCGTCACGAGTACTTTCATATTTATCCTGACGGTCGATGGAAAACTTACGTGGAATTAAGTTGGTTGTCCGAGGTTGGAAAACCTCGTTAATCATTTAGCTCTCGGGGCTATGGTGCAGTGGAAGGACGACTAGTTATCATCTCAGACATTCGCGATTCGATTTTCAGTTGCGGTGTATTTTGCAAAAAAATTTTCTCCAAATGGGGCGCGAATCCTGGGGCGTTGAGCTTCTGGACCGCCTGCCACGAGTACTTCCTGATTTATCCTGACAACAGGTGGAAAATTTTCGTGGGGCCGGATCGATTGTGCGAGATTGAAAAAATTTCATTAATCATTTTCTGTCTTCATGGCTATGGTGCGGCGATAGAACGATTCATCGCTATTTCATGCATCCAATCCTTAGTTACCATGTATTTTTTAAAAAAAATGAGTAATGATAGGGACAGTGAATTTGGGACAGTGAATGAGACAGTGAATGACGTGGCAATTATTTTGTATATGTCCGATCATCGATCAGACACTACCGGCGGCCTTCGACCGCCGCCCCGAACCAAACTATATCCTGGGAGGCACGGCGAACCCATCGGGGATCGCCGCAATTGCAATCTCGCATCATTGACCGTCGATTTTGATAGGTTCGCCGTTGCCGGCGATCCTGACGAGTTCACCGTCCTCAGAAAGTATAGTTTGATTCAGGACGATAATCAGAGGCCATCGGTGGTGTCCGATCGGCGATCGGACGTGTACACATTAATTACACATCATTCACTGTCTCATTCACTGTCCCAAATTTACTGTCCCAATCATTACTCATTTTTTAAATAGGATGTGAATTTTGAATTTCTAGATCTGAGTGTTTCTTGATTTAGTCCGGTAATATACGAGAAACTTCAGCGGGAAAAAAATCTTCCACCGTCTACAGTTGGAGATTGAAATCCTCTGGATGCGGTTGCGCACGCTGTCGAGTTCAAATATCTTGTTCGAGGACCGCCAATCGTTCGCCGAAGATGATAATTTTGTTTTTCTCTCTGTTTTGTTGGTCGGAACGATGAACACTAGAATTATTCTAATTCGTAAAAAAAGTACGTTTTGATTCTTGGCTTGCTCCGTACACTACGCACTTTGCCAAAATCAAGACTCCTCCTGCGTCGTCTATCCTTTCCTCCAATTTGTTGGCATTGCAGAATCGAAACTCATCTTGTCCGCCACTTCTCTTCTTCTTCTTCTTCTTCTTCTTCTTCTAAAAAAATCCTTCAGGGGAGATGGGGAAGGTGCTGGTAGGGACCGCGGTGATCTTCGCGGCGGCGGCGGCGGCGGCGGCCGTGGCCGTGACGGCCATCGTGGTACAGCACCGGAGGCGGATCAACAGGCGATGGGCTCGCGCCGCCGCGGTGTTGAAGGAGCTCGAGGAGCAATGCGCCACGCCCGCCGAAAACCTCAAGGAGGTGGCCGACGCGATGACGAAGGAGATGCACGCCGGGCTCGAGTCCGAGGACGGGAGCACGCTCAAGATGCTCATTAGCTTCGTGGATAAACTCCCCACCGGGTACGACTTATCCCTCCTTGTAATTGTTTACTCGTAGATCCAACTTGATTGCCACATTGACAGGGATGAGAGGGGATTGTTCTACGCCTTGGACCTCGGAGGCACCAACTTCCGCGTACTGCGCGTACAATTAGGGGGCAAGGAAGGGCGTGTTGTGAAGCAAGAGAGTAAGGAGGTATCGATCCCTCAAAATTTGATGACTGGTGGTTCAGATGTAAGTCCAGTGTTCCTTCTGTTCTTTCTTCCTCTGAGATCATGTTTGGGTTCCAATCTGATTCGATTGCTTGTTCTTGGCTTTATTATGTTTCTAGGAACTATTTGATTTCATTGCTTCAGCTTTAGCACAGTTTGTTGCTTCTGAAGGTGCGGATTTTCACCTTCCTGAAGGAAAGCAGAGAGAACTTGGCTTTACCTTTTCATTTCCTGTCAAGCAAACCTCAATTGCTTCCGGCACTCTCATTAAGTGGACAAAGAACTTCAATATAAAGAGCACGGTCTGTTTGCCTTTCTCTATAATATAATTATGTTCCGTGTTTTAATTTCATATGCGTGATGCCAAAATATGATGAATAAGTTGTGTTGATCTCAATTGTTGCTGAGATAAAACTGATGTGTTGACAAGGAACAGAGTTTTGGGATCTTCATTCCATTGTTTAAGGAAATTCCTTTGTTTGAGAAGATGAATACTTATGAAGGAGAATTGTAAATCCCACCAAAAGGGGTTGCTCCATGACCCATGTAGTAGGGAAAGATTAAGGTTAATTTTCTTCCTGGGTAGTCCCTTCTATCTTATTTATTATTGATAGAAGATAAATTGTCTGAGGTGAAAAATGAATCTAGTGGATAGAAGACCTAACAACATATAGTGAGTCTATAGAAGACTAAAATCTTATGCAAAATTTAATTTACCTTTTGTATAGTCTACTTTGTGAGGTATCATTTTGCATCAAGCATTTTCTATAGTAAAAAGAAATCATGGTTGAAAATTTCAAATAGATTATTTTGTACCTTTTTTTTTGTCAGGTAGCATTAGCATGAGCCTAAAACATCGGCATAGATGTAATACTTGCTATGATACCCCATTTTGATTATTTATTTGGTCATTATGCATTTTGACTTAATTCTGTTTGTGAAGGCAGGTTGGTGAGGATGTGGTGGGTGAACTAACTAGGGCACTGAAGAGACAGGGTCTTGATATGCAAGTTACAGCTCTGGTTAGCTCCATTCTAATTTTGCTATTCATTTCATTGAGATTCATTTTGTCATGATATATCATATAGATGAAAATCAAGTACACAGTTAACTTTTTGATGCAGGTTAATGATACAGTTGGAGCACTTGCTGGTGGCATCTATGATGATAATGATGTTGTTGCGGCTATCATACTAGGCACTGGCACAAATGCAGCATATGTGGAGCGTGCTGATGCAATTAAGAAATGGCAAGGTCCACTTCCTAACTCGGGAAAAATGGTAAGGACTCCTTGATGGAGTATAACTTTAATGGGAGCGGATTCTGAATTTCTTGTCTTGCAAATCCAAGGTTGATGCAGTTTTTTACTAGCATTGAGATTTTCATGGATCATATCATAGCACATTGACAAACCTTTTTACCAGTTGGATGTTTACTCAAGGCAATTTACTTGCATTGTAGGTCATTAACATGGAGTGGGGAAACTTTTGCTCCTCCCATCTCCCAAGAACAGATTATGATCAAGCACTTGATGCTGAAAGTTTGTACCGTGGTGAGCAGGTCATTACTAGAACATTTCTCTCTGGCTATTTAACTTTTCTCTGCCTGTTTTATGTGATTTGTTAATTTTGAGATTTGTCTAGTCATTTACAGATCTACGAGAAATTAATTTCAGGAATGTATTTGGGTGAAATAGTCCGAAGAGTTCTATTGAGATTGGCTGCAGAAGCTGCCTTATTTGGGGAGGAAGTTCCTCCACAACTTAAAGTTCCTTTTGTTCTACGGTATGTTTTTCATGGCCATTTTTAGCATAATAGCATACGGTAATTATTAGTTTCTATAGATGTTGAATATTTTTTCTATCAAATATGTCTCATGACTTATTCATTTATTTTACATTTCTTTTCTCAATGCATATAATCATTATTCCTTTCATGTGGTTTCCATTTCCACAATTATGTTCCTTGACTATTGATCCCGCCCTATCTTTGGCACCGTACGGACAGCCATCGTGGCAAACGGCCTGGCCAACTTCAGGATCCACGTCATTGTACGGGTAGCCAGCTTGACACCCTGGCCGGGCCCAGGGCCCCCGCCGGCCGGTCGGACTCAGGGCGGCTGGTTAGAATAAATATGGCGGTTCATCCGGCCGGTCAAACCCGACCGACCGCTTTAAGGCTTACACGCCTCGTTTATCCGGGTATTTTCGCCCGGCCACATTAAGGCTTACACGCCTCGTCTAGCCGGGTATTCCCGCCCGACCGCATTAAAGCTTATACGCCTCGCTCATCCGAGTGCATCCGCCCGGCAGTCCTTTACACCCAGGCTTGATATCCAGCCGGGCGTGCCGTCCCTGTGTCCACTCGGGCACTCTCTTGGAATCACCCTGGGGAAAAGACAGAATACACCTGCACCAGCTGCAGATAACAGGCTATCACCATTCGTGTGAACTGACACTCTCTGATTTACAGAAACCTGTCTTTGTCCTCACATAAGACAAACGGTATACGACAAAGAATGTTGGTTACAAATCGACATAACCATACCATATCCTCTGACCCTGTCAGAGAATCCTGACACAGGTCAGACTCAAATCGACCTAACCATACCATATCCTCTGACCCTGTCAGAAGATCCTGACACAGGTCAGACTCAAATCGACCTAACCATACCATATCCTCTGACCCTGTCAGAAGATCCTGACACATGTCAGACTTGGTCCTTTTCCCCGGCTATATAAGCCCCTCCCCTCCTCATTATCAGGGACGCGCGCATAGCTTCTCGTCTACAGTGCTCCTCTATTTGCTTGTTCACCGGAGTACTGACTTGACCGTCGGAGGGCCTTGCCGGGACGCTTCCCGGCTAGGTTGCTAACGGTCATCTTCTCCAGTAGGTTCAGGTCCTCCCGTCGGAGATCCACCAGGCTACTTCTTCTTCCTTTCGGTCGGAGGATCCCCCCCCCACTTGCTGAGTCATTCTGAAGCAAGGACATCCCGTCGGCATTCACGTCACTCCTCTCTACACCGTCATCCGGTTGCGGCTCCATTTCGCTCGGCGACAGGATCAACTATCATCTTATTATTATGGTTCCTTCCAAATACGAATTGGTATTTGATGCCTAAACACAAAGTTGTAGCACCTCGACTATTATCACATCCCCAGAGGTCCATGCTTACTCGAAAACTGGGCAACATCTTCCCTATACGACGGACAAGTTGGGACATTTATACATAACTCTCACACATACAATGGTTCATCCATCACAAATATAAAATAAAAAGCTCCATAACCACGCATTTTATATTAATAAGAATGATAAATATAAACATAGCAGACAGTTAATATCTTTAAGAAAATAAAAATAGTAGAGAGTCCATATACAAAAGAAAACTCCAATGTAAGTCAAAAAACGAACATACCAGTCCAATAATATATAAACATAAATCTACTAAGATATTACCAGATTAATAAAATAAATGCGGAAATAAAGGATGTGTGGAAACAGAGAAACTATGGAGAGTAAACTAAACCCTGAGACAAACTCCAAAACAACTCGATACCGTGGGACTGACAACTGGATCTTCTCCTAGCTCCAAGTAACGCATCTATCTACTACCTGAAACAAAATTAGATGGCAGAGGGTGGTGAGTTCGGGTGAACTCTGTGGGTATATGAGTAGATAAATGCATGGCATAACAAAAGGTATAACAAGTAAAAGAAACAACAGTGTACAGTCTCTAGGAAACAGAATAGTAACTAAGCATGCATGAAATAGAGTGATAACATAATATAAAAACATATATGCATGTCAACCAAATGCAACAATCATAGCTCATATAAATGCAGTAAAAATATGAAAATGCATATAAAGCAATGGCATGTGTCACCCTTGACGCCAGTCAAGCCGTCATCACATCATATCTGTGTGCCCGAGTGGGTAGGGCTGTGACAACTGTACGCACTTCAACGAATACTACTAGTATATATAGTTGAGTGGACAGGATGCTGGGGAGCCAACTACTCCAAAAACCCCGAGAAAAAGGGGAAGCCACCAACAGCTCTGGTATCCCTCAAAAACAATGGTGAGAGTGTCAACTGTTTGCCTATAACTCCAATATTCACTGCACATGAGTGGTCGAGCACAGGATAGTTGCTCACACTTTAGCAACTACCACAATGAGTGGTTGAGTGGGCAAAGCAACTAAATGACTGACGACGACTTAACCATATGAAAGTCAATACACGTCAACATGCAACTGTGCAAATATGATGCATGATACTAAATACATAATCAAACAAATATCAACGATGCCACGATATAACCAATAAGTATCAAAATTCGTCAAACATGCAACTAAACTACTAGGTAGGATATCTCTAATGTCAACCAACCTTAGTTGTGTTGAATGATCTTTTTTTAAGTACTCGCGTACAAGCGATACTTTACAGAATAGAAAATCAACGATGAGATTGTACGGGCATAAAAAACGACTAGCTCAAAGATTAAGAAAAGAAAGTATGAATGGACGATATAAAAAAAATAACAAGGGACAAGGTAAAGCAGTCCTACTCAGACATAAACAACCATGCATTTAAGATAAATAATCTATAAAATACAAAAAGAGAAGTACCCGCCTCTATCGTAGACCGTTCAGAAAAGACCCTACCTCTAGAGTCTCGTATCAAATCAGGACCCTGTAGTAAGGATTAAGTTATGAACAAATTTACTAAAATAGCAAACTACATATAAATGGATTAGGATAAAATCTAATTATCTCCTTCACTTGCTAAATACAAACTAAATGATTAACTCCCAATTAACCTGATCATCACGATTAGTTCATTCTAGTTTTAACCCCCAATTTAACCCCCTGTTCTTTAGTAATAGTTGCATAATTTCAAAAGTGATTGCTAGTTCTTTAATTAAATAAATCCATCTATCCATCTCACACTCTAGAGGTCTAGTTATTTATGTAAATAACTTGATCTAACCCAAATCAGTAATGAAATTGTAAGAAAACATAACCCATCAAAATGGATCCCAATAATTAACCCAAATTCTCAGATGGTAATCCAATATCAAACTATGAATGCTGATAAGTACAAATCAAAGCAAAACAAAAACATGACTTACACCCAATAACACCTTGCGAGTCAATACCAAAACTTGTTATCAAAAGCTACACAACTTTACACTAAATCAGCCACAAATTTCAAACCCACTACCCACTCCAAAACAGAATTGCTACACTCATGTGAAAGAGATATTAAAAGGTCCAATATAAGATACATCACAGCACCATTTACAACCCATAACGGTAAGGAAAACACACCCCAAAAACATAGAGTCTACCTTTTACAGCTTATCCCTTTTATCACCAACCGAAGCAAAACAACTCCAAACCGAATCAAATTTGCATCCAAAAGAATCCGAGTTAAAACCAGATCTATCGACAGGGGAGAGCTCACGACAGATCAACGCCAATAACCAGATTCAAGCTAAAACACCAAAACCATTTTCGATGATCGAATCACACGGCAGCATTAATATCAGAGCAACATCAGCAACCATAGTTCAAACCCTAACGTCTACTAATCCAGAGAGAACCTATTGAAAGACGGTAGATCATAGCGATCGGCGGAGAAGAGAAAAAAAAAACCCACAATAAGGTGTTGCACTTAGCGTCGGTCGAGAGAGGAGGAGAAGATCGGGTCGTGCTCAACGGCTTCGTTCGCCTGCGATGAAGAGAAGGAAAGAGGAAGAAGAAGGAGAAGAAGAACACGAAGAAGATGGAGAAGAGGAAGGTGAGGCGCGGTGGCAATTTTCGCGAAGGCTACGGCAGAAAAAAAAACTAGGAATGGATTTTTGGGAAGGAAAAATGATAGACAACGTGAAATTTCAACATGACACTCAACGTGAATGATGTGACACATGAATTGCAGCGATCCTCGACAGGTTCACCGTACCCTCCCCCCAGGGTATAGTTTGGTTTGGGGCGGCAGTCGGAGGCCGCTGGCGGTGTCCAAATGACAATCGGGCGTGTATACGAAAAGTGTCACGCCATTCACGTTGAGTTTCACGTTAAAATTTCACGTTGTCTATCATTGCTCTTTGGGAAGAGTTTGTTAGGATCTTACCGTTAAGCTAGAGGGGGGGGTGAATAATTCTTTTCCGATTTCGTCTTCCTACACGTTGTTAGTGCGCAAGCGGAATAACAAATAACATAAACTAACAACTAAGATGACACACCTATTTACGTGGTTCCGAGATAAAGCTCCTACTCCACGGCTATCCGTAAGGTGGGCGATCTCGATCCGTCGGTGGATGACTCCCCGGAAGACTTCCAGCTAGCTCGTGTAGCTCCTTGTGGGTGGAGAAATCTCGCCACAACCCGGACAACACTTCTGAGCACAAAGACTACTAATGAGTCTAACCAAGCTCATTTTGTCAAGAAGAAACAACCTTAAACGAGCTCCCTTAAATAGAGCTTGAAGCTGAGAAGACTGCCATCAGTCGACTGGTCAATTACCAGTCGACTGATCCCACTCAAATTCGACCGTTACAGCTTAACGTTCGAATTTCCAGTCACGCCAGTCGACTGCTCCAGCAGTCGACTGGTCCATTACCAGTCGACTGATCTTTCTGTGACATACACCAATCGACTGCCCTGGCACCAGTCGACCGATCCACCTCTACACCTAAGGTTTCCCTTCCCGAGTACACTTCTCTTAGCACTCGAACCCTAAGATTTCCCGAGTACATTTCACTCAGCACTCGTACACTCACGACTTGGTTAACTCTTCATCCAGCAGCCTCGATTTATTGCCTTCACGCCCTCTTCGTCTTCGGTTCCCGTCCCTCAGATGCGCATACAAGCCCTCGGCTTGCCTGTATGTCATCCTTCACGCATGCCTCGAAGCCCGCATCCCTCAGCTCATCGTTCCTGCTCCAGCAGCCTCGATCCGTTGCCTTCAAGCCTTCTTTGACTTTAGCCCTCGTCCCTCAGATGCGTGCACAAGCCTTCAGCTTGCCTCCATGTCATCCTTCACGTACGCCTCGAAGTCCGCTTCCCTCGGCTCATCGTCCCTGCTTTGTCCATGGTCCCTCGGATGCGCACACAAGCCCACGGCTTGCCTCCATGCCACCCTTCATCGTACCTGAAGACATCCAACCAAGCCTATGTGTATCCTGCAAACCTGCACACTCAAATACACATATCAAAACACAAGTGTGAACCTAACTTAAACCCTTTGCCCAAGCATCAAAACATATCACTCCGGACCATAGATTGCCCCAACAGAGTTTAGGTTTTTATTTATAAATCTGCCTTTTTGCAGACAGACCCTCCCTATCTAACTAATCCAAATAAGGCCTCAAATTTTGGATTGTTAAGCTTTTTAGCTCTCTACCTTTCTCTTATTTAACAACTATTCCGAGGATTAGCCTTTTCAATAGCTTAGATGATACTTTATCTTCCTTGTTTTGAGCTTTAATTTGGAAATATTGTTGTCGCAATCATGTATCTTGTTTCTGATTGATTTTGTAATGTTATTGTTATGTAAAGTACTTTTGAAAGTAGATTCCATTTAGTTAGTAAATATATAAAAGGAGTATACAAAACTTCCACTTCCGCCAATACAGATCCCCGGAAGGATCTATTGTATGCAACCTTATCCTATATTGCAAGAGGCTATTCCCGTGACTCAAATCCGTGACTATCAGATCATATGACAATAATTTTACCGTTGCACCAGATACAATGGCTTCTCAGTTTTCAACCTTTCCTTTCTCGCATTAGAAATTGTATATTACTTCCTTGCAAATAAGCTTTCACATTTTTCTTGGACTATGTTAATGTGATTATCATTTGATATTCCTTCTTGAATACGATGTTTCCTCGATCCACCATACATACTCGGCCATTGAAATCAAGAAACATCAAAGAAGTTAATTTCGTGATAGTTCATCACTGAGTTGGCATTCTTTTGTTAGTCACATCCATTTATTAAATATACTATTAATGGCAGAAATAACACATTTTAAAATTCAGTTGCATTTGCATATACCTTTATGCTTTTAATTTGTCCAAACACGATCTCTTGTGGTTTTATGATTTTGTAGGACGCCTATCATGTCAGCAATGCATCATGATACTTCAGCTGATCTCAAAGTTGTTGGGGCCAAACTGCAGGAGTTCTTGGGGGTCTTGACGCATTTTAGTTCCACCAAACTGATTAAATTTCTATCGATTTAGCATTCATATATTAGTTGTTCTTAACTGCTGCAACATTGTCATTCCAGATCTCCAACTCCTCCCTGAAAGCGAGGAAAGTGGTTGTCCAAGTCTGCGATATCGTGGCTAAGCGTGGGGCTCGTCTTGCTGCTGCGGGCATGATTGGTATTCTGAAGAAGCTTGGACACAACAACAGCAACACCAAGAAAAGGATAGTGTTTGCAATAGACGGCGGGCTGTATGAACACTACGCCATCTTCAGAGAAAGCTTGCTCGCCACACTGAAAGAAGTTCTCGGAGAAAAGGCCTCAGCTTCTGTGTTGGTCACCATGGTCAATGATGGATCGGGCATTGGAGCTTGTCTTCTTGCAGCATCTCATTCTCGTTACCTTGAAAATTAAAATTCAATCTTCAATGGTTTCAATTTATCACCCAAAATTGAAAGTTATCTTGATAATGTATTACATAGTTCTTTTATTCTTTGCCTCAAAAGGTGACGAACTATAAATAAGATTGGTGAAACGTTTAAAAGTGTCTATCCCATATAGATATAGAGTTGGTTTGATACGGTATACCAATATCGAAATTTTATAGTATGCCGTAACAAAAATTTCGGTGTATAAAGAAATCATACTAATATCGTATCAAAATTTAATTTGTTTACCAATTATTTGAATGAGAATGTAAAAATGTGCTACATATAATATAAGTGATTTAAGAATGTGCTACATATTAAGTAACTCTATTATCATTGTAAAAATAAAAAGTTTATTTATTTCCTCGAAAAATGAATATATAACGAATGGATAACATGTGATAACTGGCGCAAAATAGGTTTAGTCAATTTTATAACTTTTGATCGTTAAAGCTAGACACCAATGTAAATATCCAAAACTCCCCTAATTCAAAATGTTTAGGGACAATTAATCCTATCCACCTAATTTTAACCGCCAAATTTGTGTTTATGATAATAAAAAATAAATTTATAAACAGAGATTTTTTCTAAACTCCCTCTCTTCCTATGTTCTTATATAGGCTACCTAATCTTCCCAATTTTGACCATCTTACAACCACCATTACGAGTATCAGCTGTCAACTATTTGTTATAGTATTTTCATGTTTTTTTAAGATCAATGGAGAATTTTTATGAAGTGGAATATATCATCTTCAAAGTTAATCGGATATTAAAAATTTAAACATTTAGGTCGTTAAGAATTAAATTGTAATTTATTAAAAATAATCGGATAATAAAAAATTAAACATTTAGGTGGTTAAGAATTAAATTGTAATATATTTTTTCAAAATTCACAGGTCAAAATGACAGCCGCAGCAAATTAATTTTGTAACTTAAAATTAATTCACGTTTTTTGTATTTTTCTATTATATAAATCGTCCAATACTGCAGTTATTTATTGGATACTGCAGAAGCGGTAGTTGGGCAAACGGGCGGAGAATCCAAAGTCACGTACGCTCCGACCATGATGTTTTTCAGCGAATTGAGTTATTGTCGTTAAAATCGAGGTGGAAAAAATATTGTTGAATTTTATCAACGAGGGCATTTTGGTAAAGTAAAAATTAAGGGTATTTCAATTGTTCAATTTCTAATGAATTTTTTTTTTTGATAATTCTTAATGTGTTAGAGATCACATAAAATTATAAAAATTTATAAAACGTTACATGCTCAATTAACTTTGTTATATTTTTTAATATACCATATCAATATCACATCACAAATATAAAAATCTATTATTCTCTATATAATATTTTATATATATTTTAATTAATAAATTAATAAATTTATGATTTAATTTAATTATATTTTTAATTAATAAATTAATGTTTTTTAATTAATTTAATTATATTTTTTAATTAATAAATTTATGAATTAATGATTTTTAATTTAATTTAATTTAATTTTTAATTATTTTATGAATGTTAATATAATCATAATCATTTATATATTTTTTAATTGATCGAATATATTTATTTTTAATAATAAAAATATAATTTTAATTATTATTAATAATAAAATAAAACAATTTAAATAAATATTTTATAAGATAGTCACATGTAAAATCTATATTGTCCTTAATGGTTAACTCCACCTAACAAACAAATTTAAAATATCCAATTTATTTTTAAATGTACATGTACTCTTCATCTTCCAAACTTGATACTAAATTTAGATTCTGAAACTAAATTTTTAAAAAAAATTATAATCTGAAAGTTTGACGTTTACTTTTTTTCTAATCCTAAATTTTAAAAATAATTATTTTAATATCATATAATAGAAGACATTCAAATTTTTTAAAAAAAATTATGAATCCTAAGAATTTTTAATTTTTAATTTTGTTTAGCCTCACTATTGTAATTTAATTAGAAAGATAAATCTTAATTATTTTTTATTTTTAATTCTTTTACCTTAAATATTACAATCTAATTAAGAAAATGAATCTTACACTAAAATAAAAATAAAATATTAATTTTATTACTAATTTTTTTTTAAAAAAATTGATATCTAAAATATTAAAAATAAGTCATATCTAAACCGTCTTTCCCTCGTTTTTTAATTAAAAACTTTAAATTTTTTACCCATAATAATTATTTTTTTTCAACTTTTTTTTTAAAATTCTTAGATTGAAATGCTGAAAACCAGGACGAGACGGTAAAAGACACTCAATTTATATAGAGTGCAGATCATTTTCCTATTATATATAACAAGATCCGGGGGCGCAAACGCACTTGCCGCCGCACGCAGACTCGCAGAGGCGAGGATTCCTCGTGCACTCGTGCCAACGCTACCCTGCGATCGCAATCCCTGCTGGCTGGCTGGCTGGCTCTGATTCGCTCACCCAATCGACCTACCTTTCCCGATTGCTACCGCACGCGACCGAAATCCAAAAGCGACACAGAGACAGTCCACGGTATGCTCACCCTCGCGGCCTTTTTTAATCGCGCACGGAGAATATGCCTCGGTAGATCCCACGTCGGAGGCTTCGAGGAGACCCACTGATCCGCCGGCACATCTTACAGTCATTAAAAGCAGCGGCATCGGTGGCTCTTCCCCCTTCACTTCCCCCGACGATTGATTTCACCGCCTCGCCCTTGGAGAAGACGCGTTCGATCCCCCACCCCCTCCCTCCTCTTCCTCCTCTTCTCGTCGCTATGCTTTCGTTGGATCGAACGTGCGTTCTGGTAATCAATCTCGTCCCATGGATATTTCTTGTTTTCTTCATTTTTTCCCCTCGACATTCTGCCTTGTTTCGTGCTTGTGATGTTTTGTTCGCGCGTTGCCTTCTTCGGCGCTTGCTGAATAAAGGTTTTCTTGACGTTTTTTTTTTTCCTTCCTGCGATGTGTGACGACAGTGTGAGAATGGTTTTTAAATGCTTGTCTTCTCAGCGATGCGACGAGTTCCTAGGCCCACTTCGGGCGTCGAGACGGCGAGTGGCTCTGCCTGCTCCGACGACGGTGCGGTGTCAGACGAGGAGCGGAGGGGAGATGAACGGGAGGGGGATCTCAATGGACAGTATAATCAAGGAGATCGAGCCGACGTCTGTTGAATCTTCCGATGACATGAGACGCGATGATGTCGACATGGACGAACAGTTCATGATGCCGTGGACAGTCTCCGTCGCTAGGTTTTTTTTCTTGGATCTGATCCCGTGGTTTTCTCAAGTTTTTTTCCCTGCTTGATCGTGTTAGAATGTTGCCATTTTTGTGAGGTTTGAGCATCAGTAGATGATATCGGAGACGGTCGTTAAAAGTGGTCTACAAGCTCCAACTGTTTTTTTTTTTTTCGTTTTCTTTTTGTGAATGGTGTGGGATGTTGTTCCGTCCATAGTTGAGAGTATACCCTCCTTTCATTGCAGGTGCTAGGCTGCCACCTTGACTGAGTTGCCAACAGTTGATGTGCTTATTACTTTGTTATTTTATTTTATGATTAGGGATTAATTTTGATTGTTGAGAGTCTATTGTCCAATGACTATCCATATATGTTTACCTCTCCTTTTTGACATATATTATGCATATGTATACTCAATCAGCTTTTGTGAAGAATTTCCTCATAATTATACATATGTATACATCTTCCTAAAATTTCTCAGCTGTTCGCTTATGTGTACTGGGTACTTCGATGAGGGTATATCCAATCAGCTTTATAATAATTCTTTCTTATTTCTTTTTATCATTCATAGTGGTTATACACTGTTGCGGAATCCGCAGCACAACAAAGGTCTAGCATTCAATGAGAAAGAGAGAGATGCCCACTATTTGCGAGGTCTCCTACCTCCCGTGTGTATTTCTCAAGAGCTGCAGGTTTGTATGTATTTAGAATGCAAACTATCTTAGAAGCAACACAATTATGTTTCTTGTTGTGGATCTGGAATTTGCATCTTTTTCCCACAGGCAAAAAAGATCATGCACAATCTTCGCCAGTACCAGGTACCCTTGCAACGGTATATGGCGATGATGGATATTCAGGTACCTAAGATAAATGGCATTTAATCTACATTATTAATTGTTGCCAATATTTTCCAACCTCATTTGGTATACCTATGATTCAATCTCCAGGAGCTTAATGAGAAGCTCTTTTACAAACTCCTCATTGACCATGTGGAAGAATTGCTTCCAGTTGTTTATACGCCTACTGTCGGCGAGGCATGCCAGAAGTATGGCTCTATCTTTAGGCATCCTCGGGGCCTCTATATCAGTTTGAATGAGAAGTAAGTTATTATGTCGCTTGGCATCTTTCCTAATCCAATTTTTGAAATCATGAAATAAAATTGGGTTCTCAGAGGAAGGATTCTCG
Organism: Boesenbergia rotunda; assembly: GCA_024364735.1. Classification (NCBI taxonomy): domain Eukaryota; kingdom Viridiplantae; phylum Streptophyta; class Magnoliopsida; order Zingiberales; family Zingiberaceae; genus Boesenbergia; species Boesenbergia rotunda. The sequence continues at coordinate 570,719 of JAGFNQ010001732.1, forward strand.
AGGTATTGAAAAACTGGCCTGAAAGGGATATTCAAGTTATTGTGGTCACAGATGGTGAACGTATCTTGGGTCTTGGGGATCTTGGTTGTCAGGTAATATTATACTTGGAATTCAATAATCATTCCTAACATATAAACCATTATGTTGGGTTCATTTTCACATGTATTTTTAAATTGTTAAATGGCAATTTTCTAGGGCATGGGAATTCCGGTGGGCAAACTTGCTCTATATACTGCTCTTGGCGGAGTCCGTCCATCTGCTGTAAGTTGTTTTTTTAGCTTTTTTATTTCTGTATGATCCTTATTATACTTTTTTTTTTGGTCTCTGCTAGTTTCTGTGGCACGTTCTAATTTACTGGTTCCTAAAACGAATTTATAATTTACAGTGTTTGCCTATCACTATTGATGTGGGGACCAATAATGAACAACTACTTGATGATGAATTCTATATTGGCTTGAGGCAAAGAAGGGCTACTGGTCAAGTACTGTCTGGAAGCCTATGTTTTATTTTCTCATGTTTTATGTAAGTTCTGTTAGACCTATTTTCTCGTTGCTTTTAGGCATATGTAGAGTTACTAGAGGAATTCATGGATGCTGTGAAACATAGATATGGAGAAAAAGTACTAATTCAGGTTGATGACTAGTTGCAGATTTGTTGTTTTCTCCTATTCTATGTTATTTCGTTCTCAATTTTGTCTTATATTTTCTTTTTTCAGTTTGAAGATTTTGCCAACCATAATGCATTTGACCTTCTTGCCAAATATCGTAAAACACATCTTGTCTTTAATGATGATATACAGGTAATTGATTTTAGCCTTACTATTTTACAGTTAGGAACGTCCTTTTTCAGTTCTAATTGTTTAACTTGATTCACTAACATTATGCTATCTCCACATGTTTATGAACCATTCAATATGCTTATTCTCATTTCAGGGCACTGCTTCTGTTGTGCTTGCTGGTCTTTTTGGTGCTTTGAAAATAGTTGGCGGAACATTGGCAGAGCACAGTTTCTTATTCCTTGGTGCTGGGGAGGTGTCCTTATTCTCAATTGATTCATTTTGGTCTATTGAATGTGTTTTGACTTTGATTTTGTTAACTTTCATATTTGTCTTTTGATCTTAGTGCCTCATACTGTCAGTATGAATTCCAAATTGATTTATGCCTTGTCCTTAGATTCCTTATTACAATTTCAGCAATGTAAATAGTTATATGACAAATAGATATGAGGATCAATGCCAATTAGGATTTTATTTGTTAGAATGATAGTGGTGCTTCTACTTTATGAAAGAGAGGAAAAAAAAGAACTTTTTAGTTTTGTGGTATAGATTGAAATGCAGCGCTTGCCATATATGAGGTGGAATTTTCTGCCCTTGCTACTTAGTTTTTTAATACACATGCCACATAAGTTACTTTAATTATGCACTATGCTGAGCACATGTTTCGGGAATGTATTAGCTGAACGTATCTCAGTTGTATTTCTTCTGTTTATGCTATTAATACTTTCAATCTTTTCCTTATTCTGATTGTGTTTTATATCAATTATTAGAGTCTTCATCATATCAACTTTTTGCAGGCTGGTACCGGTATTGCAGAACTCATAGCTCTTGAGATGTCGAAACAGGTTTTTAACTTAGTCTTTTTAATTATGTTTGTCTGAATGATTTTGGGGCTCTTAGGTTGATTTTACATACTGGCTCATTGGTTATGTCTTTCTTATGGCTGTTGAAGACAAAAGCTCCAGTGGAAGAGACTCGCAAGAGGATATGGATGGTGGATTCTAAGGTTAGGAAGAGAATCTTGGACCTTGTTTGTACTAGTTTCAAGTATACAACTTGTTTGGTCTACTTCCTTGATCATTGTTTCTATTATGGCAATGCTTTACACTTTGCAGGGTTTAATTATGAACTCGCGCAAGGATTCTCTTCAACACTTTAAGCAACCATGGGCGCATGATCATGAGCCTGTTGATAATCTTTTAGCTGCTATAAAGGTCTGAGCCTATCTATCATCTCATATATTTTTTCCTTGCCACTGTGGATCTTAAGTTATCAATTTTTTATGACTGGAGCGGTCTCTTCAACTTGGGTTGATTTTTTCTTCAAGTGGTTTCTCTAGTTCTGTATTTTCATTTATTTCTCCAAGATATTTTGTTAATTTTACTATCTGAAACTCGTGGAAGTTCAAACAGATTTTCTGCTTCCTTGTAAATTTGCTAAGAGTAGTTTTCAAATATTCCTTCATTTTTTTCTTTCAATTTCATAGGCTATCAAGCCCACTATTTTAATTGGGTCATCTGGAGTGGGGAAAACTTTCACGAAGGAGGTAGTTGAGGCGATGTCCACTTTTAATGAGGTTAATTTCCACTCCATACCTTTACTAGATCCTTAAGTGTATCCTGTTATCGATAACAATTCATACATGTTTGAATAGTATCTTATTCAATCTATAAGATGCTTTACTTCCATTACAGAAACCCATAATTTTGGCACTATCCAACCCTACCTCGCAATCTGAATGTAACGCAGAAGAAGCATATACATGGAGTAAGGTAATCTTCCTTTTTGCTTTTCAGGGCTACAGTCGCATAGGTGCATATTCCTGATTTACTATGGTGGTTACTCCTACTCACTAAAACCATGCTTTCATTCACAGGGTCGAGCGATATTTGCTAGTGGGAGTCCATTTGAACCAGTTGAATACGATGGAAAAGTTCTTGTGCCTGGACAGGTTTTAATTTGTTCTCAACTTCAACAGTCTATATTGATAAATGCATATGGACTTTTAATATCAGGAACTGACATTTGCCACTTTACATTCTTCCAGTCAAATAATGCCTACATCTTCCCAGGATTTGGCCTTGGGTTGGTGATCTCTGGTGCAACCCGTGTACATGATGACATGCTGCTTGCAGCATGTAAGTTCATGAATTGAATTCATATTTCTCTTTGTGTATGCATACTTGATGTTACATAAACCAGTCGGAAAGTTGGTTTGCTTGTGAATTTTTGATTCAGCTACATTTCCATATTTTTCTACAAAACCTTGGAAAGTAGTATAATTGTGGTAACTTCTATCCGACAGCGGAAGCTTTAGCCCAACAGGTGACACAGGAGGACTTGGACAAAGGAATGGTCTACCCACCATTCTCGAACATAAGGAAGATATCTGCCCATATCGCTGCGAATGTCGCAGCCAAAGCATATGAACTTGGTGAGTTTCTTCTCCATCTTATTATATTCTCAGCTTAAAAATCTTCCCAACCTGTGCTAAACTAGCTATTACCCTTTGAAGGATTGGCAAGTCAATTCCCACGGCCGAAGGACCTGGTGAAATACGCGGAGAACTTCATGTACAAGCCTGTTTACCACAAATATAGATGATCGGACAAGAGCAGTCCCTGGTGCATAGTTAGAGAACTTCTGACTGTCTTATTTCACGCGTTTTTCTTTCTTTTTCTTTTCCCCCCTTTTTTTTCACATCAGAATTTACTTTTGACGATAGGTCCTAGTGTTTCCTGTTGTTTGTTGTCTTTATGTTGGAACCTGTGTGTGTCAAATGAGATGTCCTACATGTTGCTAAATTGATTTAATGAAAATATTTATGCTATTCAGTTTTAAGTGTTGAATTCATTTTTGAACATCAAACATGTTTCGTGCTTACAGATACAATCATAATGTAATTAGATCAGAAGAGATGCATGCACGCACTAGAAAAATCATACCTCTGACGAAGGAAGCGAAGGTACACAAATTGGGAGAGAGCGATGATGGCGTGTCTTCTTATGAATCGATCTATCCTGAGGATGTCCTTGAGGTTTGCTTTTCCGATCACTTCTTTCTCGGTTCATTATGTTTCTCTTTTGATATAATTTTTATCGATCCGTTTAATTATTTTGTTATTTATAATATCTTTATACTTAAAATGTCAGCGGGGATAGCTCAGTTGGGAGAGCGTCAGACTGAAGATCTGAAAGCCGGGTGTTCGATCCACGCTCACCGCATTTTTTTTCCTTCTCTCTGGAAATTCAAATATACCCGCTTAAATTATTAAACCTTAAATTCATTCCAACCCGTTTACCCACCCGATGCAACTAACGACCCATTAAACTTACAAAATACAAATCCACCCCACTACAACTACCACTTAAGTTTTCAAATTTTAAATTCACAACCTAACATTTAGCTTATTACAAATACGGTTCTAAAGCTTAATCAACTTTTGTATTTGTTTAAGATTATTTGATAAGATTATTGAGTTTTAAAATTAACTAATCTAGTAAAAAAAATTATTTAAGTTAGTTTTTATTTTTTATTTTTTTGAGTTTGATTCAGTTAAAAGTTATTAAACTCTAAATTGGAGCTTGTTTGATATTTCTATATTTTATTTTATTTTTATTTGTGAATGAGCTTGTAGTGTGTAGATATATGATAACTTAAACCAAGTACACCATAATAGTATAAGCTTATTTATTTGTTTTATTTATAAATTTAATGAAGTATGATTCATTAGTTTAATATTGTACATAAATATTATTCATAAATAATTTATAATTTTTATTTATGATTATTAACAAGTTAAGCTTAATCAACTTTTGTATTTGTTTAATAGTAAAAGCTTAATCAAACTTTTGTATTTGACTATTTGTTTAAGATTATTTGATAAGATAATTGATTTATATAAGTCTTAAAATTAATAGGATGTTATGTGGTTAAAGAAAAGTCAATAGTCCAGTTGAGGTGGTGATCAAAGTCAACAGAAGGCCACTCTTTGACTTAGTGTCAAGGACGGCTCCATATCATTCCTGACTCGATTCACATTGGGCTTTGGGTCGCCCTCCAACTCAATGTCATCTCTGGTTTTGCATTGTCACTCACTTTAAGTCAACAAAAAATAGACTCAGACCCTAGGCTATTCCCGACTCCAGGTTTCCCAAATTCGAATCAGTACACCCGACTATTAGCAACTTTGATAATAAGTTATCACTCACTAAAAATATAGACAACAAAGTCGTTATTTATAGAAGAACGTGAAAAACACGGTTGTTTAGTCCGTAAGAGGTGAGCAATGTAACTATTTATTTCAGAAAATATGAGTAACGTAAGCGTGGATCTTGGGACACGTGGACAACGTGAGAGTATGGCGGCAACTCTATAAAATATTGTTCACTCCTGTGGGGTTAGGTGCGCGTACACAGTTAGACTTGAAAAAAAAATCCCTAAATTATTGTTTTTCTTCATTCGCTTCATTCTCCTCAAAGGGAGATTGAATTGAGAGTGGCTACGTTGGAAACCATCGGTCGTCATTGTAACATTTTCCTCCTTTTTCTCTCCCATCCAACCTTGGCAAATCTCTCGACCATCCCTTATCTCTCCTGGGAGATCGACAACTTAGTCAACCTCAACTCCAACTCACTGAGGGTTCATTAGTAAGTCATCTCAAACAAGAGCAATCGCCTACCCCAACTTTCCCTATCTCTCTCTACTGCTTCCAATACCCACTATTTCCATGGACAAAGCCCCTTTCTTCCCTGATGACCACTTCCACCTTCCATCTCATCCTCATTTTCGGCACATTTTTCGCAAGAACACTCTCCTTCCATTCTTTTCCATACCCTTCTGTTGCTCCAGTATATAATTAGTCACCGTCACAATGTCACTAGACAAATACAACCCAAGGAAAATAATATTTCACTGTCCAAATAAGGATATGTTGGGGATCGTGCAGTCGGTAGGAGGGGGGAAGGTGAATTGCCCTTGCAAATAAAAAATAATATTTTATTTTGCTAACAAAGATAGAAATTAGTTTAACAAGCAAACAATAGGATAGTTGCTAATCCAAGATAAATCCATGCTCGTTTTCCAAATGTACTCCTTAGGGTGGAGAAACCTCCTATAAAAATTTGAACTCAGAAAAATAATGAAAACTAGAACAGATTCGTGTACAAGTGAATTGATGAAAAGAACTATTAAGCTCAAGGGTTTATTTATAGCCCCAGTGAAATTTATCCAATTGCGACGCGGATAACCCTTGAGCTACGTGTCAGGCGCCCATATAGGGTCACATCAGCAATCGGATAAACTTCATTGGGGCTATAAATAAATCCCAGAGCTCAGTTCTTTTCATCAATTCACTTGTACATGAATCTATTCTAGTTTTCATTATTTTTCTGAGTTTAAATTTGTGTAAGAGGCTTCTCCTCCCCAAGGAGTATATTTGGAGAACGAGCTTTGATTTGCCTTGGATTAGCAAACATCTTGATTGCAAACCAAGTAATTTGTTGTGCATCTTTTATCTCTGTTGTAATTTCTTTTATGTTATATTTTGCTTATTAAACTAATTTCTATTATTGTTAGCAAGATAAAAGATTATTTTTTATTTGTAGGGGAAATTCACCATCCTTTTACCGACCGCACAATCCTAACAAGTGGTATCAGAGCAAGGATGAAGAACACTAATTGAAGCACATACAAAATGGTCGGACCAATTATCTACCCGCCAAACTTCACAGGAGAATTCGCTATGTGGAAATAGCAAATGTAGGTATTATTTAAAATTGACTTTGATTTATTACTAATAATGAAAAATAATTTTAAAGTTCCCAAAGACGCCGACGATAAAGACAAAGACGAAAACCTATAAACAAAGAAGGAGTAAGCGGAGTTTGTGACAATAGGAAAGCAGAGTTTGATCTGCTAACTGTTCTACCGACGGAAGAAGACAATCGTATCGACACCTACAAATCAGCAAAGGAACTTTGGAAAAAGTTCCTGGAGCTTCACAAAGTTACTTCTGAAACAAAGTTGGCAAAACGAGATGTGCTCTGTAATCAACTCAATAACCTCCGAATGAAAAAGGAGAATAAGTTGCCTAGCTGCGCACCAAAATCAAAGAGTTGATCATGGGACTTAAGAACCTTGGAGAAACGGTAACGAGTCGCGATGCACAAATGTATGCCTTAAACGTATTCCCGAGGACACTAGACTAGACTTCCATAATATATGTATACTAGATCTCTAAGGATCTTGAGGTAAGTACCTTAGAGTAAGATGAATAACATAGCCCTAAGCACGAGGAAGATCCTACACGAGGAGGAATCCTCAGAAGATGAAGAAGACACGACATACATGGTAAGGAAATTATCTAAGTATTTTAATGCTAAAAGGTTTAATAAAGTGAGAAGAAAAGGAAGATTCATTGCTATAATTGTGAAGAAAAAGGGCATATCAATGAGAACTACCCAAGGATAAAAGTGAACAAATCCAACAAGGCCAAACACAAGAACCTAAAAGCCACGTGGGACGATTCCTCATCGGATGAGTCGGATCTTAAGGAATATGCCAGATTATTGTTGATGGGTGATGGTCACCCACTAAGAAGAAGAAAGCATCGATGAAGGGGGAGTCATGTCAGAAGATAACAGCGACGAAGGGGGAGCTTCGGACTTCGAAAATGACATGGTAAGTGAGGTATATTTTCTACCTCCTAATCAACTTTATTCATGTATTAAAGCTATGATGAAGTCAATATGTCAATTAGAAAAAAAAATAGAATTGAAAAAACAACTAGCTTCTACATACCCGCTTAAAATATATGATAAATTAAAATTAGAAAATGAGAAATTGAAGCCTCAAGTAGAAAAACTTGAAAATAACCATGCATATTCAAAATATTTTCAAAATTCAAAAATTAGATATTTTGGAAGACCAGATTAGTATTTACAATATCACAAAGGTCAAATTGTAAGAACTCTTAAGGCTTATATTCCATCTAAATATTTCATTAATCCTGTTGGTAAGAATTTATTTTAGGTTCCAAAATCTGTAATAAATTGTTAGCACTTGTTTATCAATTTTTGTTAATTAATGCTTATTTATTATACATTTAAATTTTTTTCTTTCGAATATCTAATTATTGTAGAAAACTTAGTCTTATATTTTTTGATAATAGAGTTCACTCTGAGCTATTCATAAATTTTTTTCTCGAAATTTTTAATAGTTAAACAAATTTGTTATACTTTTTCATTTGAAATCCTATTTTTTAATTTTAAAAAATACTTAAAAAATTAATTTCGTCAAATTCGATTTTTCAAGATATATAGATGATCTTTTGAACATTGAGAAAAATTTTCAAATTTATTTGAAATCGAAATATAATTTTAAAATTATTTTTTTAAAAAAATTATAACTCTGAATTCAAAATTATTTTCTTATAGTCAGAAAATTTATTTTACTTTGATAATTTTTACAGAAATGAGTCTGCTAAATTTTTAGCTTGGATAAAAATTTTATTAAAAATAAAATTTTCAATTTTTTCGATAATTGGACTTTTACTTTTAAAAAAAATTAACTAATTTTTTGAAAAATTGGATTTTCTGGAGACTAACCATTATCTAGAACTTTTGAAAATTTTGGATATCTAAATAATTTTCTATGATTTTTTTTTTCCAAAATGCATTTACTTCGCTTTAATTCATCCTTCAAAATTTAGTCAAATTTTTGTAAGAATCTAATCTAAACAATCTTTTTAAGGTTATTTTATCCTCGACTTATTTTCGATGGGATCAAAGGAGAAGAAAAAAATGATTAAGTTAGAGGGAAGCTTAATTGTCAAATTTTTGTTTGAATTACATTGTCAAATATCACAAATTTGAACTCAGAAAAATAATGAAAATTAACTCGAACAGATTTGTGTACAAGTGAATTGATGAAAAAAATCGAGCTCTAGGTTCTATTTATAGCCCTAGTAAAGTTTATCCGGTTGTTGACGTGACCCTATACGGGCGCTCGAGTGCATATATAGGGGCGCCAAACACGTAGCTCAAGGGTTATCCGCGTCACAACATTCGCGAACGGTTAATTCTAGATAAAGTTTGACTTCTCGGGCGCCTGCATTAATTGGGGTGCTCGAGAACATGGGCCCCCAAGTTGACTTTGGTCAGCAGTTTGCTGACCAATCTCCCGGTGAATCTTCTTGGATAATCTCAGGTCTTCCAGAGTTGGGCTCACTCGAACCCTCCTCTAGCCTTATCCTCAAGCGTGCTTCCCTCTGGTTTCTCATCCCTCGGACGTTGCGCACGTCCTTCTCGTTCTACCGGTGTACTCTTCCGCAGACCTCCACGTCCCTTGGATGCACCAAGTCTGTCGACTCCCTTACCGTGCCATCCTTCTCAACTGCACACTTAGACACTAGGTTCAAATACAATAAGATCTAATTTGACTCTGTTGACTATATTAAAACTCACCTAGAATACATACAAAATCTTCTCATTTGACGGGTAAAAATCTAGGCCTATCAAAGTTGAAGATATATAACCTCTTATCTCTATCATCTTCATTCTTCTATCTCTTAATTTGCATCACATTATTAACATTGGGACAAACTCTGTGCATGTTATGACTTATGAACTCCAAATAAGTATTGACTCGTGATTAAAGGATTCAATTACCATCTAAGTATGGACACCACCTCAATCACTTACGCTATTTCAATCTATAATTTTTTTATTTGCTTTCGCTCACAAGTCACCAACCTCATGTAAATTCGGAAATTATTCTCGAGCAAGGGAATTCTTTTATTTTAATTCCTCATCAAAAGGTTTTTTTTTTTTTGCAATTATTCTTCCGATGATTGAAAACGACCTCCGGAACTGAGGCCGTGGAAGAGCGCATCAAGAGGACGCGTCGCCGGTGGAAGGCCGAAGACGGAGGAAAGGCTGCAGGTCCCGAGAAGCTGCCGCCGCTGTTTCTGTTCCTGTCCGTGTTCCTGATCGAGGATCGACTTCTGACGTCGGAGCTCGAGCACCTTCCGGTGGGAGTTAGAGTGATGCGATCCCACGAAGGTGGGGCTGGAGGCCGGGCGGTACTCCGGCACCAGGCGGCCGGACTTGAACCGCATCCCGCAGGCGTTGCAGAGCGTTTTGGGGCCCGCCGGGCCGGTGCGCCACTGCGGTGTCTTGTCGGTCTGGCAGTGTAGGCACCTGAGCCCTTCTGACGCAGCGGCCGCCGCCCCGCTCGCCGCTTTTCTCTTCTTTAGCGCCGTCGTAATATTCGCCGGCGCCTTACAATTCTCATATCGGCCACCGAGTTCCCAATCCAACGTCGAGATGGGGGAGTCATCGTTGCGGCGTTTGCTGCCTGGTTTGCTGCTGCCGAGTTCGGGGTGAGAGACCTCCGATCGGGCAGCTTGCGACCTGGTGTCTGAGTTTTCATCGACGCCGGCGGAGATGGCGGGAGTGTTTTGGATGTTGTCGCTGGTGAAGGAAGATTCGTCGAAGATACTGGAAACCCACTGCAAATCATCATTGGACACGTCGAGTTCACCGCTGATGTCATCCTGCTAAACGACAAAAATAAAAAACTTTCACTTAAAATAATACAAACTGTTTCATATATAATTCAACGTATAATATTTATATATTAAATAGATTATCTTAGTTATTTCCCTGAACTCTCAAAATGGTTTTTATAATTGGTTTTGTAATATCTTCTACTTAAAATCAGACATTATAATTGGATTTATAAATCCATTTTTTTAATCTTTTGAACAAAGATATATATATATCTTAGAACCTTCTAGAAAATAAGTCTGAAGAATACAAATAAAACATGTTTTCTAAAAAATCATATTTTCTGTGTAAAATAAAAATGAAAAATAAACTTACCAAATGCAGCCGTATTTTCTCGTTTTATGTAATAAATGACTTTATTTTATTTTTTAATTTTTTAAAAAATGCTACATTTTTTTTGAAAAATAAATCTGAAAAATATAAACTAAATATATTTTTTAGAATATCATATTTTTTATGAAAAATGAAAATGAAAAATAATCATACCAAAGACTCCCTAAATTTTTCAAAGTTTTTTTAGACTTGGATATAAACTAAAAGCAAAGGTAAAAAAGAGAGTTTGAATGCAAATATTCACCGATAATCACATTTTTATAATTGGTTTTGTAATACCTTCTACTTAAAATCAGACATTATAATTGGATTTATAAATCCATTTTTATAATCTTTTAAATAAAGAAATATATATTATAACATTTTATAAAATAAGTCTGAAAAATACAAACCTTCTAGGGGCGTTTGGTTTGCTCCATTTTCTATTTTCATTTTCCAAAAAATCGTTTTCTCATTTTCTGGAAAATGACTTTCTTTTATTCTCTAGTTTTTCAGAAAACACTATATCTTTTTTTGGAAAACAAAGCTGGAAAATACAAACAAAAAATGTTTTCTAGAAAACCGCATTTTCTACAGAAAATGAAAATAGAAAACGAAGTATATTCCAGTCTGTTTTTCATTTTCATTTTATGTAGAAAATGCGGTTTTCTGGAAAACATGTTTGGTTTGCATTTTCCAGAAAAAAATATAGTATTTTTTGGAAAACTGGAGAATGAAAAAAAGTCATTTTCCAGAAAACTAGAAAATGTGATTTTCTGGAAAATGACTCAAACCAAACGTCCCCTTATATTTTCTATAGAAAATGAAAATGAAAAATAAACGTATCAAATGCAGTCATATTTTCTCATTTTCTAAAAAATAACTTTATTTCATTCTCTAGTTTTTCATAAAATGCTAGAGAATCAAAATCGATCAAATTGAACCGATCAAATCAATTATTTCAATCAGTACCAAACTAATTTAATCGAAATAATTAATATTAAAAAAACTAAACTTTTGAATAAACCGAACGGGATTTGAATTTCGATTAGTTAAGTTATTTCGTTTGAATCAAAATTTTACTCACACTTATTAAAAGCTCAACTTAGATATACTGCTTGTCCTAGCTCATCACAACTAACAATTTCCTTTTCAAGCTCAACCTAGATCCAGTACCACTAATAACTTCTGTAGTTGTCATCCTTCATTGTCTTTTGTAAGAAGTCACTCACTCGTAACTAAGCAGATGTTACACTCAAGCAATAATAATTAAGAAGATCAAGATTTAAATTTAAAATAGGATAAATATTCTAGAGATTAATGTCTGAATGTGCATAAGTCATACTACTAATTCATCCCATAGATAAATTTCACCTTTGTAGATCTTAGCCATCTTAGCTCACTGAGGCCATCATCCATTTTTGTAATTGTGGTTGAACCCGAAGCGCCCCGGTGTGGACTCATAGTTGTGACTAACCCAACATAAAAAAATTAATGTTAGAAATACGTAGAGTTTTGGAAGAAAATCTATGCATCTGCACACACAAAAAACAATGTTGAGAAAAATAAATGAAATCTAGTTACAAATCCAAGTAGATGGGACCATTGGAAAATCTAGTTATTTCAATTGAATCGAAATTTTATTCGCCATATTTAAAAGTTGCTTGTCCTGATCACAACTAACAACTTTCTTTTCAAATTTGACCTAGATCCAGTACCCAATGCCTTAGGTCAAAGTTGTCTAATTATTCTTCATTATCTTTTATGAGAAATCACTCGTAATTGGGTAAAACAGAAGCTATTTCTAGCACACAGGTGTTATATTGATAAAAAAAAATTCAAAGAAACAATATATAAGAGGATCTAGATTTAAATTTCAAATAGGACAAATATGTTAGAGATTGACTTTGTAAGTGTGCATAGATCTACCCAATAGATAAATCAAAAGATCATCACCTGAGCAATCTTAGCTCACTAAGATGGTCATCCATCTTTTGCAGTTATGATCCTATTTTATAGGAATTTTTTTCCTAAATAGAATAAAAAGGTGGAATCGTCATCTTAGTGGCCCCCTGGTCCCTGCCCCATGGGTGTCTAGAGGGAGGCAAATCATGGTTTACTGGTCGGGTAACGCCTGGAGCCGAGAGAATTTTAAGCCAGCAGACCAGGTTTTTACCCCGTGTGCGACTGACGACTCTCGAACCTGAGACCTCCGGAACAAACGGCCAGACACCTTACCAACCGAGCCAGCCCGTGGGGTAAATAGAGTACGAATCCTGGGATGCTGGGCCAGAATTCGTACTATATTATTTTCCTAAATAGAACGCGAATCCTGGGACGCTGGGCTTCTAGACTTCCGTAGGACCGAGCTGGTCATCCCAAATTCGTCTGCTACCTGATCCACAGATCTTTTCAGTTATGGTTGAACCCAATAAGTGCTCAGATGCACTCATACTTATGACTAGCTCAACCCAAATGCATAGAGCTTTAAATTTTTGGTGTGAATTCACATTTGATGTGTCATAAGACAGGCAATAAAATGTTAAGAAAAATTATAGAAATTAAAAAAAAACATAGATATTGTTGTCAAACGAAATCTAGTCACCAAGCAGACGAGATCACCGGAAAAATTAGCCTTGAGTGAGGCTCGGCACTCTGCGGCGACCATCGACGAATAATCCATCGGATTATCCGGCAGTGAACTGGGTGGGATGTAGTCGTCCAACAAAAACGTCCCGACGCCGTCCGACAAGAAATCGCTGAACTGGGCGGCTGAGAAAAAGTCCGACGACGAGTTGCAGGCGGCGGTGAGCCCCGGAGCCGCCGCCGCCTCGCTGAAAAACTCGTCGAGCAGCTCATCGCTGAGTGAATTATCCCCTTCTTCTAAGGCCCTGTCGCCGGCCAACATCTCCGGCGTAAAGATGACGTGAATTAATAGGGTTTATATAGAAATCAAGGAGGTGAATAAGGGAGATAATGAACGAATATTCAGTTTATAATTTTACAGTCGAGAACGTGGTCCCGTAAAATATTCAGAACGCTTAGTCAAATCGGAATTTTTAAATAATTATCACGCTATATTATTTTCAATAAAAAAACAATTGTTTATCATATCACCAATTCTTCGTTACGATCAATCATTTTGTGAAATGGAGAATAAATTAAAATAATATAATCATTTTTTGATTTCCAGAAAATAATGCTAATATATATTTATATATATTTATATCACAACAAAAACCAAAAAACGATAATTGGCTTTAGCGAAGAATTAAAATCATCTGCCATAATTTAGGGTTTCTCAAGATTTTGGCTACCAATGTCCGACCAATAGCAATGGACAAATTAAATTCATCGTTAATAGCGAGGATTTGAATTGTCTGTCGCTATCATTAGCGTTTATTTTCGGTCGGGGCTCTTTTTCATTATGCACATGCTCGTGATCTCCTCCTCCGATGTCTCCTCCTTCGCTGATCTCCTCCTCCGATCACAGGTACGTAAGTTAGATTTTTTCCTCCAAACGCGTGGCCACCTGCGGCTGCACGGCGGCAGGTGTAGGATCATCACCGTGAATTGTAGGTGGATGGAGCTAGATCCCGTGAATTGTAGATTGTAATATCGGTTTTGTTTTGTGACTAAGTGTTGGTTTGATTAATTGAAAACTAATTTGGATAATTTGGATTAATCGAAAACTAGTCAGTAGTTAAGGGTAATTGATGAATATTACAATTAAGGATGAACCAAATGAAAATTGAAATTTAGTTTAGCAAATTTGTTGTTTATTAAAGTAGCTAAGCTGTATCTTTTTGATATAGGACATTGATTAGTTTTGTACATTTGTTAAAGTAGCTAAACATGTTTGCATGACACTACAAAAAATCTTATCATTACCGACGGAATTTACCGACGGAAATTCGTCGGGAATGATCCTTACCGACGGAACTACGACGGAAAAAAAATGTCCGAATATTAATTGTCGAGATAATACCAGGGTTTCCGTCGGTAATCACCGACGAAAACAAAATGTCGGAATATTAATTGTCGAGATAATATTTCCGACGGAAATGTTAGTCTGTCGGTAAATATATTTACCGACGGAAATATTTGGTTGATAATTACCGACGGAACCAGGGTTTCCGTCGATAATCACCGACGGAACCAAGGTTTCTGCATTTCTTGTGATTACATATACACCGTAATTCGACACCATTCACAGATTCTGAATGACTCTTAGCAAAATTCACAAAATATTTAAGTTTAGAAACAAAATCATCTCTGATAAATCTATTTTCTAATCGAAAAAGAATATAATTTGAAAAATTAAAATTACAAATAAATTTAATAAATTAAACCGTAAAAGTTACTGGAATTCATGTTTAATTTAGTATAAAGTAAATTACTAGCTAACTCTAGTAACAACATCATGAGTTTAATTAAATCAAATTATCTGATAATACGATATATGTTCTATTTTAATTCTAAATGCTAATAATGATCATGATACTAAATGTTAATAAGATGATGTATGTTATATTTTAATTAATTCAAATTATATGATATCATGATACTAATAATATAAAATACTTCAATTCTAAATGCTATCTGTTCTGGAAGGAATCGACATCGACGTCGACGGCCAGTCACCAGGTTCAACTCACGAGAACGATGACGAAGGAGGAAAAGTTTCCACCCTGCGAGATTAACACGAGCATTAGAGGAACACGTTGGAGGTTGTCCGGCGGAGCCCACTCTAACGCTCAAGTTAGTGCCTGAACTCTTAGATGGGAGAAAGTAAGGAAAATAGTATGGTTTAGAATGTGTGTAACCCCTTTACCTTAGGGGTTGGAGTACCTTTTATACCTGAGGTGGTCATCCCATGTTCTTCTCCATGTCCTCTCAATTATCGGATACCGGGTAATCTTTGTAACAGTCGTCGCAACCATTAAGTCTAGATCGTTGCAATGATTAAGACTTTAATGACCGCGTCTTATGGGTCATGATTATCCCGTGATATTTGGTGATGCTTATCCACAGATCCAAAGAAAGGGGACAGTTACTCGAGGTCGAGTGCTCCTTGGGCTCCGCTACCCCAAGGTGATCTCAGGGTCTTTTGGCCCGGGGGGTCCCGGGCGTTAGCCTTCCCGAGGTGATCTCGGGACTTAATCGCCCGAGATGATCTCGGGCGTGTGTCCTGCTGCGGCGATCTCAGGAGCATGTCTACCCGAGGTGGTCTAGGGTATCTACCTTCCCGAGGGGGCCTCGGGAGTCCAGGAAAGAGAGTCGTACAGACTCGATGGATCTTACCACATAGCTTCTTCAGTCCACATGTCAACCACGGGGTGCACAACTTCATCACTACCTATTTTAATAAATTATAAATTTACATACTAAATTAAAAACATAATTAAATCTGCTAACAAATGATATAATTATAAGATGACTACATAATAAAAACATATACTTGAAATGAAGTACACGTATCGGAGAAAAGCAGCAACTGCAGTAACTTATAACATCAAAAAATAAAAGAAATTAATTATAAATAATTACAAAAATAGCTTAATTATTTGTAATTACAAATAAATTAAGGCAACATCGGGTAAGACACCGTCGGACATGGACACGGCCACAGCAGCTTCGAGCAAGACCCAGGCCGCGCTGGGCACGGCCGACGCGGCCCCGCTGTAGCTGGCCACGTTCGCGGCTGCTCCGGCGACCCGTGCCGCCGCCGACACTGCCCAGGCGGCCCAGGGCGCCTCGGCCACTGCCGAGGCTGCCCACCCCGACCACTACCGAAGCCGGAAAGGGCGCCCCGACTACCCCTCGCTGCCGCCACCCTCAGTGTTGCGCCCGTTGACAAGGAGGAGAAGGAAGGAAGGTAGAGATCACTTATCGTCGACGAGGAGGAGAAGCACCGTGATCATCGCCGTCGTCGCCGCTGAGGAGGAGAAGGAAGGGAGAGAAGCTAGGTCGCGCATGCCCTAATTTTACCCAATATTATCGACAGAGTCGTCATTCCATCGATAATAAGCTCCACGTGGACAAGTTACGGCGCCAACACAAATTTGGCGCGCGACAACACCGAAACACACCACTACAAGAAAAATACTTATTAACAATGGTTTTTCACCGTTGTCGTAGGCTAAAAAAACTGTTGTTAAAGGTCGTGTTGATAAAAGGGGTGCTAAAAAATAACAGTTAAAAACTGTTGTCTTTTAATGTGATCGATAACATTTTAACAATAGTATTAAACCATTATTTTTGTGTGATTTAAACAACAGTTTGACAACAAATAATATATTTACAAAACTGTTGTCTTATATTTAAAATATAAATTATTTAAATAATTAAAAAATATTGAGCAAACACACTTCAAACTATATATCAATCAAACTTTATCTAAAATTAGTCCAAACATCATCAAAATATCATTGATCAAGAATTTATATGCACGAATTACAATGGCTATGTCATCAATATACTTATAATCTACCAACAATTAAACCAAAAAAGTATATATTCATATTCCATAAACTTCTGACCCAAGTTTACAACTAAATAGTATCCACAACAGATAGGAATCACACTTATGAATTCTAATATAACTTGCATTGTTGAATCAATTTCTCCTCTTGTGCATCTTCTAAGATATCATTTCCTATCTGTGAAAACAAAAATCACATATATGCAATAAATCTATAGAAAGTTGTTGAGGAAATATAAAGACCTAGTATATTACGAATCATGGGGAATCTATCGCTAAGTTGCTTTACTTTTCCCTGAATGCCACTGAAAGTGCTTCTTTGAGCTAACAATATACCCTTTATTTCCTCAGCTTGACTGGTCACTTCGTCAATCTAATAAATGAAAAAAAGCATTCAAAATATTTTTCTCATCTATATACAAAAATAATTAAATTAAAATAAAATACAATTGCTACCTATCATTCAACCATCTCTGAATATTACATAAATCCACTTACTTGAAAAATACTTCCATGAATAGCAGCACACTCTCTCAGTAAATTTGGTGCTGATTGTGTGCTGCCTGATGTCTGCTCATTAATAGTTAGCCAAAATAAGAATTGGAATCTGAATTTTTTCTAGTTTAAACTAGAAGGAAAATCCGAGAAAGAAAGTCAAATCAAACTAAAATACAACTGAAGAACTGGATTGAGCAATTTCCCTAAAGGCACTCTTCTTTCTTCAAAAGTACCAACTAACATCCCAGAACTCAACATTACCAACAAGCAACTTAATAATAAAGGTATCTTCTACTTATCTTACATTAACCATTGGTGAGCAATGAAATTTTATTACAACCTAAACAATGACAGAAATGTTTAGTAGCGGGTTCTTCTTGACAATGACCAAATGAACTTGATGAAATTTTCATTTGGTAGTGGTTAACTAGCATGGATATAAAAGTCAAACGAGTAGTTTCATTACACTATGATACACTAGGCAGTGTTAATCAATACTGAGTAACATTATCTATATTTTTGTAAAATTACATAAATAATAAAATGACATATGAACACTGTGGGTTCCGCTTTATACAAAACAAAATTACTATAATAAAAGCCCAAAGTTATGTTGAATAAAACAAAAATTATTTACAATGACCAATGCATACTAACTTTGAATGTACATAAAAATAATCAAGGAAAAAAATAGATTACTGACATAACAATGAGCTATGATTTTCTTTGTGTTCAGACAACTATCATACGTAATATGTGTTGATATTTATCAATGTTCATTCAGGATATCAATTTAGAATAAAAAAAATCTTTCAAGATGATACACACCTATTGTAGCAGTGTCAGGATAGTAAGATACTTAGCAATGTGAACTCCTAAGTAACATATTATTTCATAACAAATATCAGTTAGATTTTGATATTTTAAATTATTTTGTAACTTGAATCTTTTAGTCACTATAACTATTTCAAGTATTGTATAACACTAACTTATTTCAAATTTTCTTATTTCATCTAACAATAATACTAACTTTATGTATTCTATAAGTTTTAAAATAAAAGAAAAGAGTATCAAGACAAGAGAGAAGAAACATACAATGGGAATAAGAGACAAACTGTTGTTTCTGATGAAGCTTCTAATAGCCTCCAGTGCATACTTTGCTGCATATTGTTCTGCAACCTTTTTGTTTGAAAAGGTGCAATTTGATGTGAACCTAAATCCATCCACAATCACACTAGATCTAAACCGTGATGCGTTAGGAGATCCATCCACAATCACTTTTGTAGTTTGTTCTTATGCATAAATTCTTCGGCCATTCCTCATAACTTCGTAAACTTGTAATCTGAATCAAGTAAATTTACATTCTATTGACACATATGAGATTGAGATGCAGACAGAATACTAGAGAAATTTAAATATTAGATCAATTATTTTGTTGGGAGGAGAATCAAAGAACATACATGTTATTCTAAAGAGTCAATTTTTTTACTGATTACATATTGCATATAACTGGCAACATCAAGTAAATATCCACAGATAAACAAGCAGAAATTTAATGAAACAGAATATAGTATGTTAGCTCAAATTACTGCATAAAACAAATTCACAACATTTAATCAAGTGGCTATAAAGTATTGTAACCAGCAGAAGGCAGCTTCAAATCCCCGCTTAGAGGGGCAGATTGAGTTTGTTTTGTTTCATTGGGCATGAGCAGCATGTTGGTGGTCAGAAATTTGGATGATATGATGATTCTTGCTCTCTTCATGTGGATTTGTTGTGTGTATCTTAACATCACAGTTTCGATAGGAAACTGCCGGATCGTCCAAACAGAAGAAACCACAAGGGCTTCTTGGTATATGTCGCAGTTGGGCATAAGAGAGGAGTCGGAGCCGGAGTCGCCGTCGGAGAAGTGCGAGTACCTCTGGTGGCCCACGACAAGCGTACCAAGGGCATGCATCTTGGCATCGCAAGCCCAGGAGAGGGCGGCCTTATTCGAGAAATAGATTGCCGTGGCAGCCACCAACTCGCACACCTCGCACTGAATCTTCATCCCTTCTTCGCCCCAATTATCCGAGAGGAAGAAGAGTTGGCGATCGGCGGTGGTAGTCGCAGCAGGGGCCTCGGTTGGTGGCGAGCGAGCGTCGATCGACCGAGGAGTGGAGACGGCCGTCGGCGTCGAGTGCGTTGGAGAGGAGTCGGCATTGGCGAAAACGAAGAAGAGGAAAGGAGGGTGGGCGTCGGGCGAAAGCTGCAGGAAAGAGAAGGGAAGTCAGCGCGCGTGGAATAGGCCAGCTAGGGCACGGGTATTTAAAGGAGGAGCTAGGGCGCGTGGAAGTATGCTCAAAAAACAAGCTTATAGACATCAGTTTTAAAAAATCATTATCTTTGACATACATAAGACAACAGTTTTTTAAAAATAGTTATCTTTTTCAAAAAAAATTGATCAACTACAACGGTTTTTAATGAAACCATTGTTAAATGGAAAAAAGACAACGGTTTTTCAAAAACCCGTTGTCTATTGGGTGTTGTTGAATCCTAAAATTCTTGTATTGTACCGATGGATCATCGACGGAATCAGCCATTCCATCGGTGATCACCGACGAAATCGCCATTCCGTCGGTGATCACCGACGAAATCGCCATTCCGTCGGTAATAAGCTCCACGTGGACAAATTACGGGGTCAACACAAATTTAACGCGCGACGACACCAAAATACCGACGGAATCACCAACGGAATGGCTGATTCTGTCGATGATTACCGACGGAATCACCAACGGAATGGCTGATTATGTTGGTGATTATCGACGGAATCAGCCATTCCATCGATGATTCCCCTCAACGTTGACTCCGTATTATACCGGCAACTCCAAATTTCTGACGAAAAAAGTTTTCGTCGATAATTACTGACGGATATATATTTCCATCGGTAATTAATGTAGCCACGTGTCCACACAGTTAATTACCAATGGAAAAACAGGCTGCAACCTCTAACACCCTGTTTGGAAAGGAAGGAATTGGAATTCCCATGGGAATTGGAATTCAATTCCATCGTTTGGTCGCAATTTTCAGGAAGGAATTGCTAAGGAATTGAATTTCAATTCCTTTCAAACCCCTCAAAACAAATCACATCTAAACACATGTGATTTGTGAAAGGAATTGAATTCCTTTCGCTTAAACAAATTAAATTACCAAATCGCCCTCTCACAAAATAAATTAAAGTTGCTCCGGTTCTATCCTCGCGGGATAAAATCGTAAAAGTATAATAATTGAATTGAATTCAATTCTCGTTTTACAATTCATTCCAAACATGGGAATTGGAATTCAATTCCGGATGGACTATTCGAACACTCAGGATGAGACTTTGCAAAGTTTATAAAATCTTCAACCCCAGCAAAAAATTCTTCACGGATAAATCTATTATCTAACCTATTATACATCTATGTCTTTTTCATATACATTGTATCCTAATATCAATAAAATATTCAATATGGATACTCACACTACAAGAAATACTACTATTACGATGGAATTACCGATGGAGGTTAAATATCGTCGGTAATTTTCGATGGAATATCGGTTCCGTCGGTGATTCCCGACGAAATCGATATTCCGCCGGAAGATTAACACCCTGTTTGGAAACCTTTTAAGTAAGGAATTGGAATTCAATTCCGGTTACCGAGTTAAAGTGTCCATGTAATCAGCTCAAATATAAAACACAGCTTTCCGTGATAAGGATACAGTGAAAACACATATCTGTAGGTATCGTTTTGTTCCAAATTATTATAACTGGTATTGTCATGGAGAGCTGTATGTATTTGAATCTGTCGCTATCTGTTCCGGAAGAAATTGACGTCGACGGTCAGTCACCAGGGTTTAACCCACGCGGATGCTGACGTTAGGGGAGGAACTCCACACCCTGCGAGATTAACACAAGCGTTAGGGGAACACGCCGGAGGTTGTCCGGTGAGCCCACTCCGACGCTGAAATCAGGGCCACGATAGAGAAGAAGAGTAGAAGGCAGGAAAATATATGAGTAGTAGAGAAGGCGTAACCCCTTTACCGGAGGGGTTAGGGTACCTTTGATACTTGCGGCGGTTGCCTTCGTGGATCCCCGGATCTTTGCCACGTCCCCCCGTTTTTCGGTTACTGGATAACCTTTGCAACGGTCCACGCCGCCATCAAGTTCGGCCCGTTGCGACATTTATGGGTCATGATGAATCCACGATAACGGGTGATGGTTATCCGCAGACTCGAATAAAGAGGGACCGTTATATGAGGCCGAATGCTTCTTGGGCTGCGCTCCCTCGAGGTGATCTCGGGGTCTTTTGGCCCGGGGGTCCCGAGCACTCCGCCTCCCCGAGGTGGTCTCGGGGCCCGGCTTCCCGAGGTGATCCCGGGAGGGATTTTCTAACTTGATCCCCAGGGTGTGTTTACCGCGTGTGTGGGGGGGGGGGGACCCCCCACTGAGGGGGTCTCGGGAGCTCCGAGAAGAGAGTCGTTCAGACTTACTACATCTTACCATCCAGCTTCTTCAGCCCACGTGTCCGCCACGGGGTACTCCACCCCATCACAAGTCCCTCCCTTCAAGTCTGAATGAAGGAAGTATTGCTGACTGATCGGACTAGGGTGGCGATGAAGAAGTTGTGTTCCAATGGGACCTTGCACCCTTTATTGTTCCCTTGGCAGTTATACTGGGTCCGAGATTTGTAGAATTTGTCTCGGGTCCCAAGGTAATCCCTCTTTGGTTTTGCCTTCCCAAAAAGGCTTCTAAGGCTTTCGAGGTATTGCGATGATACCTGTCCCTCCTTCATAAAGGTGCATGACGCTCTTTAATGCGACAAAGTCCCTTCGCGAACTCCTCGTCGCCACGTGCCCCAACTGCCTCTTCGCGATATCTTACTGACGTGCGCAGCTGTAGTCGGCTCACGTCAAGTGACTGTTCCCTGGCGCTGCCCCGAGGTGCCGGTTCCTTGCCCTCCACGTGCCTTGCCCCCATTGCACACATGCGGGCGGCTTCCCCTGTATCATTTGTCTTCGCATCAAGGGCCCAGAGAAAGCTCGAGGTTTTTCAGGTTTGATCCTGGGTATGGATCTCCCCCAGCTACCCCCGCAAGCCCAAGTACTAGACCCGCAGCTATTCCCCTGCGGGCCCATGTTGACTCTTCTCTCTAGAGAGTGTTGGTGGCCTCCGAACCGTCGTCTCCGAATCCCAAGCAATCTATTGAATTAACCCATAAAGGGTTGCAAGTTCCCAAGCATGGCGGAGGCATACCAATCGATGCAACGCTTCAGGGTTGGCGTCCATTGCTGCTCCTGCGCCGTGCCTGCATTGAATGCGGCTGCATAGCCCCCTATATAAAGGTGGGCAGCGAACACGTTTCGTTCCCCTCCATTTCTTCTTCCCCTTCTCATGGACCCTAAAGGAAGAAGAGGTCGCAGTCTTGAAGGGAATCCACCTAGGGAGAATGTTCGCCGCCCCACGAGGTGCGAAGTCCCGTTAGTTTGGGCTGAGTCAGGCACTCTCGAAGTCCCCTATGAAATGCGTCGCCTTCCGGCACGTCCTCCCTCATCCCCCCTTATACCAAGGGTTTTTGGCGTCGCTGGGGAGCATAGCAGAGATAATGTTGCTTCTTTCTAGGAGAGCACGGCAGGGATGGACCCACATGTTCCACACTGTTATATGGAAAAGACCTTACATGCCTCGCCGGGGAGCATGACAAAGATGACATCATTTATTTCACCTGAGAGCATCTCCTGGTGGTTCATCTTCTGCCCCTCCCCGGTTGCTCTCCTCCGCCTGATCACCCGTTTCCTCGTGTTTTGGGCATCGGACATCAGGCGGGCCTGGAATAGTGCGTCCTCCGAGGAGTTGTAGCTGTTGCTCCCCCTTCTCTTCCTCTTTGTTTCGGGCTACGTGACCCTGTGGCGATGCTGAAGCAATAGGGAAGAACCCGGGCAAACGGAGTGGTCTCTGCTACTAGATCCATTGATTGTATTCCCTATTCTTTGTATTTCTTTTGAGATATCATTGTCAATGTATCTTCCATAAAAATGAAGGAAAACACTTGTTATCTCTGTGGTGTAAGCACTCGATGGTTTTACCTTGACCGAGGATGTTTGTCACCTATAGAGTATGTTATGCATATTCACCTCCTGTCCTCGAGCCTCCTCTAGTTCTCGGGTAAGGACGATGCAGATCTGGGTTGGGTATCTAGCGCATCCGGCCTATCCGCAGCATCGCGAAGTATGAGGGTTTTGATTCTTGGTTGAGAGTTCATAAAGTTAGGTATTGTTATGTTTTAATCTCTGTGTCTAAGTGTGTAGGAGCATAGGAAGTTGTGTGAAAGATGTAGTGGTCAAGAAGGATGGCACAGGAAGGGATTCGATAGGCTCGGTGCATCCGAGAGATGCGGAGGTCTGCGTAAGAGTACGCTGGTGGAGCGAGAAGGATGCGCCCAATGTCTGAGAAACGAGAAGCCGGAGGAAAATCGCTCAAGGAGAAGGTCGAAGGAGGGTTCGGGTAAGCCCGACTCTGGAAGGTTCGAAATCACCCAAGAAGTGTTGTGGGAAGCTTGACTCTAGAATGACCCAACTCCACTTGGGCGCCCGAAAGCACTCGGGCACCCCTATGCTCTCAGGCGCCCCTATGCATACTGGGGCCCGAGATATGAAAACTCATTCAAACTTAGCCGTTTGTGAACGTTGCGCAGCGGATAGCATTCAACCCACGTGTTAGGCTCCCTCAAGCACTCGGGCGCCCCTATTGTGTCACATCAGCATTTGGATAGAGTTGATCGGGGCTATAAATAGGCCCCTAGAGCTCAGTTCCAAATCATCCATCAATTGTAAACGAAATTCAGTTTAGTTTTCTCTGTTTTCTGAGGTTTTTCATCGTGTAAGAGGCTTCTCCGCCCAAAGGAGTTATTCAGGAGAATTGCACTTCATTTTACCTTGGATTAGCAACCTTCCTAGTTGCAAACCAAGTAATTATGTTTGCCTCTCTCTTTTCTGTTTTGTTATTAATCTATTAATGTTATTTGTAAAACTAATCGCTATATTTGTTTAGAAAGAACAAAAGATTTTATTTTTATTTTTCAGGGATAATTCACCCCCACTTGCCGACCACATGATCACCTTTAGGGATATTTATATTCCGTCGGTATTAATGACGGATACAAAATGTTCCGTCGTCGTCCTCGGCTATGACGGTGTTGTAGTCAACGATATTTTTTCCGTCATTAATTTATCGCTATTTACGTTTAGCAACGGATTTGGGTCGTCGATGATATTTTTTTGTTGTTGTGTATTTAATTAGAGGATTTTGATAAATAAAGTACTGCACTCGGTTTTATATTTGAAAATGGATATACTTATTTCCTAAAATACCGTACATACTGTGACCTCAAAGCAACGAGCCGGACCGATTTCTATAATGAATCAAAAATTATTTCATTTATTTTCATTCAAAAGTCATTAACGTTAGAAAATAAATTTTGATGTTAAATTAAATAGGGATAAGATAACTATTTCATGTGTAAATTATTGTAAATTAATTTTTTAAGTGAATGAGAAAATAATATATAACGAAGGATTAGTTTGGTATGATCGGACAAAAGATTAGACTTGCACATGAGTTGGATTCATAGATACGATTATATAAACACTAACTCGAGTATATTTGAGTTTGTGTAACTGCCAATTCATGTGGAATCATTGAAAAATATAAAATTAATTCTAATTTTATATAAACACTAACTCGAGTATATTTATTGATTAATTGATTAATTAAAAATAATATTGATTAATTAATTAATTAATATTTACAATAGGTGAATTAGATTAATTAATTTATGTTAATAATCAAATTAATTAATGATAATTAATAAGGTTTAAGTGAAAAACACACCCAATGTCTTTTCACATATCTTTCACCTCTTGAGAGTAATCTTTCATCCATGTAAAAGAAATCTCATTTCTTTCACTCAACACATTCAATTCTCAAGTTATGAATTTTAATCTCAAGTTCTCTTGTCTTTCTCCTCTATTAAGAGTTCAAGGCTTCAAAAGTTCGACAGAGCTTGAAATTTAAAATATTTCTATTTCGAGACGCAATTTATTGTATCTTTTGAGATGATTGTCGATAAATCATAAACATCTGGGTGGGACAATATCTTCTTAAGAAAAGAAGGTTTGGTCTTCATTTTGACCTTAATATTCTTATCCATAGGAATAAGTTAATCCAAAAGGGGTTTGTCAATATCCAAAGAGATTATTCGATGACCGATGAGAATAAGTCGGCAACAATTATACTAAGAAAGGTACATCTATTACCCGAAAGGGTATCTCGATAATCGAAAGAGTACGTATGACAAGACTATAAATAGAACAAAGTTCACGTCGCTGTACCAAGCTTCACCTATTCAAGTCATCAATTCATCATTGAAATAACTAATCGAACCTAATTATTAGAGCAACACCGAACCGGACCAAATTGTTGGATCAACACGTCCATCCACATCAACACTAACAATCCCAACAATTAATGATTTTAAAATTCTTCTATTCATATCAAATTGACATTATAAGTCTCTTTACCTCATGTGTCTCAAAATTTAGAATTATATAAGATCATTAATGATTTTTTAATAAACATTAGCATGGTGGTCTCGTTATTTTTCCCCAATTTAATTTATTTAATGCTATTATTGACTTTTATCAAAAGTGTTTATGACACTAAAAAAATTTATTGGGATCCTCTGTCCCGAAAAATACCTATCCCACCTATCCCGTTCCCCCCGACGACGACCGACGAGTCGTCTGATTATCGTTCGGACACCTCATCTTCATATCTAAAAATGCTACGTTTCTTTCAATTACATTTGTATATTCTAATAGTATAATATATTTATTTAAATTCATAATTGTTATTTTTCTCAATGATTTCTTCTCATGGTTTTATTATTAACGAATGTTTTGGAATCATGGAATTATTTATCAAATCTTTCTTTTTCTTTTTCTTTTTCTTTTTTACTAAAAGATGCTCAAAAGATAAAATTTTAAGTTAATGTAAAAATATCAGACTCATTTACGCAATGTAAACATACTAATTTATCATCAATACTCAATCATGATAATTATTGATCGTGTTAGAAAATCATCAATCCTCCATAATAAAGCATCCTACACGATAAATTTCATTTTACTTGCAATATCACAAATCTCCAATCCTACAATCCGTAGGTCATTTAGCTTAGCAATCAAATGTTTCAAAAAAAAATTATATTCGTCTTTCATATACATCCAAGATGATAACTTATATGATATTAATATAGTTACTAAGATGAATATTGCCGCTTTAATTAAATAAATGTTGAAATCTATCTACTAAAAGTCTTACTCTGACATTACAGTTCCATTACAAAAGGAGGAACTTTTTTATCAAAATATTTTCAGGCAAAGGAGTGAAGAATAACACATTATATCTCATTCGCATATATAGTCATGATGTCAATTTATGTGATTTGTTGTTGCGGCAGATGTATATAAGCGCTGAAAACTAAAAATTAACGGGAAGTAATACATAATTTTTTATAATATATTTTTTCTTCTCCTCTAGTATGCGACTGCATTAAAGCTTATAATGGAGATTACACATTATACATTTATTAAATTTACTCTAAGATGATAAAAGGTAATGTGCTCGTCTCAATACCTTGTCAATTCATTTCAGAATCAACACGAAAGAGATAAATCATGAGGCTACTAGTCTGGATTTTGACTGCAACTCTGTCTCCTTTCTCTCCGCATTGCAATGTCGTTTCCTTCCTCTCTGCACCGCACTACAGTGCCGCCTCCTTCGTCTCCGCGCTACAATGTCGTCTCCTTCCTCTTCACATCGTAGCGTTGTCTCCTTCCTCTCGGCAACAATGTCTCCCTCTTTGTAGCAAGCAAGGTTTTCTTTGTTAAAGGTAGCTTAAACAATTTATTTCTTCTTTAGCAAAAAAAAATATTCTATCGTCGACGAGGAGGCACTGAGCGTCAGCCGCTCGAGAGAAGGGCAGCGAAGCAATGAGTGTCGGGCGCTCGTGGGGCGGTCGTTGCCTCATCGGGCAATGAGCGATCGCTTCTCATGAAGCCAATTCGTGAGCGGTGTCACGCGAGGTGGCCACTGCCTAGCCAAGCAATGAGTGGCCGCTTGGCGTGCGGGCACTCGCGAGGTGGTTGTGTCATTGCTTGACAAGGCACATTGTCGCGTTGTTGACTCGTTGAGCAACGCTCGTGAGACGGCCATAAAAGCCTCGAGAAGGCTTCTGCATGCATGTACATATTAAGACACAAACGGAGTAAAATGTGAAATCGTTAGTCACAAACGATCAGGATTATTGGTCCCATGATAAGATACAAGTAGATAAATTATATGGGATATTTGTCCAAGCGTAACAGTCCTTTGCATGGGAAAAGTCAGACACTTAATGAGATATTTTGTACCCGTTGAGAATTGATCACAATATTTATTGGAACAAATACCATGCAGGTACCTATTGGTGTAATCGACCTCGGTCAAGGTTGACCAAGTTGACTAAACTCGGATTGATTCGAGATTGAGTTTCGATGTTTGATCAATATATGAGAGAAAAGTCAAGTAGATTAAGGTTGATTGGATAATTGATGATGATTGGAAGTCCAGCTGTAAGTTTGTAAGGAAGAAATCTAACAGAAAGTTGGTCAGGAAAAAAATCTTAGTGGGTTAAAAAATATCAGATACTTGGTGATCGAAATTCGAAAGTCAAATGGAGAAGTTGACAAGGGAAAAGTTCAAGTGGATTAAAGAGGATCAGACACTTATTGATTGGAAGTTCAACATGAAACTTGGAAAGGAAAAAGTCTAAGTGGATCAAGAAAAACTAGATACGTGATAATAGTAAATTCAACGAGTTAGGTTAGTGAGGGAAAAGTCCAAGTGAACTAAGAAAAGTCAAACACTTAGTGATCGGAAGTCTAAAGGGATGGTTAGTGAAAAGCCTAAGTTGGTCAAAAGTTGATCGGATACTTGATGAGAAAGTTCAAGCGGATCAAAAATTGATTGGATACTTGGTAAGGAAGCCCTGACAGGTCCTCAATGATTGAATACTAGACAACGAAAAATTTCAATAAGTCACTGATTACTAGATGTTGAGCGGGGGAAGTTTTGGTATGTTAAAGTCAATCAGATACCAAGTGAGATATGAATTTAGTCTTGAAAATATTAAATTTAGCGTTACCATTTGAAGAGCAATTAGATGACATCCCGACTTAGACTCAACAATCTAAAGTTTAGCAAAAACCAATCCCCATTATCAACTTGAGATAATCACTTAGGCCACTCAACCGATATTAATTTTGATTATATATTTCAAATTCAGTAATTTTTTTCATCGACAATCTAAAAAATTTGTTACATGTTATAAAAAAATAATGAGTTAATATGCACAATGTTAACTAATAAAATAAGTGGGCGAACCATGATCGAGTAGGGATCCCACTCACATGGTAGGGCAGCATCGCGCGGCCATCCCTACCGCTGGGCGTGGCTGCGTGGGGTCGCATCATGGCCGCGCGACAGGGATGGTGTCGTGCTGCCATTTCTGACAATGGAAGAGAGATTTGAACTAACCATATTTTTTTCAATTTCGAATGATTATTAATTCGATCTTAAGAAAATTTTTTATTACTAGAATAAATCGAGAAATATTTACAATGAACGGTCTAAAAATTCAACGTCTCAAAATTCACATCTTATTTAAAAGAAAAATTTTTACAAATACGTCGTAATTGAAAATCGAACTATAGATATTTAGAATATTGATTAGTCATCCTATCACTGTAGGATAGTCCCGGGACAAAGAGACTAAGAAGAGAGATTAATATGAAAGAATAGAAAAAGATTAATTGAGTAAAGTAATCAGAAAAGTAAAGTAATTTATTATGGAAAATTTAATCGGTAATGATCAATTTTAAAATTCACCCCTAATTTTAGGGCTGATTTTAAATTTATCATTAATTTATAATAAAAAATTTAATTGATCACTAATTTAATGATTATTTATCCTTAATTTATAGTTAACAATTTAAATAATTATTAATTTAATCGTCGAAATTAATTTTATTGTTAATTTATGATCTAAAATTTAATAGATAAATGTATTTTGATTATTTTACAATTCTAGATTTGTAATTTTGGCCGGGTAGCGACTTGATTTCGTAATTTACAATAGTGATGACTCGCAATTCTCAACGTTATAATTATTATTATTTTGAAGGAAACTTAAGGCGATAATACAAGTAACCCCGGTGGCAAAGGCACCAATTCAATCCAGAATTAATAGATAATGAAGACTATTAAACCAAATACATATATGATATCTTTACGATTTAACATTAGATCTCGTAAAGATAATATTTTATATGTTAATTATGTTGGATATATTGTGAATGGAAAGGAAGTGGGAAGAAAATTTTTTTTATTGTGAATAGACTTTAGTCCCATATTAAAAATTTCAAATGAATGAAAAGGGAAGTGGAGAATATAGAAATTCCATTGTGAATGAGACTTTAGTCCCACATTGAGAGTCTCAAGACATAATTATTGATTTATATTGTTTCACAAGCATGTTAGTTTTGAACAAATGTGTGGGGAGAAGTTCTCTCTCACGCGTGGGTGGCAGAGGAGTGTAAATTTGGGCCACTGAACCAAACAGACTCGTGTGCGTGCACCACCTGCGCGCGTCGAATGCTTAACCGATTGGGGCAAAATGTGTCCAAGCAGATAAATCAACATTTTGCTACTTGCGAAATTTATTTTTGCTCAAATATATCGGATGCATTAACTGTTGATTAATGCAAAATCAGAAACCCCCAGACGTTCGGATCTGAGAACAATTGTCTTCCATCTCGTTCGTGTGTTTCCCCCGGTAACATTCGGGTACATTTTCAATTCGCCACGAGCAACCGATGCTTCGTTGTGTCTGTGGTTCCGTTGTTGTATCTTAAGGAACAGACGCCCATCGGATTCTCAAAGCACAGTCGGAGAAGGACAAATATGTTTCAAAGAAACTGTGCTACGTAGGCCTCAGTAACTTTTCCAGGCCGATTCGAGAAGACCGGTTCAGGAGATTCTGTTCGAGAATTCCAGGTCAGGGGATTCTGTTCGGGAGACTCAGGTCGGGAGATTCAGCTCGGAAATTTCAGGTCGAGAATTCCAAATCAGGAGATTCTATTAGGGAGACTCAGCTCAGAAATTTCAGCTTGGTAGACTGCACCCTACATAAAAGATATCTCAGATCATTCAATAGATAACTTGAAAATTTTATAATTTTAATTTATTTTTATCAACTCTTGAACAGTGTATATCCTCCAATAAACTGTAAATTTCAGAAACGATACTATAAATTTATTTTATTTTTGTGTCGATCTTAAAATAGATGGACTGAGACGTCACTACCATACAACACGAAACTCGGGTTGAAAAGGGCATTAGAATTGGCAAACTTTTTTTTTTCTTAATTTGTTTTCTTTTTACCACTTTTCGCGAGCCTTAGACAAGTCAGTTCCGGGGGAAGGGATCTTATCCTCCCTGCCTCTCTGCCGGCATATTAAAAATCGTGAATTTCGCCGATCCACATCGCGAACACAAATTGCTTACTTGCTCACCAAGTATGTCTCGCAAGGTAGTCGCTGTCGCCGCTGGAGAAGCTCACACGCTCGGTCTTACTGGTATCTCACCTCTCCCCCAGACATCGCAGTTCATCCCCTCGATCCGTAGTCTTGTATCTTCGTAATTTTCGTTTTGATTCAGCGGATGGAAGCTTGTTCTCTTGGGGAAGGGGGACATTTGGGCGGCTCGGCACCAGTAAGGAAGACGACGAGCTCTTCCCGGTTCCAATTGCATCTTCCGCTGGTTCCAGCGTGTCACAAGCCAACTACGTAGGGATCGCTACCGGTGCTTATCACAGTCTTGGCTTACGAGGTCTGATCAATATCTCTTTTCTTTTATTCTATCAACTCCTTTTTGAGATTAGGGTGCCTCTCAGTTTTCCCCTTTGTGTTGACACGTGTTCTAGTGTTTGTACAACTATTATACTATGAATGGGATAGTTTTTTTTACTGTATGCGACGTCAATCTTCTATAATCATTAGTGGATCTAGGTAGATAATTGTGAGCAGATTCTCTGCAGAATTTATCAGTATCACATGCGATATATGTCAATTACCTTATCTCTAGCTTCATGATCAGATGTGAGCTACTAAATTTGATCCCTTTCTTGGTTTTGTCTGATACTTAGACATTGCATCAGAAGTTGTAGCTATGCATAAAGTTTTCATTCTTCAGTTTTAGATCTAAGAACACAACAGCAGCTATTTGTCCCAATTCTGCATTTGTTTCATATTATTTATTATTTATATATCTTTCGACAGCATGAACATGGGTTACATTCATCGAAGCTTCTGAATTATAACTTTGGTGCATTGATTTTGAGCGAATTAAATATCTTATCCATGTGCTTCAAGCTCCACCTACAGTAATTAATCCCGTCTGGTGTTTTTACTTCTTTTTATTGTTAATATGGGACTTAGTTCCAGTTGTCTGGCAAGAAGAAGATGTTTGGTAATGAAGGTTGCCATAACATTTGGAGGGCCAAAAATTTTTTTAGCCGATAGTATATTTTGATATGTCTGTAACTACTAAGTGTGCAATATAATCAAAATGATTTCAAACACAGAACCACACCTTTGTCTTGCAACGTCTACTAATTTAATTAATCGAATGCTAAAGTAGATGTTCCTACACTATTTAAGATATTATTTATTCTTCCAACCTGTTTGTTGATTCCTGCATTCGCTGATTACTTTGTCAGTTACCCAATGATGTCTGACATTAATATTATGATAACTATTGCATTTCATATATCCAGATGGACTTAATTAATGGAAAATGTGAATAGAGACGTTTAATTCTTTTCTGCAATTGAAATGTAAACTTAAAGTAGCAGGACCCTTTTCCATCAAATATTATGGGTAATTCCAAACTACATTCTTGCTAATAATCTTTTTCCCATTGCTAGATGATGGTTCTGTTTGGTCCTGGGGCTACAATGTCTGTATCCTTTGCAATGAAATCTTTTGATGGTGTATGTGAAGTCATATCCTTGTGGTTTCTGATTTGTCATATACTTTTGTGCCTTGACTATTTCATGGATGGTCAGCTTGGTCATGATAAGGAAAATTGCTCAATTCCTTGCTTGGTCGAACACTTCAAGGGACTTGGCAGTCCGGATTCTTTGACTGGCGAATCAAGTGCCGCTAGCACTGAGTCTTCATTAAAGGTAGTTAACTTGGATGATTTCAAATTCTAGTAAACTCAAATATTAGAAGCATTCTTTTGATTGTCTATGTTGTTTAACCAAATACATATGATGACTGCTTTTATTTATTAGCTGTGGGTTCTAAAGTGAAAGGCGAGTCATTTCATATTTAATTTTGGGGTCTGATTTGATGATGATGACGGCTGTTGAAGTTAGTAAGTTGAGATTTGCCATTTTCGTAATATTTATGTTCTACTAATGTTTGTCTGATCAAACTTAGGATGGTAATAGAGTTGAAGAGAACCTCTGTATTTGAATCACAGTGTCTTTCCAATAACATACCCTGATTTAAGACGGTGTAAGGATTGGGCTTTTCAGTAATTAAGCCATAGGGTAATATTCATTCAAGATTAACAGACATGATTGAGAAGCTTTTACTTACAGAAAACCAAATGAAGAAGTTCCCACACTCTCTGATAATGATTTTGGTTTGATTTCAGTTTGATTTGAATTTTCTTTCTGATCAATAAATTGAACTGTTTTAGTTTGATGCAGTGCGGATTTATCAAATCCAAGTATATCCCTATTTGGTTTCGATACGCTCATCGAACTGATATACTGAACCATAATCGCCCCTATATAAAAGAAATTACCAGGCAAATAAAAGGCATGGATGTCGTCTAATTAACTTGTATATATGACCACGTGATATGTAATCATATATCAGGCTAAAGATGCCCCCACGGGTAGTTGCATGGGTGTTTGCTCCAATAGATCTTGGGATGCAAAATGTTTGTTGGATGTCTGACCTCTCCCATGCAAAAGATCGCTGTGTTAGGGCAAAATGTCTATATATGACCAAGTGATATGTAATCATTCCCACGGGTCGACACAATTGATAGTTACATGGGTGTTTGCTCCAATAGGTCTTGGGATCATTTCAATGTGGAACTATATTTGCATCCCCAACAATCCCCCCCTTCTCAAACGAAGGACCACAGGGTTCTCCTTAAGCGGTAAGTCTATCCATTTGATGTTCGATCCTCGACCCATTAGGTTTTCCTGCCTCTCGGTCCACCTGACCTATTAGGACTTCCTTGTCTAGCCGCAACTAGAGCTTTTTTTCCTGGTTGTCCACCAGGACTTCCTTCTCGGTGTTTGGTCCTCTTAATCCAGACATGGGAGCTCCCACTTCCTTTGATCAAGGTCAATATTCTACTCACATGGCTCGATTAGACCATAACTCTTGTGCACAGTCGACAGTTAGACTTCTGACAATCCAGACTCTGATACCAATTGGTAAGACCGAAAGAATTTATGATATTGTCCATTTTGGACCTAAGCTTTCATGATTTTGTTCTTGGGTTGTATCCAAAAAGTCTCATATCAATGGAGATATCTTTCCCTTATACGTCTATGATCTTTTCCATTTGTTTTCAATGTGAAAATATATTTGCAACCTCAACAAATATATCATGCTACATATTGGAAGCGGCTTGAGGAAGCCAACACACACTCCTTAAAGGATGTGACACACTGATATCTAGACTTACAGAATTTGAGATTGTATATTGCCACATCATGAAGTAATAGTATAGTAATAGCATTAGTATTTTGTTTGATCTAATTTGGATATCTTGGATGCAGATCTGCACTGTCAAGGCAGGAGGAATGATGTCTCTTGCAATAGACAATCATGGGTCTCTATGGATCTGGGGAAACTCTCCGCAGGCCACCGAACATGGGCAGTTTTGCCTCTCAAACAGTGCTGTTCCTCTTCCTGTGTGGCACTTCCATGGTCATACTGTTGTCAAGGTAGCCTGCGGAAATGAACATGTTGTTGCTGTAGTAAGTACTGGAGAAACATACAACGGAGGCGATGGTGACCTTGTATGCTACTCCTGGGGCAACAATAAGCACGGTCAACTGGGATTAGGCGACAAGGAAAGCCGGTCACAACCCGAAATCATATCAACTTTTGATGAGGAATCACCTTGGGTTGTCTATGAAGTTGCCTGTGGAGCATTCCATACGGCAATTCTTGCTAACAAGAAGTCGTATGACCAGGAGATTGAATCCAAGTGTTGGGCATGCGGTCTTGGTGAAAACGGTCAACTTGGTCGCGGGACTACTCAAAGCTCATGTGTGCCGGAGCCTTTAGATTCTTTACCACGAGATGCTTTCTTGATTTCTCTGGATTGTGGCTTGTTTCATACTTCCGTCGTGTCTTCGACTGGTGAAGTGTGGTCTTGGGGAATGGAGAAGGGCCTCGGACTGTGTCCAGATGCTAGCTTCACTGGTACTGATGCTGGGGATGCACACCTTCCTTTGAGAATACGGGCTCCTGAATCGAATGGCATAAGGTTTACTGGCCCCGTACAAGTTGCTTGCGGTGCAGCCCATACGGTTCTTGTTTCGGACAATGGTTATAAACTCTGGGCATGGGGCAGAGGAAGAAGTGGTGTCCTCGGCACCGGCTTGACCACCGACAGTTATGCTCCTTCACCTGTATTATGGCCTCCCGGTGAAATGGCAGCCAAGAAAGGAAGCAATAGTAGAGACACAATGCCGAAATCGAGAGACAATGAAGTTGGAAAGCTCCAAGAAACTGACAAAAAGTTGTCTGCTGTGACGGAAGAATTGAACCTTTCAAGGACAAAACTGACTCTGATGGAGCGATACGCCAATCTCCTACACATATCAATGTTCCGGAAGCCACTGGACGAGCGAAGGCTATCCCAGTCACTGCAAGAGTCTGGTGTTTTTGACATCAGAAAGGAATTGGAGGGTGTTCTTGAAACGGCAGATGATGAGGAGCTCACACGAATGGAGATGTTCTATCGTGGTATGCTTTCTACCGTGAAGGAGAAGCTGATGAAGAGAAGAGTGAAAGAGCTTGTGAAGGAATGCCTCATTGATCTATCTACTGGTAGGCAACACTCTTCCTCTTGAATTAAATTTCCCCGATATCTACCAAGATTACGGGCAAATCATTAGTTTGCTGTTTTCAGGGTGATATTTGTTGATTTGCTCATGGTATTTTATTCAGAATATAGGGCGTTTACTGTTTAAGTTGGATTTAGGGATGTAAAAGCTGAGGAAGAGCTTACTTATGTTTGTTTGAAACCAAAAATAAAAAAATAAATAAACTTGATTATTTATGAATAATAACATTTTTTTTCCTTCAGTGATACAGTGTGACTTAATTCATGAATAAAATTTTTGAATAATTCGTGAATTTATATATTTTTTAAATTATAATCGTGCTTCTTTAGTTGTGATCATCTTTATTAGCGAATTCTCAATTAATTTACCGGTAAAGTTTAAAATTAAATTATATTAATGGTATTTTTTTCACATTGAAAAATTTTTAACGGTTATTAGTAATTTCATCTTTTATATTTTATATTTTAAAAGTTTTGAAAGTAAAATTATAAATTTTAAAAACATAAATTCTACCAATCTTAAAAAAAATTAAATTTTAATAAAATTAAAATTAAAGATAAAATATTAAAATTTTCAAAATTAAATTTTAAATTTAACTAAATAAATTTTATTTTTAAAAATTAAAATATTTTAAAATTCTCAAAATTAAAATTTTAAATTTTAACTAAATAAATTTTCATCCTAGGTTATATTAAAATTTATGCGTGTATATGCATTATATTATAATTACATGTGAGTAATTGCTAGTATAAATAAAAATATAATATGAGTTATATTATGATATATCTGTTGTTTTAAAAATGTTTTAAATTTTATAATTTAAAATTATCTATGATATATTAACAATTAGATATAAAAGTGACCTAATTGGATTAATATGGGCATATATAGGCAATCATAAAATCTTAAATCTAATAAGTCATAAAATGCTACACCTAATAGCTTTCTCTTCATCAAGATTGATCATGAAAACTGGATTATTACCGTGGGAAAATGGTGTGTAACGTTTTTTTTATTTTAACGAATAATTTTTTTTAATAAACGATTGATTTAAGAATATTAAATAGGTGGATTTCGATAGGAAATTAGAATTGTCTCAGGATTTATAAATTGGATTAAAAAAAATAAAAACGGATTTATCTGCCCGCATAAATCCTACACGAGCCCTGGCCCCTGAACCTTTTAATCCCGCATAAATCCTACATGAAAACGGGATTATAAATTGGATTTATAGGTCTGCATCCTGTTCAACGCCCCCAACCTTTTTATCCCAACGGACCGTAGTGATACTTTTATTTGATTACGTGGCGATCATCCGAAAGACTTGTATGGAAGATACCGACGCCAATAACAACTGCGCAGATATATAAGAGGACTTTGGAGTTGGAGTGGGATCTCTTTCATGAATCCCAAACCCTGAAGAAGTCTTCGTCGGGGTATCCAGTCTCCTCTTGCCTCCCACTGTCTGCCCTCGTCCTCGATCCAGCCGTCAATGGCGGATGCCTCCGAAGCCAAAGGGGAAGGATCCCTGCGGAAGGCCTTCGGGGGCGTTCTCGGATTCTTCATTCTACTCCTGATCGGAACCCTAGCCTTCTCGATCCGCCTATTCTCGGTAAGTCGTCTTTCTCATTGATCGATCACCTCCAATCTAGATCTGCAGTGGGAATACAATACTGAACTGGAGGCATGCAGTTATTTTTGAGCTAATGATGGGCGATGATTCAGTGTTGCATTTGTTGTTGTTTTCTTTCATCTTCCAGGTCATCAAGTATGAGAGTGTGATTCACGAGTTTGATCCGTATTTCAACTATAGAGTCACTCAGGTTTGATTCTTTCCATGTTTGTTTTATTACTCTCATATCTCCTCTCGCACACGTTATTTTGTTAAAAAAGAGATAATAATATATCTCTTTAACAATCTTATAGTGTTTATAGTCAGTTTTTTTTTTAACAAAAATTTTGTTTAAGATTTTCTTGGTTGTCATAATCTTAAATATGACTGCTCGTGAGATTAAAAATATCCAGTTAGAGTTCTATTATTTGACCACTGTAAGTTTGGACTTTATGACTACTATAATTTATTTATATTCCCCTAGTACACTTTCTGAAATCTTGCTCATTATACTTTATTGAAAAGACATCTTGTCAGGCTGCGACATTTGATAACGATAATATTAGCTATTTTATTTGCAAACTGGAAAACATTGGAGTTGATACACTAAGCATGTCGCCTTTTCTCCTGAATTGCTTGTCAAAATTTTCAGTTTCTCACAAAGAATGGAATATACGACTTTTGGAATTGGTTTGATGACCGAACCTGGTACTATCTCAGAGTACATATCAACTTGTTTCTGAAACTTCAAGCTTGATATTTGTTTCGAACTAATCTTCCTAGTATGATTTGACAGGTATCCCCTTGGTCGTGTAATTGGTGGAACAGTTTACCCTGGTTTGACATTAACAGCAGGTTTCATATGGTGGTATGTCTGCTAGATATTCTTAATTGTGACAAGCTATAATCTATCAAAATCTGTTTAAATAATAGTGCATTTCTTACTTCATGATTGCAGGCTGCTGAATAACTTGAACATCCCTCTGTCTGTGGAAACTGTCTGTGTATTCACAGCTCCTATTTTCTCAGCGAATGCAGCATGGGCTACATACCTTCTCACAAAGGCACCCTCTCATCTATTTGTTTGTTCTTGTTTTTCATATTGATATTCGTTGAAATTTTGATAAACACTTGTTTTTCTATCCTTTTGGCATGAATTGCAGGAAGTTAAGGGAACTGGAGCTGGTTTGACTGCAGCGGCCTTATTGGCGATGGTAATCTTGTTCTTACTTGTGTTCCTGTTGATTAGTGATAACCAGAATGTATGTGTGAGAAGAATTCACAACTTATACCATGTGTTCTTATAGCCTTGCTGAAAATTCTTATAGCCTTGCTGAAATAGATATGGTTCTTCATGCTTCATATAATAGTGTCATGAATTCATGGTCTCATTCATCATATTTTTTGTATATAAGAAAGAAAAGTTAGTCATCTTATAAATTTTGCTTTCTGGTCAGGGTTAAAAGGGCAATTTCTTCTATATGTTGCATTTTCACATGTATCTTTATGTGGCAGTTTCTTTTAATCTCAGAAAAACAATTATATCTTTCTCCTCTATGTACAGGTTCCCTCATACATTTCACGGTCTGTGGCTGGAAGCTATGACAATGAAGCTGTTGCAATATTTGCCCTAATCTTCACTTTTTTATCTCTATATCAAGGTATAAATCTGGTTATGTTATGTGTTGTGAATTCATGTTCCTCTTGTTTTATGTAAAAAATAGATGGCTTAGTTATCCAATTATTGGCCAAATGTTAGTTATTGTTTGTGATGTTTTGTTTTACAAGTCTTCTGATCTCAAGAATTATATGCAGACACTGAATACTGGATCCCTATTTTATGCTACTCTGAATGCTCTATCATATTTCTACATGGTAAAGCATGCTCTGCCTTTTATTTTCATCAAATCATCTTCCAAGTAGAAATTACAGTAGTATCTTGTTCTTTGTAGTGTGTGCTCTTGGGGTGGCTATACATTTATTATCAACCTTATTCCAATGCATGTCCTTTTGTGCATTGTAACTGGTCGTTACACGTCGCGTTTGTACATTGCCTATGCTCCTCTTGTAA